>OX031017.1:14219148-14819148 GCA_943736025.1 Tenthredo mesomela | reverse complement strand
CCAAATGGCCCACCTGAATAGTCTAATTCTTCACGGTCCGTCTACTTCATATTTTCCTTTTCATTCCATGTAAACCATGATCGTATTTAATACTGTACGTACCATTGTCTCAGCTTGACTCGGTGCTCCGCCGCAACCCTCGTCACCCTTCATCACAACATCTTTATTTTCGTTTGTTGCTATAAACCAAATAGTACACATTTTTAGTAAATGCACCATTATACCCACCATTAATATTAATAAAGGCACAACGATTCAATAGGATAATTATTCATTTGAATAATTATGAATGCATTACAAACATTTAAGGCTTGCAATTCTAAAACAACAAAATCAAACAAATTTATTGGCTAACAGAGAATCAAGCTGATCAGACAAATGAAATTCCTAAATTGAATCAGCTTATATTCACAATTCTGGATTTGATTAAGTTCAATAAAATAGTAATACAAAACGATGTCGGTAAATGGGCTCAGCTTAGACCACACCCCTACTTTAGATCCTACAATTTCTTCAAAATAAATGAAATATGAAGATAACGTATAAGCGATGCCACCCGTTGAAGATAATTGACAAAATTAGACCATGTCAGCTTGAAACAATCAACTAAACACATGATGATACGAAACGGAGTAACTGGCCGTAAAAAATTAGGACAAGCATCTTTCTATTACTCGACCCATTGTTCGCATGTATACATACAATACTCCAATAATAACTGAATTAGAATACTTCATTTGTTTGAAAAATATTGTAGAATACACAATCACAACAAAAAAGACTGTAACAAAATGTATGATATGAAAACGTGTATGTATACTTACACATCTTGCGTCCTCGTAATTCGAATGCAGAATGAGGGTTGAACCGTTGATCTTGTAGCATATATAAACTGACAAGATCACATAGTCACACATAAAACCAAACAATTTCATTTAAACAAATTGTCCAACTTCATAAACTTTTGCCCAGATGGCGATGTCTTGTCATCATTGTCTGGACAAGTTCAGCCCAACCAAAATTATCCATCTATTTACGTATTGCAATTATTATTACAACAGAATTGTATTGAGAAGTAATAGGTAAATTAATTATAAAGCAATCTTCGGAAAAATAGAACAACGAATAATTAAATTGTCCACAAGAAATGCGCGTCAATAGGACTGCACTCTGTCGACAAATTTCAGAAATCACAAGCCCAATAGAGATGAGATCAACTCAAATAGATGACTTTAGGAACGTCATTTTTAAAAATCAGCGAATAGAAAGTAGAACTTCCATTCCACTTAGAGGTATTGCAAAGCGCGTATCGAAAGATAAATCTTGCAATTATTCGACAAGTGAGTGTTATTTCGGTGCATTTGAACATCGTTCGAATTTACACAAACACGCGAATTTATTCATTTTCTTTACTGTGACAATAATATCAATAATTTTACCTCATTGTCAGTAAGTGATCTATTGTTCTTAATCGACGAGCTTGAGGTTATTCATGTCAGCATACCGCAGTTGCGGCAAAAGTTAGGTTTCACACGTCGTTTATCAAACGGTATCAAAGATTGAAAAATCGACGTTCGATTACGAGAATAAACATAGTGAATTTCTTTTATTTTTCAAATTAGTGCGCGAAAAATTGTATCGTCTTATCGTGTATAAAATAGAATTCACGCAGCAGTTGAATCCGAGGATCCGAAAAAATTTATATGTAAGTACACTCAATAACAATTGATCATTTATAATTACGAGGATATTAGAATATACAACAATAGGTAGACAAATCCAAAGTATAAGTTAAGTAATATTTCGTACGAGTAATCCGATAAATAACAATAAATAACAATGCCGAAGACTAAAAAACGTAGCTACAGAAAAATCCGGCAACAACAAAACGAGGCGAAGCGATCCGCAACAATAGGTAAAACTGATACTCCAAAACCCGATAAGACAGCTGACGTAAATTTACTACCTATGATAGAAATTATAGACGACACTAACGAACAAATAGACGTTAATGCAATAGTACGTGCAAATAGGGAACGGATCGCAGCCTGCATTATGAACATTGCACAGGAGCTACAGGACACGTGTATAAATGCATTTCTAAACGTTTTAACTGACACGACGACTTTCAAACCACAAGATCCAATATTCTATCAAAGGTTACGTTGGTATCAACGTGTTACCAGCGATCGGGATATTCAGATCCTCTACGGCGGAAACATTGGTCCAGACGAGGTCGGTCACTGGACCTGTATATACTACGATGGGTCAGTAGTACACGTGTACGATACGTTGAAACACCAATTATTGCCGCACCAACATGAAATATTGAATTGTCTGTATGAAAAATATTCGATCGTGTACGAAAATGTACAAATACAACCTGATTTGAAATCATGCGGAGTGTTTGCGTGTGCAATCGCAACATCGCTTGCACTGGGTAAGGACCCTGTGACCGAGCGCTATCACGTAGATAACGATGGGCGTAGAAGAACGACACTGACGATGAGACAGCATTTACTACACATACTCAACGAAAAGACAATAAGTGCGTTTCCTGCAATGGAAATTACCACAACAGCACAGTCGGACATCACTAACATCGTACAAGACCGAAATACAGACCGATTGAAAATACAAGAATCGCCCGTGAGAACGTATGCATCGGTCTGTCGAACAGTACCACGGCATATCATTTCACCTGCTCCACAAAGTACGACAGACGATAGTAGCGAAAAAAGCAGACAACAATGCAATAGCGATAAAAAAAATACAACTCTCCCAACACAGACAAATCGCATAAACAGATGGTGGGCCACTCACAAAGACCAAATAAATAAGAAAAGACGTGTAGACTATTCAGCTCGACAGACAAGCAGTAGTAATAGCACGAACTCGGTCGGACATGCTACTCGTTCGTTCATACGGCAAACACGAAATGACAAAGCATGCAAAGCAAATTGCAGCGCTGACAAGCCACAACGAAATATAAGCCAGAGTGCGACATCTGGAATAAAACAGTTAGTAAAACGAGCAAATGATGTTGCTAATGCAGAAGCAATAAAATTGCAAAAAAAAAGCGAGATATTCTGAAGATCCAGAACAAAAAACATTGTACGAGAAGAAAACAACTGCTGTAACTCGTGAACTACAACGTACTCGTCGAAGAGAAAAATATGCAGCTATTGCTAAGATCCAACAGACACGTGAGAGACAAAAATATGCAGCAAATCCTGATATCAAACAGACACGTGAAAGAAAAAGATATGCAGCCAATCCTGAGACAAAGGCCACAAAAGAAAGGATTAAATATTCTGCACACCCCGAAACCAAAAAAAAGTACGAATTTAATAAATATACTCTGAATTCGGAAATAAAAAAAAAATATGAACGAAACAAGCATTCCATTAATCGCGACATAAATAACGCAATACTCGACAAAGTCAGACGCGCTCGTAAAGAACTAAGAGGGCAACAGAAATTTATTAGAACTAAAAATATTTTGAAAAAATATAGGCATTTAGGTAGACAGAGCAGTACGATAACATTGTTAGGATCGGTAGAAAAATATATCACCATCTTATCCGCGAGAATGAATTGTAAGTCAAAGCCGCAGAAACGAATTGAGGCAGAAAAAATTATAAAATGGTGCATTCAAACGAGAAAACGTATCGTACTAAGCGTAAGACGTACGCTGAATAATCTGAAGAATAAGATCGAGGTCTGTTCAATACGAGCGGCAGAATCGTCTGACATAGAATCGAAATTTGCAGCCTTTTGCGGGGAATCAAAACATACGGGCTCGTCCGACCCTTATTATACCGATACAGCTTATGACGAGCTCCACATTGTAATAGACCCGCTTATCACTACATCGACGGGGAGGATAACTAATGTTTTACCGGTAACTGCAAGCACACATGTACGAAAATCATGGGTTTGCTCAGAGCTGTGTATCAAACCAAATTCACATACCATTACTAGGCTAGAATATGTGTTCCAGGCTATACGCTCATGGAAAATAGCAAATATTCGTAATACATTGAAACACTGGAACCAATGTAGTGTCAATAAGTCACAGCACAAATTAGGACACGCACAAACGTGTTATACCAATCCTGTGAGTTGCAATTCGAAATTCTTAGCGCTTCAGTTATTGCATCCGCACTTCCCACAGATTCGGTATTTCATGAGATACATTTACGAACTTATGAGACTAGTGGAGAAAATTAATTGTATAGACAATGCCTTGGTACGTGGAGATCTACTTCTTTTGCAAGAACTCTCCAGCGAAACAGCCGAGAAAGCTTCTATGTACCAACCGTGTTCCGAAGTAATAAATTTAAACGAAGATGAAATTGCGAACAAATATAGGCGTGCATTCCATGAGCTAGTCCAACAGTCGATAGATACACCACGATTAGCTTGCGTATCGTGCGAAAAACTTTGTTACCGCAGAGACACGCGAGATATAAAAAAACTCAGAAAACCTATTACAGGGCACTATTGGTCACAGATGAAAACTCACATCGATGCGTCCGACAATGACTCTGATTATATCTGTAAATGCTGTTTAACAAAGTTCCGTGATAATGAAATGCCACCAACGTGTTTATTGAATCAGCTAGCTATAGGCGACGTGCCACCTGTTCTCTTCACTCTTAATGATTATGAAAAAATCCTCATACAAAGGGCAAAGGCTTTTCAAACGGTACTAAGAATGGGTACAGTAGCGAAAAAAAATCTTCCAAATAAGTTGCGAGTACAGAAAGTGAAGGGTCGAACGTTTCATTTACCCTTACCCTTAGAGGAAACCCTAAGAAAATTACCTGCATCGACTGACGCGCTGAATCTGAATCAAGAACTATTCGTGATGGTCTATGGACTACCGAATAAGTCAAAGGTTGTGTGGAGTAGTTTGGTGAACGTGAAAAAAATTTACAAAACACTCGTTTGGCTTAAGGAAAATAATCCCTTTTATGCTGAGATTGAATTGCCAGCTGAGCCAGACTCGTTGTTAGATTTACTCGCGCAAGACGTGGAAATTCAGGTAGAGACAGAAGAGCCCGGTTTGGAAGAACATGCGGATACGGTGGTGGAGTGTAATGACGAGACGAGTACTAAGCGTCGGGCAATATTAACACAAATAATGGATAGCGAAGATTACTACGAGCAGTATACCATCTATCCTATCAGTGCCGATAGAGAAAATAAGAACGCAACGGCTCTATATCAAATGCTCAAGGTAGAAGAAGCACCCTTAAGTCAATGGGATAAATATCTAGACGTCATGTGCTTCCCAGACTTGTACCCTTATGGTAACAATGGCCAGCATCAAGAACGTGCGATTCCTTTGCGAGAATTCGACTACATAAAATGCAGGCTTATGTCTACCCATTCCATCTTTAGGTTGAATCAACAGTATTTGTTCTACCTGTTGCACGACTCGAACATACGGCAGTTGAAGGGTAGTATATTTCACAAATTAAATGTCATTAATCCAAAGGAAAAAATAAATGCCGGTCAGTATTTGGAATTGATGTCAAAAGAACAGCTTGAAGGAAATTTGACCACTATATTCGCGAAATTACGGAATACAGACCAGTATTGGCGCAAACCAAGAAATGATTTGGGATGCATGGTACAAAATTATGGTCCAGCAACGTGGATTCTCACACTGAGTCCCAGCGAGTGGATGTGGGATGATTTAGCTGAATATATAAGAACCGTCAACGGACCAAAAATGGCTGGTATGTCTACAAGTGAACTGGTAGCGAGGGACCCAGTTTCAGCCTCCAGATATCTAGACAACAAATTTCGGGCGATGCTGAAATTCATATGTTCCGATGACAATCCAATTGGAAAAGTCAGCCATTACTTTTGGAGACGAGAATATCAAGGCAGAGGAACACAGCACTTCCATTTGTTGGTCTGGAACGAGGATGCTCCCACGATCGGGGAATCATCTACGGAAGACGTCGCCAACTTCATTTCCAAGCATATTACTTGTAGACTACCCAATAAACATATTTCGCCGACGTTGTATCGTCGAGTAGACACGCATCAGAGGCACAAGCATAACGATTATTGTATGCGAAATAAGAAAACTAAAAAAGGATTTTCGAAAATATGCAGATTCGGATTTCCCAGGCCAATTACAGACACGCTGGTAATTAAAGACGTGGCCATGTCCATTGCGGGTAGAAAACAGCTAAAATCAAAAAGTAGACTCGTCGACTTACCGCGAAATGAAGAGGAAGCCTTCATAAATGACTATAATCCGGTTGTCCTTAGTGCATGGGAAGGAAACATGGACATGCAGTTCATAGGTGAAAAATCGACAATACTCAATTGGTATTGTACTAAGTATAGTACTAAACCTGAAACTAGTAACACAACCGATATGTTTAATGATATCAATTCCACCAAGTCGTTGAGCAGCCGGCTGTGGAGTGTGGCAATGCGCTGTTTGCATAACAAAGAATGCGGGGCTCTGGAAGCTGCCGACACACTCTTAGGTATTCCGTTGTACGGAACTGATCCTGGCACAACCATAAAATGGTTAGACGTAAATCAGATTAGGAATAAAAGAGTCAAGCCGTACAAAACTGTAGAAAAACTATTTCCGGGTTCGACAGATATTTTTTATCCATCCCTCATTGACGATTACTACCCGAATAGACCGGAGGAATTAGAGTCGGTACATTTATACGACTACGCCAAATGGTACGAAATAACTAAAATAATACCAAAAAATAGTAATGCAGAGATATACGATCTAGGCGGTGGTTTGTATTTGAAAAAAATACAGCGCGGTTATTTGATAAATCACTACAAATATAATCCGAATGTAGAGCCTGAAAAGTACTTCCATGCGTTGTTGCTACTTTTCAAACCGTGGCGTGATACTGATGACTTGAAAAATGACTATAATTCGTACGCCGAGGCGTTCGAGAAAAGCAAGACAGATCTGTTAGAATTAATGAGTTACCACGAGCGATTGTCCGATATTCAAAAAGGTTTCGATCAGGTGAAAGAATTGATCGAACAAAAGCTGGATGATCTTACGAATATGATGAGCGATCTGAGCCAAGATTCAAATGACAACAGAGATAATCCGTTACATTATCAGCCAGTAGAGGCCAACTTGGCTATGCAGGACTTGAATAACGCGGAAGGACAACAGAAAGACCTTGACATGGTTGACATGATATCACAACTCAATGACGAACAGAAAATAATATTTGATACTGTCAGGACCTCTTTAATCTCAGCGCATAGTAAACCATTACGAATGTTCGTAAGTGGAGCTGGTGGTACCGGTAAGAGTTTTCTGATAAAAACTATTAGGTGCTGGACAAAACAAATACTCGGTGCAACGACTGCTGTCACGGCACCAACAAGTTTGGCGGCTTTTAACGTCGATGGACTGATAGTGCACAGACTGTTCCAGCTACCAGTTGAGCACGGCGGCACGCCCAAATACAAAGAATTGTCCGACGAGGTGTTGAAAATCTTGCGAAGCGAATTAAAAGATGTAGTATTGTTCATTATAGATGAGGTTTCAATGATATCAAACCTGACGTTGATGTATATTCACTTAAGACTGACTGAAATATTTGATACAAAAAATACTAATGATGGCTGGTTCGGTGGAAAACATATTCTACTTATGGGTGATTTACTACAACTCCCGCCAGTAAATGCAGATTCAGCGTACCTGAACCTGTCGAAAGACAAAATACAGAAATATATCGGCTCAGTAGGTGTGGTCAATCTATGGACCGATCTATTCTCGTACGACGAGCTGTTGACAAACGTACGCCAACAGAATGATACAACTTACCAAGATATATTAACTCGGGTAAGGTTCGGAATTTTGACCACTGCCGACCAACAGATTCTAGATTCTAGGAAAGTAAACCTTACCGGTACGTCGGTCGGAGCCAGACTTGACGAATTATGCATTTATATCAACCAATTATCGCTAGATACAGTCTGTCTTTTTCCGACTCGGAACCAATGTGACATTTTGAACACCGCCATGTTAACCAAAATTTCAGGCGACGAAATTGAACTTAACGCCAAAGACAGCATTGATTGCATACCGTATTTGAAAAAAAAAATAACGAAACTCTTAAATCAGGAACACGAAGACAGCACTCGCACGGCAGGACTCGCAAAAACTATAACGGTTAAGATTGGGGCGAAAATCATGATTAGACGTAACATCGACGTATCTACAGGTATTATAAACGGTACTATAGGTCATGTGATTTCCGTAAATCGAGATATCGATACACGGGAGGTACAATCATTAACGATTGCCCTAGCATCGGGGGTAGAGTACACCATCGAGAGGGTATCCACAAAATTCGACATAATGAATGGTGCCTTTATATTCAGACATCAATTTCCTCTGTCCCTTAGTTACGGAATCACGATACATAAAAGCCAGGGCTTAACTTTGAACAGCATAGTTATAGACATAGGCCAGACTGTATTCACTGCTGGACAAGCATACGTTGCATTGTCAAGAGTCAAGTCTCTCGACGGATTACATTTGATAAATTTCAATCCACAGGCAGTAAAAGTTCAGGAAGCTGCACTAGTCGAGTACAATCGACTCAGAGCAAAATACAAACCTGAATTGGCTGAAATTAATATTACACGTGCAGCTAAATTAACGGTCAAAGACACCGTATGGTCGGTTCCCTCATGCACGCAAAATATACAAATCGAAGTAGATGATAATACATTGCCAAATCCATTGCGCACCATTGTTGGCATGGAAAATAAGGACAGTGTTTCATGTTACGCAAATGCCACTCTGCAGTGTATATTCCACTCAAATATAATACAACAATTGATTAAGTTGAACAATAACGACCCATTAGAAATATTAGCCTATTCTTACGTCACAAGTAATGCAACATTAGATTCCTTTGCAGTTCGAAAATTAGCGGGCAAAAATTTCACAGAAAATATACAACAAGACGCGGCTGAATTTCTTACGGCTATTTGCGAGAAATCTGATTTAACTCAAAAAGCGATTGAACATCAGTTGATCACGACGATCAGATGTAACAATTGCGGACACAGCTCGGAGACCGCACAGCCAAATTACATTTTAGCCATACCCGTATCGTTTACACCAGGTATCGAGAGCCCCAAGAACCTACAAGATTTGTTGAATAATACTTTGTCAGGATGGACAAGACTTGACAGTACGTGCGAGAAATGTCAGAAAAGCGTTAAGCTACAAAAAACTGTCGTTGCTTCAGTAAAACAAATCATTGTCGTGCAGTTCATGATATTCACGTATGAAAATGGACAGGCATCTAAAATAACAAATTTCAAATTGAACGCAGTACCAACCACGAAGATCACCCTTGACAATAAGAAATTCAAGGTAAATAGCGCAATATTCCATCACGGTGAAAGTATAAATAGTGGTCACTATACTGCAATGCTAAAAGATGAAGCAAATAATTGGCTGGGTGTAAACGATACGCAAGTGCGTAAACAGATCTGGCCACGTGGAGCCAAGAACGCTTACATGATGGTATTAAAAGCGATATCATAAAATTCCTGATTTATATCGCCATTCATGCTTTTCTAATTACATGTTGATTTGATAATATATATACCATGTATACCATCACGGTATTACCAGCCCTATTCACAATTACAAATATAAATATCATTTTATAGTACAATATGACTATTCGATCTGTTATCCGAGTATGTCAGTAAGTAAGTACTGAACAAAAGTTTCCCACCGTAAAAAAAAAAAAAAAAAAACGAAGGTACTTCTTTCACGAGTCGTACTACATGTATAGTATATTAAAAATCAAATATTTATATTCGAGATCGTTTCTATTTGTCTTTAATTATTTGAAAATAATTCTACCTGAAAATGTAAGAAAAAAAAAAAAAAAAAAAAACAATAACTTTGAAATATGAACTCTGTAGTTGAAAAAACAGTGTACATACATTTGTCTCAAATATTATCACCACAGCCTACATGCACAGGCATGCAATCGATAAATTAGCTGGTATTTTATAATACATGTGGACAATGAGATGACAATCAAAGAACTCTAAGATTTTATGAATCACTGAAAGAAATCAGACGGATTTCTTCGATATCGATATTAAATCACAGTCAATTATTGGTTCGGAATGCATAACACAGAAAATATGTACGTAATCATAATATACGCATAACCAGTTAGTGAGAGATCATAGTACATCGTTTCGGTGAATAGTTGTATTACAGAATAAACTGTCATACTAATAACGTATAATATGCATAACGTGTACATTTTACCAAGAAACAGCTGTGGACTGGTACCAAATTTGGCTCCAGTATCTATCATGTAACATGTACCATGAGTTTATAGAGACATGTACAATTGACTGATATCCCTAACTTACAAGATATCAATTGCATGTTGCTTACGCTTCAATGAATTATGACTCGATGCATGTTATCTTGATGGATTCTGGACGAATTTGAATCAGTGTAACATCTGTTTCATTGGTATCAGTGTATGCAGTACAACGGACTGACTTGCATCACAGGTGAAAAATTTTCATCTGAAACGATCATAGCTGACAGCTGCAAAAGAATATCGTTTTATAATATGCCTGTTCACAAGTCGTCTGTCATATTGTATAGCGAATAAAACGAATGAAAGAGAGTCTCATCCAACTATAGTCAGTGTAGCCGTGAGTTGAAAGAACAACAGTTTTATGAATATGTTTGCTGACATAATTGAAGTTCAGCTAGTAGAATTACCCAGTAGAGCTTATTACAGACAAAGAATAAATATGTCTCAAATACAAAATCGAAACGGACTCCTCTTTTTCATTCTAATATGGACTGTACATTAAGTTGAAATCATTTGTTATGCCTATGTACAATTCCGAACCAAGACGCCAAATTCATTGTTTCAAATTAAATTCCAAACTTTACTGTATGTTAGTAGTAATGTAAAACACAATATTTGTATACCGTGCTATTTCCTATCCGCGAAAACCATAGCCTTTCGCCACCTGTCTCTTACTCTACCAGGCGCTCGCCTCATTCAGTTGGTTGAGATAGCGAAAGACATTGGTTCGCTGTTAGGAAAGTTGCTGCACAATACATATATATATATAATAAAATGATATGAATAAAAATAGGCAAAGGACTGTGATTTAACCACCATATACAGGTTATACATATGGTTGCCAAAATACTATTACATCCGTTACACCATGTATACCGATGGAAATGGAAAAAAATCTGTACACAGTGCACAATCCATACCTACATACAAACCATTTAGCACAATGTTTGAAAGCTATAGTCAAAACGAAAAGTAACTATATAATTTTTCCCATGACTATAGAATGATAATAGTAATACTTTCTGTTATTATTATTATTATTATTATTATGTGCCGATAACACCAAATGAAACTATTGACCAAAACAATACATACATATGCCACCGTTAATGAAACAATTTCACCATGGTATGGTTAAAGTTATGGTAAAAAGGAGGCAACTGAAATATATCCAATAATGTAAAAAATAAAAAACAATTGACCATGGTATGACAAAGGAATAGTAAAAAGGAGGCAAATAAAATATATCCAATGTAAAAAATAGAAAACAGTTGACCATGGTATGGCGAAGTTATAGTAAAAAGGAGGCAACTGAAATATATCCAACATAAAAAAAAAACGAAAATTAAACTTAAAAATGATTGCCAATAATTCATAAAATGATTACGTACAAACAATATAAGAATGGTCAAAAACAAGAGCAAGTATAAAATATATCCAAACGTATATCTACATCTATGCACAAACAATTTGGCAACAAGTTCAAACAGACTGAGCATGACACATACATTTTCAATGACAGATTTATTCTGTAATTCAACTATTCATCATGGCGATGTACTATGATCTCTCACAGTTAGTTTGAATTGTAAGGCCCAGTTCCACAAATTGACTTTCAACCAAGTTTACGTTTAAACTTGGCTTAGCGACGGATTCAGCTAACAACAGGCAGTCTTGAGCAGTTTAAACCTAGTTCAAATTTTAACCTTCGATTGTGGAACTGGACCTAAGTCAAACACTGAAACAACAAAACCTGGTTATGCAAATAAAATAGACTGAAACAAGAAACATGTTGCCACAATTCATTGGTGATTATCGGCGAAAATGATTATGAAATAATCGATCAACACATAATAACAATATATGTAGCATGCACTGATATCTCTACCTTTTTATGCATTCAGGTATGACAAAGTTGTAATACACAATTCCGTTTAGTGAAATAGTTATTGAACCTTATTGGATTAAAGAACATTAATATCGAGTATTGGCTGGAACACTACAGAGTTACTGCTAGATCAGTCAGAATCACTAACGTTTCATTCAGTAGCTAACGATGGGTGGAAAAATTGATATTTTTACCATACATCACAGAACTCATTTAGTGACCCACGCAGCCATGCGCATATAAATCATGCGGATTCACACTTCAACCTGAATGCATAAAAGAGGGTATAGTGCTACTAATCTGCTAATCTCTCATTTTATTACAGGATTATTGCGACCAAAACCGTTTTTATGGTACCATCCAGTGTTGGAACGTCGCATAGTATATATATATTTACATGATATATATATATATTAGGGTGGTCGTTAAAAATTAAATTTCATCAGACGCCCCCTGAAAAGTTTTCTTTTTGTCTAAAAACACGCGTGCAATTTTTTTTTTTTTTTTAAATGAAAAGAACACGTGCCGCAAGGCGATCATAGATTTTGTTTTTTAACCTGCAGTTTTTTGGAAATGTCTTACCTAATGTGCAGATTTGACGAAAAACCCATCGAAAAAAGATAAAAATTTGAAATTTTGAAATTTCGATGGGTTGTTCGTCAAATCTACACATTATGTAAGACATATCCAAAAAAACTGCAGGTTGAAAAACAAAATGTTTGATCGTCTTGCGGCACGTGTTCTTTTCATTAAAAAAAAAAAAAAAAAAATTGTACGCATGTTTTTAGACGAAAAGGAAACTTTTCAAGGGGCGTCTGATGAAATTTAATTTTTAACGACCACCCTAATATATATATTGTAACGTGGCAAACGTTCGGAACTCCTCCATACCAGCTAAGCGAGCGTACACATTTCCTAGAGTACCGAGTCGGTATAGCTAATTTGAATATCTGCCGCCCTTCGTCCTAGCGCAGCCATATCGATCGTAGATCAGCGTATTGGTCTATCGATGACGGCTAGCGCTAACAGGACGAACGGCGAGGATAAGCAATTAGCGAAGCGGAAACGAAGAGCCATTCATTGTCTAGCCGTGAACAAAGTAGCGAGCCATTATTGCCAGTGAATCGAGAGAGTATTTTGTTTAGAGAGTTTTTGAGGAGTTAGAAGTGTTTGTTACTGTGATCTTGGAGATATTGTGACCTGTGCTTTACTTTTGGACTTTGATTTGGATTATTATTTGGACTACTACTGATTACGCTATTATACGACCCTCGCCTATCCCCGGACCACGAGTCGGACACGAGGCTGAGATCACGTAGGCGATCAGGTAGGATCCATGCGACTTAGAGTCATATTTAGATAAAATCCTTTTCCTAAAATCATATAAGCTACAGAGTCTCGAGTTATCGCTAGGAATTGCTTTTTGTTTCCCGTATACCAGAGTCCCGCTTCATAGTTTCGACATACTAGTACCGCATGGTCGTTGAGAGCCGGCAAGTTTCGAACTTGTTGTTGTTCTCCGAGCCTGTCGACTCTGCGCATCCGCGTGCCGGTTTTCAACTGTGCTGCGCAGGATTTCGTGCATCCAGAGTCGGCGCCATATTGCCCGAGGTCTCTGACGTCACGCGTCGCAGCAGACTGCTGCGTGTCAGAGAGCTCTAGTGGCTGAGTAAGGAATTACTGAGTTCCGAATCCCTTCCCCTCCTAGCCGTAGAGCGACCAGCTGTCAGTCGGAGACTAGAGACCTCGCGTAGAGCGTGAGGTACTCGAAATCGACTTGACAGCCGGATCTCCAGCTGGTGGTAGTGAGGAAGAGTAACTACCGGACTACCTGTGATAATTGTCAACCGTACCTTTTCTAGCTTTCTTAGTATTAGTTTAATTCATAGTTATTAATTTAGAGTCATTATTATTATTATTCTCTTTGGGGATATTTAGAGTAGAGTCCTTTATTTATTTTATTTCTTTCTTCTAGTTTATTCTTTCCTTTAATTTAATTCATAAACACAAAGTAGTGGTGAGCAAGCCGAAGCCAGATGACAGGCTGTACAAATTAATGTCATCTTTTTCTTTTTTTCTTTTAATCAATAAATAATCAATTTAAATATATTTCTAGTGTATTTGGTATTTTTATTTCTCGCCCCCACGAATATCCCTCTACCGACAGGCTAGCTGCGACGAGAGAGAGAGAGAGAGGACTTCTCTCAGAAGTCTGGCGCCCAACATCTACGTTGCTAGTCGGAGGAGGTTCAGCGTTGGTGTTCCAATTTTGTTTTTGATAATAGATCGTAGTTCCTGCGGGTAATACCCGAACTCGTAGGAATCGCTGTTACAATATATATATATATATATATATATACTCGTAGGAATCGCTGTTACAATATATATATATATATATATATATATATATATATATTGTAACAGCGATTCCTACGAGTTCGGGTATATTTGTAAAATATTTGTATTCGGTATAATTGTTTTTCGTGTCTGAAAAATATTTAAACCCCCCCCCCCCCCCCCCCCCCCAAAATATATATTTTATATATATATATATATATATATATATATAAATATATTGTAACATATCAGACGTAACGGTCTGATGAATGATAACATCAAACCAGACGCGCATTACCTAACGCGCAGATTATCAGAGGATAGAGCAACGCGAGCAGCCACTATAAAAGGGGGGACGTTACACGGCTCACCAGCAATACTAGACATAGCGTCATATTGACTCACATTTAATTTTCAGTTTCGAGACCAGATAGGCATAGAGCCCCGGTACTCTGTAGAATCACTTTATTGTACGAACACACGCTATAACAGCTGTATTACGTAGAGTCATTGAGTTACAAACACCAAATAGCCAGAATCAAAACAAATTTCAAAGTCCTACTTTCATAGATCATAGGCAAAATAAAAGAAATTCCAAATAACAGTTCGCTTAGCGAATTTCAACTGAACTGAAGTAAATTGAATAAAATTAAATTTGCTCTATTGCTCACCGCAGAAATATAAAATTAATAATTAGAATTAGATTTAAGAATAAATTTTTTGTTATTTTTTTTTGTAATAACGGTTGCAACCAATCCTCTATTTTTTCATTAATAACTATGCATTATACGAATTAAATATCTAATAAGAAATTCCACAGATTTTATTATCCAGATCTTCTTTGAACATCATTAACATTTACAACTTAGCTAATAGACAGCCTTGGCGGGTTATCGTCTTGTCTAGGTCAGATACAGCCTTAGTGAATGCTACTGTACTCAAGTCTGATACAGCTTTAGTAAGGTTCAACCTCACTCAAGTCTGATGCAGCTTTGGTGCGGGGTATTTGCTCAGGTCTGATACTGCCTCGACGAGATAAAATACACGCCCAGGTCTGATACAGCCTTGGTGCGTTTACGCATCCAGGTCTGAGGGAGGCGGCTACGGAAGGTACTACTTTCCCTAGTCCGTGTAAGGCATAGCAAACCGAATACTCGTGTACTTTAAAACAGGAGGTCTTCTAAATAAATCTTAGAATCATCTTATCCATGACCATCCCGTTTGCGTAATCTTTCGTTCCCGCAAACGGTAATATAAGGTCTCAATATATATATATATATACATTATTATATATATATACATTGATTTATTAAAAATGTAAAGCCTATATTATCTAAATTTAGGAAAAAAAATGTACCAAATAAATATATTCACGTTCATATGTATATATGAGGTATTCCATACCAACTCGACCAATCATTTTCCCTCACCATTTTTGATTTGCTTCATAATTTTTTCTACGGTTACTCCAACTCTAACAACCCACTCATGAATTTTTTCAGATTTTTTCCATCAACCGTTATTTATTCATGATTTTTCGAAACTTCGAACAGTGCGACACCTTCGATTTTTTTGAAACAAATCTCAACAATTCTACTTTTGCAGACGATCATTTTGACTCCCAGTCGAAAGTGGAAACTCTTTTCCTGATGTTTATTTTGTTTATTTAAGAAAAAATTATTTCATAAACATTGTGGATAATGGCTCCCCGAATTTTTTCAATGCAAATGAATTGTATCTTCAGGATAATGGGTTGTAACCATCAGAGATAAGTTTCATTTTATTTTCGAAAATTATTATTATTATTATTATTTTTTATTTTAATCGTCGTTCGTTGGAAGGATTTTATTTTGTCTCACAATAAATTATTGAAGCACTGTAAAAAAGAAAATTGTTTTTCGTGTCTGAAAAATATTTAACCCCCCCCCCCCCCCCCCCCCCCAAAAAAATAACCCAGAAAAAAAAATAATAAACAAAATAATAATAATAAAAAAAAAAAAAAAAAAAAATGATAATAATAATTTTCGAAAATAAAATGAAACGTATCTCTGATGGTTACAACCTATTTTCCTGAAGATACAATTCATTTGCATTGAAAAAATTCTGGGAGCCATTATTCACCACGTTTGCGAAATAATTTTTTCTTAAATAAGCAATATAAACATGAGGGAAAGAGTTTCCACTTTCGACTGGGGGTCAAAATGATCGTCTTCAAAAGCAGAATTTTTGAGATTTTTTTCAAAAAAATCGAAGGTGTCGCACTGTTCGAAGTTCCGAAAAATCATGAATAAATAACGATTCACGGAAAAAATCTGAAAAAATTCATGAGTGGGTGTTAGAGTTGGAGTAACCGTAGAAAAAATTATGAACTAAATCAAAAATGGTGAGGGAAAATCATTGGTCGAGTTGGTATGGAATACCTCATATATACTAGGGTGGTCCTTATTTTGATGAATTTCGCAAAAAAATCGGGACGCCCCCTAAATAGCTTGCAAATAAATAGAAAAAAATCCCCCTAAAATTTCAGCCCTTAATTTTAACATTAACACGTTGCCCAAAGTTCGGCAAGTTTAATTCAGATGATAAATGCAATTTTTTCAGCAGCTACTTTTTTCTCTTCTAACTTCGATAAAACTGGATGAAATAGCTCATCCTCCTGGTCGCGAGATACACCTCTGCTCCAAGATGACCCTTCTGTTGGGAGCGATAAAACGACTACCATCGCGGTACAATCACTACCACAGTGTCCCGATTCCTCCGGTGAGTACCAGCGAGTATGCATTTCTTGAGACGCCTCGTGTAACCCGGTCTTTAACTCTTGGTTATCAGAGCGACGCCGACCCGTCTACGTCAGTGGTATCAACGAGGGTGCCGGTACATCGGGCATACAGTATGGTGGGGGTAGGAGACAGAGAGCACCGCCACCGTCTCCCGAAAATTCCTCGACAGACGATGAGATGGAGGTGGTGTTTTCCGACGAATCGTCCGGTGAGTACGCCCCCGAGTACGCATTCTCCTTTTTCTAATTTTCAAGACGACTCGTGTAGCCGGGACTTTACTCTTGGCTGTCAGAGTGGCGCCACGCTGTCTACGCTGCGTTGAAACGAGCCGGAGGTATCAACGAAGACGCCGGTATACAGCAGAGCAGGGGGAAGAGAGAGAGAGTCGCTAGCGCAGCTGCGGACGACCACATCGCGCGTCCTCCGGGTGTCAGATTTCTGATTGTAGACGAGAGTCGTAAACATTATCGTAGATTTGCCGTAACGGGGAGCGTCTTGACGTTGAAAATCATCACACCCCCGGAAACCGTAGACCCTGTTACCTGGCTCGAAGAAGCCGTCAGGGATATTCTCAATTACGCCACGACCACTGCCCCGGACTCTGTAGATGATCCCGCTAACGATTATATAGGATTCGGACTAGACACCCCCTCGTTTGCTCTGGGCACGGCTGGTTTGTCGTTTCGACCGGTCCGGGACTCTCACTACGAGGATCTCTGGCGGCTCGTGTTCAGTCTCAGTCAAAGCGCCTCCGAATTTCGTGTGGATGACGCGTTCAGAATCACCGTTAACCGGGTCAGCGTACCGGTGGGTCGCGGGCGAAAGAGCAAACCTCTCACTCACGAGGAGGTGAGCAAAAGATCGCTTCTCGAGGTCAAACGCGACAATCTTTGTCTACCGCGCGCTATAATTTCTGCTTGCGCCTACCTGAACAGAGAGGGTATCGGGGGTAACGCAGCTAACCCCGCGCTTCGATAGTCCGACGTGCGTCACGCGAAATCTAGACTTCAGAGGGAGGCTGCCCTGGCTTTGTGCAGAGAGGCGCGCGTAGAAGTCCCCCCAGAGGGCTGTGGTATGCGAGAGATCGTCAGATTTCAAGAATATCTGGCTCCTCTGGGTCTAGCCGTCGTAATATACGATTTCAACACCTTGAGACGCGGGGGCAAGGCCGTTTACAACGGGGCGCGCGTACTAGCCGAGCGGGGTGAATGCTCCAGCGGCACATTGAACATACTGTACTTTCCTCGCGGCGGTCATTACAAACCTATATTAAATCTTACCGCCGCAGCAGCCAACAGACGCTTCTGCGAACCCTGCAACGTCGCCTATCGTTATAAGGCGATCAGAGGTGCTCCAACAGACGTCCCGGCTGCAACACCGTTCCGCAGTGCGACAGAGCGGGGGTACGTATGCCGTGCGTTGCCTGCGGCCGGTGGTTCTTTGGGGAGGAATGTCTGCGGAGACATCGCGTCGCGGGGTCGTTCGATCCTCGCAGAAGCGTCTGCGATACCCTGCAGATGTGCAACGGGTGCGGTCTGTTCGTCGATCGTACGAAAAAGGGTCACTCCTGCGGCAACGCGTACTGCAACACGTGTGGATCCGTGCAGGCGGTAAACCACGAGTGTTACATGCAGCCTCTGAAGCCGCCCACCGGAAATGCGGAACTTATATTCGTATTTTATGACTTTGAGACCCAGCAGTGCGCCCCGGTGGCCGGCAGCGGAGATGTCAATCTGCACGTGCCGAATCTGTGCGTGGCGCAGCAGACGTGCACCAGCTGCATACACGAGCCGGACATAAGTACACCCTGTCCTAGTTTCGGCCTCGTGCGCGAGTTCGTATTCCGAGAGAACCCCGTTAAACAGCTGGTGGAGTTGGTCACGCGGGACGTTTGTCAGTTGAAAAAGATCTTCTGTATAGCGCATAACACCAGCGGCTTCGATTCTCAATTCATACTGCGTTACCTGGTAGAAAATAACAGAGATCCGCCGCAGGTGATCCTGAACGGTACCAAGATCATACTGATGGAGACGAGTCACACGCGTTTCCTGGCCTCTTTGGCCTACATGCCTATGGCTCTAGCCGCGCTTCCCAAGGCATTCGGCCTACCTGTGGAATCGCGCAAGGGTATCTTTCCGCATCTGTTCAATACACCAGAGAATCGGGATTACATAGGTCCGTTGCCAGACGCGGAATTCCACTCGCCCGACAGTATAAAGACCTCGGACAGGCACGCTTTCTACAAATGGTACGGGGAAGCCACAGCCGGCGGATACGTGTTCGATTTTAACCGCGAGCTGGTGGAATACTGCCGCAGCGACGTGGATATCCTTCGTCGAGCATGCGTCGCGTTTGGAGATATTTTTCTGAATTGCGGCGGTGTTTGCCCGTTCTCGCGAAGCACCACCATAGCGTCGGCCTGTTCCGTCGTGTTTCGACAAAATTTCCTCAGGCCCCGCACCATAGGAGTGTTGCCGGCCGGAGGGTACAGGTTGGCCAACAATCAATCGGTGAAAGCGATCAAATGGCTCGTTTGGATAGAGAGGGAGCTGGGTACAAAGGTAAGGCACGCCGGACGAGGTCGCGAGTACAGGATCCCCGAGACGAGGCGGGTTGTCGACGGGTATTACACAGACGCGGCTGGGGAGCGACACGTGTTGGAATTTCACGGATGCAACTGGCACGGGTGTATGAGATGTCACACGATCAATCGCGACAAAGAGTTATCGGGCGGGGATACGATGGACAGACGCTGGCAAGAGACTGGGGCAAAAACGGCGCGCATGATCGAGCTGGGTTACAGGGTCACGGAGATGTGGGAGTGCGCGTTCGACCAGATGATGGATGCCGATCCTGAAATGCACGATTACGTCGAACAGCATCCGCTGGTCCTCTCCCGTGACTCGTTGAATCCTCGAGAGGCGTTTTTCGGAGGGCGTACGGGAAACACGAAGCGTTATCACGAGGCTGCCCCGGGGGAGGAGATTCGATACGCAGACGTATGCTCTCTGTACCCTTGGTTGTACAAAACCGGTCGCTACCCCGTGGGCCACCCGCGAGTCTATGTAGGTAGGGAGTGCAGAGCGTTGACCGGTCCCTACAACACGGAAATCTCCGGCCTCGAGGGTCTCGTGAAATGCGTTATCCTGCCACCCAAGAATCTCTATCATCCTGTGTTGCCGGTCCGTATGCGCGGAAAACTCATGTTTCCCCTGTGTCGCTCCTGCTGCGAGGCTTCTCTGCAGATCGACTGTCTGCACGAGTCGGAGGCCGATTGGTGGTTCACAGGTACCTGGGTGTCTGCTGAGCTGCAGAAGGCCGTGGCTGTGGGCTAAGCGTGATCGACGTATCGGAGATCTGGCAATACGAGAGTACGGTGTACGATCCGGCCAGCGGTCAAGGGGGACTCTTTGCTCCCTACGTAGACACTTTTCTGAAAATAAAGCAAGAAGCCAGCGGGTGGCCCGGCGAGTGCACCGACGAGGCTTCCCGCGACCGTTATCTCGCGGAGTACGAGCGGGTGGAGGGTATCAGGTTGCAGCGGGAGAAAATAACAAAGAACGCCGGCCTGCGTTCCGTATCCAAGCTCTGCCTGAACTCGTTCTGGGGTAAATTTGGCCAGCGCGAAAACCTCCCACGTACCGAGGTGATCAGAGAGCGTCAACGTCTGCTGGAACTGTTGACGGATCCCGAGAACGACGTGGTCGATATCTTGCCGGTGACGGATCAAATACTCTACGTGCGGTGGGTTAATACGGAAGAGAGCATCGTACCGTCACCCCTGGCCAACGTTGTGCTGGCTGCCTACACCACTGCTTAGGCTCGCCTCAAGCTGTACAGCTATCTCGAGAGGCTCGGGCGCCGGGTGTTGTATTACGATACGGACTCTGTTATTTACGTGAGGAGAAGTGGGGAGTGAGAGCTACGGGTAACTTTTTAGGCGATCTGACGGACGAGCTGGCGGAATACGGCGAGGGAAGTTACATAAAAGCATTTGTTTCCGGTGGTCCGAAATTCTACGCGTTCCTGGTACGAAAGGGCGACGGGGAGGTGGCTGAGGTTTGCAAAGTGAAGGGGGTCACTCTAAATTATCAGACTCGAATGAGGATAAATTTTAATTCGATCCGGGGCATGGTGGTCGAGGCTGACGAACCTATTCGCGTCGAGCGAAGAGTTATACAACGTACGACGTTGCATCGGGTAGTCACCCGCAGCGTGAACAAGATATGTCGTCCCGTTCAAACAAAAAGACGCCCCTACGACACGGGCTACGACACTCTTCCTTTTGGCTACAAATCGCACAGCTGAATCGCTGTACATCTCGCTCTTTGGCTATAGAGCTCCGCAGCGAGGCTTAGACTCTCTCTCTCTCTTCACCTACTCTTATACTCTGTTATTCGACACGCGCATAAACAGAGATAAACCTCGACTCGCCAGACTACAGGGAGAGCACAAGTGTGCAGCGGTGACTGATCGGCTCAGTAGGTCAGTAGTAGCGGTAGTATTTGCTTATCAACCCGAGCGTAAAATGGCTGGTGCGGGGCGTGTGTGTGTGCGGTGGTCTAGGAAGCTGAGCTCACCGCACGCCGCGAGGCAACCCCCCGAGTAAGCTGACACGGGTTGCCTCTGCCGTTTCACGAGCTGCTTCTAGCCGGCGTCCCGTCTCTCTCTCTCTCGCAGCTGTTACGAAAGAGAGACGGGCCGTCACCGGACGCGCGCGCGCGTTCCCAAAAGCTTGTACGTAACGCGCGCACCCCGCGGGCCCCCCACCGCGGTTAAGCCTTCAAGACAGAGATGTAGACGCAAAACCGATGATATTTATATATTCAATTGCAGATAGGACGGGGTTGTGAGTCGCGAGGATGGACACGCGCTGGAAACATCCCTTTTCCGCCATCGTAGCCGGGCCTTCCGGTTGCGGTAAATCCAACTTTGTGAAAAACTTTCGCGTCACTACGTTTACGTGCCTCGCAGGGATATAAAGGGTGGAGGATCGCACGCGGCGCCAGTCTTTCGTCTGTGATGAAACCCGGAGCTAGACGAGGAGGAGGAAGAAGAAGAAGAAGAAGAAGAAGAGGTTCGGCAAACAGGTTCAGCTCTTCCAACGCAGCGGCCTTGCACGCTATCTGTAAATCGGACCCCGCTCGGAGACGGGCTCTGCTGCGCACGGCCGATGATGCTCTGGTGAAAAACATTTGCGAGTGCGCTCTGAACACTCTGAAGGGATAACGTGAGCCTGAGCGCCGATTGGAAGAGACGTTTGAGCAAGCACAGAAAAACTTTACGTCGCCTGGCCTGCAACACGGGCAGCTGGAAAAGTAAGAAACGTTTGCTGCTTCAACGGGGTGGATTTCTACTCTTGCTGCTGGCCCCGATTATAGACAGTCTGATTGGCGGGTGAAGAAAATTGAGGCAATGGAGCGGGTTAAGAAAATGGTCCTGATACCGCGGGAGACAGCCGAACGTATCCAGCAGCGTCGACCCGATACGGATCCCGCGAGACGTCTGGATAGCGAGATGCACGCTATTCTCAACGACCCGGGGAAAAACGATCGGGAAAAATGAAAGCTGTACAGACAGGTGCTGAGACGTTACTTGTTTTTTGCCGCCGAGTCGCGAAAACCTTTGCAATTCTCTATACGAGGGGTGGGTGGCGAGGCTGCTGCTGCTGGTGGTAATACTGCTGGTGGGGAAGAAGCAGAAGAGATGGATGGGGTGACTGAGGGGAATGCAGCTGGTAACAGCGGCGTAGCTATACAGGATATCGTAGTGAGCGTGCCGGACAAATTTCGGCGGAAAGCGGAGCTGTTGCTGAACTATCTGACCACCAACGGTCGCTCCGAAATCTCGTGGGACGACAAGGGGACGATAGCCATAAGGGGAACTCGGATAGCCGGGAAAGCATCATCGATCTGATAAACGACGCGGTACGCGAGAGAAAATCTATGCAGGCCAGGGGTAGGGAACAGTTCGCCAGGATCCTTCACTCGATCAACACGCCGCAAGAGTACATAGGTAATCCCGTTTGTCAAAAACCTATGCGTCACGCCTCGTCGCGATCGACAGCCGGCCCATCTCATCAGAGGCGTATCAACGAAGAGGAGGAGGACTGGGGTGTGGACGGTGACATTGACACGAACGAGGCGGGTGAGGAGGAGGAGGAGGATACGGATTCGGACTTGATATTTGCCACACCCAAGAACAGACAACGACCAGGGTAAACCGGAAACGGTGCTTGGTTAGGACTCAGGTTGAAATGAAGATCCTCGAACGACTGTACTACGATCCGTGGGTAAAAGAAAAAAGGGGAAAAAAATACCTCGCGCCGCGGTGGTCGAATGGTTGACGTCGCAGGACGCGTACACGCTGCACAAGTCCATACGTAGGAAATTTCCCCGAGCCAGATACAACGTGCAGAATATAGACGACCTGTGGGAGGCGGATCTGGTGGATCTCAGATCGATCAAACAGTACAACGACGGATACGGCTACCGTTGCCGGGGCTTTCGAGCGCGTGTTGTCCTCCACGGAACGCTGCCCGATTCAGCTGCAGACCGACAAAGGCAAGAAGTTTGTCGGAGCTCAATTCCAGAAGCTGCTCGCTGCCAGAGGGGTGCGCTACAGAGTCACGCGAAACCCCGACATAAAGGCGGCCGTTGTGGAACGCTTCAATCGCACTCTCAAGGAGAGAATGTGGCGTTACTTTACCCATAAGAATACCCATCGCTACCTGGATGTGCTGCGACAGCTGGTAGGGGCGTACAACGCCACCACCCACTAGACCATTAAAATGGCTCCGTCGATGGTGACTCTGGAAAATGCCGCAGCCGCCCGCTTCAACATGGAAAAGGCACGCGGTGGCCCGCCGCGATCCGGTGCAAAGCCACGGTTCCGAGTGGGGGAGCGGGTTCGCATCAGTAAGGCTAAGGGTGCCTTCAAGAAGGGTTACGAGGCCAACTGGACCGAGGAGGTGTTTGAGATTCGACGCGTTCTGCACCGAGCGCCGATCGTCTACCTGCTGGTTGATTTGGAGGGGGAGGTGATAGACGGTTTGTTTCACGAGGCTGAGTTGCAGCGCGTGATCAAGGACTATGTTATGACTGTGGATAAAATAATACGGACGCGGGGAAAGGGGGCCAGTAAGAAGCTGTTTGTCAGCTGGCACAGTTATCCGGAAAACTTCAACTCTTGGATCGCTGCGAGCAGCGTGCGAAAACAGGCATGAAGGATCAGTTTTACATCACGCTGCCCAGCAACAGCTCGGTGAAATTTTTCCCCCACAACACGACGGCTCGATACACCACCCAGCTACCGCGACGGATCGAGCTTGTCGGAGAGTGGGAAGTCGCCCTTCGCTTTGAAGATCGCTAACAACGAAAATAATAAACATCGACCATGGCGTACTTGCACACACACTCCTGCGAGTGTCCGAAATCGGAACTGGATTTGTTCTCTCTACCACCGACGCAAACCACGATCGAGAGCGGGCAGTGGGTCCACTATAAGCCTGTGTCGTCGCTCACGGATGACTCACCCATAGAGTTTATGGTGCCCGGCCTCAGCGACGAGTATCTCGACCTCTCCCACACTATGCTCAGCCTGCGTGTGAGTCTACAACCGCTCAGCAGGGAGCCGGCGGCAAAGGGGACTGCAAAGGCCGTCGTGGCCCCTGTAAACAACCTGCTGCACTCTCTGTTTAGCCAGGCCGATGTGTTCTTTAATCAGAAGCTAGTTTCACCGGCCAACAACGCGTACGCTTACCGAGCCTACATCGAATCGTTGCTGAATTACAATTCGGCTGCGAAAGAATCACACCTAACCACCACCCTGTGGTACGGGGATACAGCGGGGAAGATGGATGAAATCGGACCGACTAACAAAGGGTTTGCCCAGCGGCGAAAGCTTCTGAACGGTGAAACCAGCGTGGATTTGATCGGGCATCTTCACTGCGACGTGTTTAATCAGGAGAAGTTTCTGCTAAACGGTGTCGAGTTACGGGTACGGCTCGTGCGCTCGCGGGACGCCTTCTGCCTCATGGAGAGCACCAACACACACGGCGTACACATACTAGAGGCCTCGCTGCTCGTGCGACGCGTAACGATAAACCCCGGCGTCCTGCTGGCTCACGCCAGAGCTCTGGGTAAAGGTACGGCAAAGTATCTTCTTACCAGAGTGGAGGTGAAAGCTATGACTATTCACAGCGGTGTGCAGTGTGATACGTTGGATAATGTATTTCTGGGTCAGCTGCCGAAAAGAATGATAGTGGGTTTTGTCGATAACAAAGCCTTCAACTTTCAACATTTCAATATCAACTTTCTGTCGCTGTACGTGGACGGCTCGCAGATCCCCTAGAAGCCGCTACAGCCCGACTTTACGCGAAGCAAGCTCTACGTGGATACCTACCACACCCTTTTCTCCGGAACAGGCATACATTTTCTAAACGATGGGAACGGTATAGGTCGTGAAGATTTTCCCCACGGGTATTGCCTGACGGCTTTCGACCTCACCCCCGATCTGTCGGCAAACAGCGGCACCCACTGGAATTTGGTCAGACACGGCAGCGTTAGAATCGAGGTGCGCTTCGAGGCTGCCCTGGCAACGACGATGAATTGCATCGTGTAGACGGAATTCGACAACGTCTTGGAAATTGACGCGGCGCGGCAGGTTATAGTGGACTTTGGTGGATAGACAGCGAGGTGAAACCTGAACCACCTCCCCCACCATTGAAAAAAAAATAGCTGACGTTGCGTAGCGAGGAAAGGTCGCTAAAGTCGAACGAAACACGCAGTATCCAGTTTTCCGTATACCCGCGAACACGTCTATAGCAATATGGTGGACTACGTGGTCGATGTGCAGGGTTTTCGAGACGCTCAAAGAGGTTTTGCTGTCAAGGAGGTTTCCGTGTTAGCTTTGAATCGCGACCACATCGGGCACTGGGTAGCCACACCACCCTGCGCCTTCACCGATCTCCCGGCGAATATTTGTGCTCAGAACAATTATCTTTCGCGCAGCCATCACGGTATAGAGTGGTTTGACGGTGATATTCAAGACAAACAAATCTACAGAAAACTGCGCGCCGTGGCACGTTTGGCCCGCGTGATTTATACGCGCGGTGCGGGAAAGGCGAAATTGTTGCGGCGCGTTATGTCGCGTCAGGTGACGAATCTGGAGGACGAGGACTGCCCCGCATTCGGAAAGCTGCCGCCATCGGATACGTACTGCATGCATCACGCTCTGTGCAATCCTGGGGAATTTGTCTGTTCGTTGAATCGCGCGGCTGTGCTGAAATCTTGGCTGCTGGGGAGAGGGGCGGCTGACAAGGTGGACGGTGGCGGGTTTTCTACAACCGAATCCGAAGAGTGCAATGAACAGTCTGGAACTGAGGAGAATTTTGGCGTTGATACCGACGGCTACGTGTGGCGTGTACGCGGCTGATCGTATTCCTTTGCGGTGGTCCCGCCCCGCGACCCTTATCGCAAACACCGATGACCACACACAGCCAGGAAGTGACTGGGTCGCTTTCTACAACGACGAGTCCGGCAACGGGGTGTACTTTGACAGTTACGGGGTTGCACCCTTCATCCCACACCACGTGCGTCGTCTGCGGAAAAACTGTCCGCGCTACCGGTGCAACACGCGCCAGCTCCAGAGTGTCTTTTCCGACGTGTGTGGTCAGTTTTGTGTCATGTTTCTCTATTATATGCATTTTGGTTACACGCTTGATGCTTTTGTAGATATTTTTACGGATGATTATGTAAAAAATGATTCGATGGCCACGTCGTTTTACAATTGCGTGGCCAAAAAAATTAAGAGTTGCGACAAACTCGACGCCTCTCGTCGATCCTGTGTACAGATATGTTTAAGGAACCGTTGTTAATTATAGGCTAGTTTTAAGCAATATTGAATAAAGCGAAAATTTTGTAACGAAGTAGCGTGTGTCGTTTATTGCGAGCGCATCCCACCAGTATTTCAGCAACCTCAGCAGTTTTGGACGTGAGAATGGTCAGTTGATACCCGTCGGGACATCGAGACGTTTCTTGATAAGTATGTGCCTCTATCACCCCCCTTGCTCTAGGTACTAGGGCTCTAAGGTTTAACCGGTTTAACCGGCCAAGGTGGTTAACTTTAATAATTAACTGATGGTTTAACCGGTTAACCGGTTAACCGGCTAATGTGGTTAAGCTGGTTAATGAGAATAAAGGTTTAACCGGTTAACCGGTTAACCAGTTCAACGGTCTAACCGGCCATGAAGTGAATCAATATTTCTGAATCGCAAATAGAATAATTAGTATGAAAAAAAATCAGAAATCGCCCAAATTTACTTTTTTAATTATTAGGAGACAGTATTACAATCGATTATTATACCGAGATTACAATTAATAATTTTTCTTTAATTGAGCTTGATGATATTAAATATAAAATTCGGGCATATATTTCATAATCAATCAATCAATCAATCAGATTGCGGTTTTGATATAAGAATATCAGCATATTTGCATTTTGAGGTAGTAATGAACTCCTTTTGTTGGAGATAATATTGCCAGCTGTCGAAAACACGCGTTCGGATGGTGTACTTGTCGACTTTTTTTTTTTTTTTTTTGCGTTTTCGAAGCCTGGGCTCGGATGATAATCGAAATGTGTCGTTCCTCACCTCTTTTTCGACTGAAAGAAGGTGGGCGACTAGGTATTGCTCTTTAACACTCTTGATTTATGAAGAAGTAGGAGGAGCACATCGGAGACCGACTAGCAAAACAATATGTGAGGCACTCCACTCGCCACAATATCGGGAGAGGGAGCAGGAGGAGGTGTGGGGCGGGTGAGGTTGGAGGAAGAAAAGAAGAAGGACGTTGCCCGTGTGCACAGTACAGCGCCTGACTCCAGCAGCTGAAGCTCCGGGTACGCAGGGGAACATCGTAAAATAGGCCTGTAGGTCGGACATTGTCCCACGAGGTCAAAAATGTCAATTTTTGACAAAAAACAAAATAATCCAATTTTGACGCCGCGTATTTTCTGAACGGTCCGTCCTAAAAATCTGGTCGTGTGCTCGTTGGATTCGTTGATTCTTTGTCTACAAGATGGCCTCCTCAGATAGTGAAAAAAAAGATTTTTTGACCATTTCCCCAAGATTTGGGACTTTTTTGGTGAATTTTTAGTGTTCTTGGCCAATATTTCTGCAGGTATTCGTCGTAGGTCAAATCTGTGGCCAGATTCGTGTTCCTTGGTCAATTTTACATTGAGAAACCAATTTTCGGCCACTTGGTACGAAAAACCTTTGCGTAATCGAAAATACCCAAATTCAAGTCGAAAATGTGAAAAAAAAAACGAAAAATGGCTCTGGCTCAGCCAATAAATTTTTGCGGGGCCTAATATTTTGGCTTTTGACTACTCTCTAGGTGAGTAACAAGCCCACAAAAAAATCAGCCAAATCGAAGGGGGTCGGTGACAGGTCCGGCTTTTCTTAAATAATTTTGCTCAAAAGGTACTCGCAACTAGATTTGAAACACGCGTATATGCAAATCCCTGTGAAAGCAGAGTGTAGAAACTTATTGACTATAGCTACGCATATCGGGTATTTACGATATACCAAGACGGCAGAAGGCATCGCGTCAGGCCCGGGCGAATTTCAAAAGATAATCGAGTCTTGTTTACATGGCATCCAGGGCACAATACCTTATTTAGACAACATTTACGTAACGGGTGCGTCAGATGCCGAACACGTCGAAAATTTAAAAGCCGTATGTAAACGTCTAGCAGAATGCGGACTGAGATTAAATAAAGAAAAAAGCGAATATTTGAAATCACGAATCGAAGTATTGGGTTTTATAATCGACGAGCACGACTTACATAAGGCTAAATCGAAAGTTAAAGCTATGGTCGAAGCACCTCGGCCGGAAAATATCAAGCAATTGCAAGCTTTTTTAGGCTTAATCAACTTTTACGCGAGATTTTTGCCAAATCGCTCTGTCAATTTAAAAGCCCTCTACGAGTGTGCAGCAAAAAAAAAAAAAAATTTGTATGGACGAATGAGTGCGAGAACGCATTTCGTTGGGTGAGGTCGTACTAGCGTGCGATGCGTCCGCATATGGATTATCCGCTATATTGTCGCACCGCTATAAAAACGGCACCGAAAAGCCGAGCGCTTATGCATAAAAAAAAAATACCAAAAAAAGAATTAAGTAGAGCGATTATTGATAAGGAGGCGAGCGTGATAGTGTTCGGATTTAAAAAATTTTACGATTACATTTATGGCAAGGAGATCATATTGAGATCGGACCATAAACCTCTTGATCATATCTTAGGACCCAAAAAGGGCATTCCGCTTACAGCGACAAGTAGGTTGCAGCGGTGGTCTTATTTCCTTTCAGGTTTTAAATACAAAATAGAAATAATTAAGTCAAAAGAAAACGGCAATTGTGATGCCTTGTCAAGACTTCCCATAGAAGACGAAACAGATGTGTTCGAGTCCGATTTCACTCCGATTTACCACATCGATTCGTGCCTCGATGCGATCGACCGCAATACGATCGCGAGTGAAACAAAAAAAGACCAAACATTGAAAAATATTGTAAAGCACTGTCTATTCGGTTGGCCTTCAAACAACGAACTTCCGGAAGAAGAGAAAAAATTTGTCAGCAAGAAATTAGACCTAGCGTACGAAGGAAATTGCCTCCTATGGGGGAACAGGGTGGTTGTCCCGGAAAGCGTACGGGCTAGTATTTTGAAAGAATTACATGTTTCCCACATGGGTATGGTCAAAGGTAAAATGCTCGCGCGGTCGTACGTTTGGTGGCCCGGAATAGACGGTGACATCGAAGCCTTAGTAAAGGCGTGTAAAGTATGTTTAGTAGATCGGCCAAAACCGGAAAATTGTAAGTTAACCCCGTGGCCATGGCCAGAACAGCCATGGACCCGCATCCACGTCAATTTCCTCGGACCATTTTACAATCGCATGTTCATGGTGGTCCTCGACGCGCACTCAAAATGGCCGGAAATAATAGATTTTGGAAAAAAATAGTAAAGCCGATAGAATAATCGAAAAATTTGAAGAATTGTTTTCGCGACATGGATATTGCACTCACTTAGTAACCGACAACGGACCGCAATTTGCGAGTGCTATGTTCCGAAACTTTTTAAAATCGTGCGGTATCAAACACAGTTTCTCTCCACCCTATCACCCCGCAACTAACGGAGCGGCAGAAAATATGGTAAAGACATTCAAAGATAAGGTGACGAAAATTGTAAACGGGGGAGGAGAGACACTGGAGTCGGCAATCAATATTTTTCTGTTCGATTATCGCAGCACGCCACAATGCACTACGGAGAAAAGCCCCGCGTTGTTATTTTACCGACGTGAGTTGCGAACCCGGTTTGATAAGCTAGGACCAAATTTAGGTGACGCCGTCCACAAAAGCAACATTCGCAAATTGCATCGCGAAGCGGAAATAGAAATGTAACACTGAGCGAGGGCGATATAGTAATGGTCGACAACCACGGTACGCGGGGAGAAAAAAGAGTTGAGTGCGAAGTTAGAAGGAATATTTCACTTTCGACAGTCGAAGTGAGGGTCGCGCCGGGTACGGTATGGAAGCGTCACGTGGATCAAGTGATCAAGGCAGGCGCAAATGACGCACCCTTGCGTCGTTCACCGAGACTAGCGGCCGCAAGGCTTCAAAATCCCAAAGTGCGAAATCCTTAAAGGGAAGAGGAGTTGTAATGTATATACATGTACGCCAAGTACAATGTGTATGTATGTTGTATGGTCACGATCGAGCAGCTTATACTTAAACCAGTTCTCGCCCAGCGCTTATAACGTGCGGATTGATCTTGTGTAAATAAAGACAACATGTTCACCCACTCTCCTCGTGTAATTATTTCTAAGCTACCTACCATATATTACACTAGAGACTTCATCCAAAAACCATTTCAAAACTATTGAATGACACTATTATAATATATTTATTTAATTTTGTGGTAACAAACAATTCTATTTGTTATAAACAAATATATTATTCAAACGTGATTTTCAAAGCAAGGGCCACGCGATAACATTCTCAAAAAAATATGAGCGTGTTCCTTGATCAATTCTCTACAAAATCGTTAAGTCAATTTTATGGAGAAACGATGGACACTATATGAAAACGATATATTTATAAGCGACGGCGCGCGCTGCCACCCAAAAACCTAACTCAGGTACGTGTGGCTAGCATGAGAAAGCATCGGTGGGCATGTTCACGGTCATATCTTTGGTTGTTTTCATCCGAGAGACTTCTTCCTAGAACCATTTCAAAGCTATTGAATGACACTATTTATATATATTTATTTAATTCTGTGGTAACAAACAATTCTATTTGTTATAAACAAATATATTATTCAAACGTGATTTTCAAAGCAAGGGCCACCACGCGATAACATTCTCAAAAAAATATAAGCGTATTCCTTGATCAATTCTCTACAAAATCGTTAAGTCAATTTCATGGAGAAACGATGGAAACCATGTGAAAACAATTTATTTATAAGCGACGGCGCGCGCTGCCGCTGAAAGTCCCGGCTCGGGTACGGTTTTTGGGTGGCAGCGCGCACCGTCGCTTATAAATAAATCGTTTTCATATAGTGTCCATCGTTTCTCCATGAAATTGACTCAACGATTTTGTAGAGAATTGATCAAGGAATACGCTCATATTTTTTTGAGAATGTTATCGCGTGGCCCTTGCTTTGAAAATCACGTTTGAATAATATATTTGTTTATAACAAATAGAATTGTTTGTTACCGCAAAATCAAATAAATATATTATAATAGTGTCATTCAATAGCTTTAAAATGGTTCTTGGATGAAGTCTCTAAGATGAATACAATCAAAGATATGACCGTTTGAAGAGGAGTATGTTTTCGATTTTTGGCTCTTTTTCCTGAATTTCACCCCCGTGTTACTTGAAAAATAGGGGCCAAAAAAAAAAAAAAAAATTGTTTGATAAATTTATTTGTTCCATAGAATCCGTAAAAAAATAACATCTAGGTCAGAAAGCTGTCCGGTCTGTAGCATTTGGTTCTCCTAGCCATTCAAATATAGATATATATACAGTTTTTGTAGTGTTTTGTGACCGTGATGTATTACAGGAGAAAATTCGTCGGAGACGGTCAAAAGGAGAAAGAAAAAATTTATTCCTTTTTTAAGAAACTTTTTTATTACTGGTGTGACGTTTCGGCAGGCGACGGTCGGCCATCTTCAGACTGTTAAGAAAAAATTCACATGTTGCAATTATAAACTACATAAATTAATATAATATCATAACGTGATACAACACGTGTTAAAGAAATCTCTATGTAAATATGTAACGATAGGAGGATAGGTCTCTATAACATTTATCTCTCTAGAATACATTTTTATAGACGTGGTTGAACACGTGGTACATCACCAAAAATATCGTACCAGAGGTTAAGGTGCCACAGTACTGGCATGTCCTATATATATTTTTTGACGTCAGAAGCGTCAAATACGAGGAATTTAGTCGACAAATTGAGCCTAAACGAGGAAACGAATTCCACAGGTATTATTTTTTTATTGAAGCTTAAATTAATCTGTACTGCGCTTGCTTAGTGATTTTCAGCGTAGATTACCCAGTGATGTGTATTGCGAATAAATAAAAGTGACAGGTTGTTTGACACATATCCAACATGGTGGCATCAGAATCCGGCCATTACTGACTTGTCGTATTTTCGCTGCATCCAGGAGATTAATACGTCTATCACTAAACACAGGGAGCAAGCGCAGGGTAGAAATACACAGTTGTTTCAGGAAAACTTATTTCACCCACCTGGGACCCGTAAATAAGGCTCGATTTGTCGACGAAATTCCTCGTATTTGACGCTTCTGACGTCACAAAATATATATAGGATGTTATATCCATAAGCATAATTCGTACTTAGCTCGCAAGTAGCGACACCGAGGTCGCCACCATTCACCAAATCAGCGAATAAGAGTTTCAGTCTAGGATGTGCTCACGCACGTATACAAAGTGTATCACCCAAATAAAAGCATTTAGTATATTGTAAACCAACGTTTCGGACTTATTTCTACTCCCACCTTGCACATGCATAATAAATTGGCGACGAGGATTCGAAGTGAACTACCAAGCAAGTGAAATGCTAAAGGGTGCAAAGATAAAGTGCAATTTACGGTGGAAGATGAGCATAAGTTGAACAATACAATCGTACATACAAGCTCGATACAAGAGAAGGACTAGTGTGAGTGTAGTGTTGTTTTCAATATACCTTGAGCAACGGTCGCACGGCCGTTACCGTTGAGCATTACACAGGCGCAAATACAGTGACTTTACGCCTGGAAGCCGTCGCCTGTGCGGGATACAATAATATTACACTACTACCACACCGAGATGGCAGCGACAGCACCTACACATGTCACAACAGTGCAAACTGTGTTTACAATCGAACAATTCGACAATTCCAAATCTAAATGGAGTCGCTGGGTGAAAAGACTCGAGGGTGCGTTCACAATATTCAACGTGCAAGACGACAAAAAAGTCGGGTACTTATTACATTACATGGGTCCAGAAGCTTATGATACAATTTGCGATAAGCTGGCACCCGAGGCTCCGGAAGACAAAGCCTATGCAGACCTAGTAAAGCAGCTAGAGCAGTACTACAGTCCAGCACCTTTGGAAATCGCTGAAAACTACCGTTTCCACCAGAGGAAACAGCTCGAGGGCGAGGGTGTACAGGAGTTCGTCACAGCGTTGCAGAAACTCGCCATCGGATGCAACTTCGGCGAGTACTTGAAGACGGCGTTACGAAACCAATTCGTTTTTGGAATACGAAGCGAGCGTATCCAAAACAGACTTTTAGAAACTAAGAATTTAACCCTTGATACAGCCCTGGAAATAGCTACAGGTATGGAGTTATCCTCGAAAGACGCGGCGCAACTACAAAACAAAGGCGGTGTACACGCAATTACAGGTACAAAAAAAAAGTTTTTCAAGCGCGGCGATCGAAATACAAATACAAGTACAAATACAAATTCAAACTCAAATACCACTCCTGCAGCTACTTCCATGGGAAGAGGTCATTGCTACCGTTGCGGTAACCCAAAGCACTTTGCTAATAAATGCGATAAAAAGAACTTGGTGTGTTCAAACTGCCAAGGTCAGGGTCATGTAGCTAAAGTCTGTCGGAAAACAAAGACCAATACAAATGCAGTTGACGTTGAGGAAACTGACTTAGGGGAATTCGAAGTAGACGAAGTTGTTAAATTGGTAGATGCCGAAGAGCATGCGGAATTTAGAAAAAAATTTCACACAAATGTATTAGTAAACAATGTTTCAGTGCAATTCGAGGTCGGTAGCGGAGCTTCCGTTACGATCATGGGGCAAGGACAGTTCAAAAGTTTGTTCCCAAACGCGGTTACTACGCCAACTACGGTAAAATTAGTTACCTATTGTCGACAAAACCTCCAAGTACTTGGATTTCTACCTTGCGATATCACATATCAAAATACAAAGTTCGTTCTTAATTTATACGTGGTATCAATCGACAGAGAACCATTGCTTGGTCGAGAATGGATACGCCAACTTAAGTTAGGACTATGGGACGCAGTGCAACAGGTCGGTATAGACGCAGGTACAGATGAAACTTTACAATCATTATTAACAAAATACGCGGCAAATTTTCAGCCGGGAATCGGCAAAATCAAAGGAGTTCAAGCGCGGTTAACGTTAAGACCTGGTGCACAACCAGTTTTTGTCAAGGCTCGTTCCGTACCTTTTGCACTGATGCCAAAAAATTGAAAAAGAATTAGATGACTTAGTTGAACAAGGTATTCTCACAAAAGTTGATTCAGCCAGCTGGGGTACACCCGTCGTACCTGTAGTTAAAAGCAACGGACGAATACGGGTATGCGGGGATTTCAAAATAACAATAAACCCGTGGTTACTAATAGATGAACATCCGTTACCTACAAACGATGAACTTTTCGCGACCATGGCAGGCGGGAAAAAATTCAGTAAAATTGATCTGAGCTGGGCGTATTTACATTTAGAGGTTCACCCAGAGGATCGGGAATTGCTCACACTAAACACTCATAGAGGGTTGTACCAAGCTACTCGAATGATGTTCGGAGTGGCGTCTGCCCCTGCTATATGGCAGCGAGAGATCGAAAAAATCCTACAAGGAATACCTGGCGTAAGTGTTTTCCTAGATGATATTAGAATCACTGGGGAAACGGACGAGATTCATTTAGCTCGATTAGAGGAAGTGCTAGAAAGACTCGCAAAGTATAATTTACGTATTAACTTAAGCAAATCCGAATTCCTTGCCGACAAAATCGAATATTGCGGTTTCACTATCGATAAATCAGGCGTACACAAATCTAAATCGAAAATAGAAGCGATAAAAAAAATGCCAATACCAACAGATAAGACGAAATTACGTTCTTTCGTTGGACTGGTAAACTATTACGGGCGTTTTTTTCCAAACCTGAGTTCAATCTTGCATCCACTAAACCAGTTATTGCACGATGGGGTACCTTTTCTTTGGAACAAAAGGTGCAATGAATCTTTCAATTTAGTAAAAAGGAGAATTCAGTCTCCTGATTTTTTAGTGCATTTCGATAGGAAATTACCGATGATCTTGGCAACAGATGCGTCACCATACGGGGTAGGTGCAGTCCTGTCGCACCTTTATCCGGACGGTACTGAGAAACCGATTCAGTTTGCTTCTCAAACCTTATCGGCTACTCAACAAAGATATTCTCAAATTGATAAAGAAGCGTATGCAATCATTTTTGGGGTCCGTAAATTTTACCAATATTTGTACGGCAGTCACTTTACATTGTTCACGGATCATAAGCCACTGCTGCAAATTTTTGGGCCAAGGAAAAGCTTACCAGTGTTGAGTGCCACGCGCATGCAGCACTATGCCGTATTTTTGCAGGCATTTACGTACGATATTAAATATAAAGACGGCAAATTGAATGCAAATGCAGACGGCTTATCCCGTTTACCAATGAAAAGTGTCGATCTACCTACTTGGGACGAAGCAGATGTTTTCGAAATTGAACAAATCGAGACACTTCCCGTTACACTTTCAAAAGTAGCAGTAGAAACCAGTAAAGACATATCTTTGAAACCCTTATTGGAAGCTCTACAAGTAGGAAGAGAGGTTCCTAAGGAGTTGAGATTTAATTTAAGCCAATCCGAGTTTTCCTTACAGCGGGGCTGCATTTTTCGAGGTCAGAGGGTTATTGTACCTAAGGAACTACAAAAACAAATCTTGAACGAATTGCATTGTTCGCATTTCGGGGTAAATAAAATGAAAAGTTTAGCGAGAAGCTACTGTTGGTGGAAAACTATGGATACAGATATAGAAAAGATAAGTCAAAATTGTACAAACTGTAACAAAATGAAAAACAATCCTAGCATTGTACCTACTCACCCTTGGGAGAGGGTAGATACACCGTTCCAACGCGTGCACATTGACTATGCAGGCCCGTTTTTCAATTCTTACTTCTTTATTCTCACGGACGCTTACTCTAGATGGCCCGAAATCATAATAACGAAAGATATGTCGACTAAAACGACAATCGGGGTCTGCAGAGACATATTTGCACGATTTGGATTGCCATGCACTCTAGTGAGTGACAACGGCAGACAATTCGTCTCAGGAGAGTTCGAGAAATTCTTAAGATCAAATGGAATTAAACATTGCCTGACTGCACCGTACCACCCCGCTAGTAACGGTTTAGCGGAGAGGTGCGTACAGACCTTAAAGAAATCAATACGAGCTCTAAATCCCGATTCGAACGATCTAAATTTAGAATTAGCGAAAATACTATTACAATATAGACGAATGCCACATTGCATTACTAAAGTCTCCCCGGCAGAACTAATGTTCGGCAGAAACATTCGCTGTAGGCTAGACTTATTGAAACCAAATATTGTTACACCAAAGAAAGACGTAGACGTAACAGGGCGAATTCGCAATCTTATAATAAACCAACGAGTTGCCGTACGAGACTACGTCCACCAATACAAATGGGTTTTCGGTCGCGTTAGGGAACGTTTGGGCAAGCTTCACTACCTTGTACGTTTAGATGATGAACGCATATGGAAGCGCCATATCGATCAAATAAGAGAAATTGGAGAACACACTCCGAAACAGCCAAAATTCGAAACACCTGTACCGTTACCCACTAGGTCTGGGCCTTCGCCAAACGCGAAAGCACCCCTACCACCGCTGATTAGTCGCGATGCAGGAACCGTGGTCCCGAATGAGGACACACCAACTCAAAACGAAAAGGAGAATGGGACAAGCGACGAAACGGTGGACACAGAAAGAATTGAACCACAACGTTCGCCTGTTTCTCCGGTGTTACGCCGATCGACGAGACAGCGTAAACCAGTAGATAGATTAAGTTATGAGTAAGAGACATTAAATACTAATGAGAACAATTTGAATTTAACATGGGGAGGAACTGTTATATCCATAAGCATAATTCGTACTTAGCTCGCAAGTAGCGACACCGACGTCGCCACCATTCACCAAATCAGCGAAGAAGAGTTTCAGTCTAGGATGTGCTCACGCACGTATACAAAGTGTATCACCCAAATAAAAGCATTTAGTATATTGTGAACCAACGTTTCGGACTTATTTCTACTCCCACCTTGCACATGCATAATATAGGACATGCCAGTACTGTGGCACCTTAAGCCTCTCATATATATATTTACTGTAACGGCCCGAGCAGAAATTTGGTACGGCAAGCCTGACGTTGCGTTTGGCCCTGATCGGGGATATTTTCGGTAAGCCGTATCGGGGACTGTCTGACCTGTACCACATCAGGTCAATTTTTGGCAGACCTTACTAGGGTACGCTGGGCAGGGTCCCTGTCAGGCCGAATTTGGGAATGCCTCACGACGGCGCCTCGGACTCGATCCGAATCAGGCAGAGTTCCGGGATCACTGACGGAAGCCTTCCGAGCTTGACTCGAATTCAGGGAAATTTAGGAATGCCCTGTCACGGAACCACGGATGAGACCTTTTTCGGGCCGAAACTGGGAATTCCTCGCGAGGGGGTTCCACACTCGGTCCGAATCAGGCAGAGTTCCGGGATCACTGACGGAAGCCTTCCGAGCTTGACTCGAATTCAGGGAAATTTAAGAATGCCCTGTCACGGAATTCCGAATGAGACCTTTTTCGGGCCGAATCTGGGAATTCCTCGCGAGGGCCGTCCACACTCGGTCCGAATCAGGCAGAGTTCCGGGATCACTGACGGAGGCCTTTCGAGCTTGACTCGAATTCAGGGAAATTTAGGAATGTCCTGTCACGGAACCACGGATGGGCTCCTTGTCAGGCAGAACCTGGGAATTCCATACGTGGGGGCACCGCACTGAGTCCGAATCGAGCCTGGTTTTGTCGAGCGGATATACTGCTCCAACTTTCATTTCCGTCGCGCTCATATAGCTGTTGCTAACCTCAAATAAAATATTGTACGGGTGTATATGTCGGATCGTGAGAGTGCATTAATTGAATCAGTGTGCAGATATACATTATAGAATCTGAAATGGATAAAAAGGCGAGAAAACAGGAAGCCACGCGGTGTAGAGTGGAGAGGTCTCGTGCTATTCGCCGCAAGCCAGTAGATCCAAGGAATGAGACAACTGCAGAAATTGCAGGTCAGTATTGTGAAATAATACAAATAGTATTACCCACATATACGCGATTATAAATACTCAATACGCAGCCTAGTTTTTCGCATGTTTGCGACTATACTCCAAACACTTCACATATACCGCGAGGACCAAGTGAAAGAGAATGGTCCATCCGCCCAGGCAGCTAATATTTCGTATTTTTAGGGGGATAGCCACTCGTTGCACTGAAAATCCCTAGGGTGATTTTGGCGCGCGGTCGATGCAACTCGGCAGCCATTGTTGATACAAGCCGGCTGACTGTCAATACATCGCGGAAGGTAGACAAGTGTGGTTATGTTCGTTTATTTGAAGGAAATGATAAATAAAGTGAATAAAACCTACGTGAATAAGCTATGGATATTTATTGATGCCTCAACCTCAAGATACAATCAATAATTTTGTTCGAATTGGTTGTTCTCGATGAACTCTTTGATTCTGATAAATTTCCAGTTATAGCTTAGGTTAATTCGTTGATTGCATTAAGATATCATTTAAAACTGATTGATCGATTTTTGATAAATATTCCTAGCTTATTCACGTAAGTTTTATTCACTTTATTTATCATTTGCTTCAAATAAACGAACATAACCACACTTGTCTACCTTCCGCGATGTATTGACAGTCAGCCGGCTTGTATCAACAATGGCTGCCGAGTTGCATCGACCGCGCGCCAAAATCACCCTAGGGATTTTTTCAGCGCAACGAGTGGCTATCCCCCAAAAAATACGAAATATTAGCTGCCTGGGCGGATGGACCATTCTCTTTCACCTGGTCCTCGCGGTATTTATATCTCCGATTTTGTTTTCAATAATTTCCTTCATTATGTAGTATACCTGGACTCAAGAAATTCTGATATTTTCAAATAGATTTTTTGGTTCATTATAGGAGGGCGACAGGTTTGATTTTTCGGAGCAAAAAATAAAGACACTTTCAATAATTCAGGATAAATTCAAAAAAAAAATCCTCGTTCAATTACAACAATTTTGGGACGATATTTAATATGCGATACGATTTTTCCTATTTCTTTTCTAATGCATTCAGTGATTGTATAATGCTTTGAAAAATATAAGGAAGAAACGTTCCACCTCGAATGTACGGTCTCAAAAGTCACCATTATTTCGCGAACAATTTTCAAGAACTTCTTCAGAATTTGAAAGTGTCCTTTTTTTGCTTCAAAAAATCCATCAAAAGAACCTAGACTTCGCTTCGAGCCAGAAATACAGAAAACCAATTCAACATACAATCACAAGACGTAGGGGAAAGTGTTGTACCTTGAACATAGTGTACCTTGAAACACGTCCTCGATTTCGTAATTGTAGTGACACCTTTAGACAAATCGCCATACTTTGTCATCAATAGCAGCGTACAGTGAACTATTAATCGAAATTCGCATTATTTTCTCCGTCACATCGGCGTTTATATCGATTAAAAGATTTGGGCGTCAGAATCCAAGAGTTTTGTGATTTCGTTAGCGATTTTTCAAAGTCGTAATAATGAATTTCCGGAAGATCTCTTTCGAGGATTAGATACATATACACCTTGTAAGTATACCGTAAAATATATTTTGAATATAAACACAAGCTCCAAATATGCACACCTTGCTTCTAGAAACGTGTACCCTCTTGTACCTTGAGACACACAAGCATCGTGTACCTTTAGACACTGCTCTTATGTACAATTAGATATTTTTCTGGTTTTTCGACTGTAGATCATCATGTCATGAAGGAAAACGTGAAAAAAGTTGAAAAAAAAAGTTAAAAAAAAAAAAAAAAAAAATCCCCCCCCCCCCCCCCCCTAAAAAAAAAATTGTATAAACCGAAATGTTAATTATTTGTTTAATTCACAAATAACAATCTGTTATAAATTTCACTCCGCGGATGGCGTTTCAAGGTACAAGAGATTATGTTTCAAGGTACATGATGGTGTTGTACCTTGGTGCATGTTTCAAAAAAATTTCAAAAATTCCTGACCAAAAAACTACTTTCAACGAAAGAATGAATCCCAGTAGGGTTTGTCATGAAAAGGTTGTTCTTCAAAAGGATATCAATGACAAGTCAAAATGTTCAAAAATTTCCATCTTATAAGCAAAAATCAAAAAAGTGTCCCAAGGTACAACACTTTCCCCTATTATCCGATGTAATCTCGCTGATTTAAATTAGACCCATCTCAAATTAGGATTTTTACGAATTAAAAAAAGTTCATGTGAAAATAGCGTCCACATAGGGAGTCAAATTAAAAATCCGAAAAAATTAGAGAATTATTTTTTTCACATTTAGAACTGATTAAAGGCCATCCAAAATAATTTTTTTTTCAACGACTATACCCTAATATATATATATATATTTACATAGTCTCTTTAACTTCATTCTCTTGATTGGTTAAAATCCTGCCGTAGAATACATATCGACAGCTTAATAACATAATCCCGTAAGCGCCAAAAATGGCCTATTTTTCAAACAATTTCTAATAGACGCCAAAATTTTTTTGGCGAAACGTCTGTCAGTTTGCGAAAAATTTTTTTTTTGGCGCTTACGTGACTATGTTATTAGGCTGTCGATATATATATGATTCGATAGATTCGAATTTTGGAAGGTGTGAATTAACCAATTGGAATAATACAGTAATTATATTTCTCATTAAGATACAAACCCTTCGACGTCAGAAATTGATAAAGAAACTCATAATCAGCCACCGTAGTATACTTGGCAGACCACTGGAACCAATTTCAAAATAAGTGTCCCTAATGGTTTGGAAATCGTTTGGATAAATTCGGAAAACCATTCACACAGTTTGGAAAACAATGGATAATTAATAATTAATTAGAATCAATTAAGCGTATAGTTGGCAGACTAATATAGCTATTTTATTCTTCTTGTCTCTAGATCGACTCTAAATGATTTGGAAAATCGATTGGAAAGTATTTCATTATTTGGAAAATCATTTTCATGTATTTATTCAATAATTATATTAAATAGCGTCGTCCCTGAACTACGTAGTATGTATGTAGTACCATATGTTCCTTCCCCCTTTCCCCCTCCGCCAGGCTACGTTGCCCTCCATGACAGTTTCGTCTGGTTGATAGCTTTTCACAGCTTCGGAGTAGTTGATTTTCGCTGATAAAAATACCATTTATTTGAAGAATGTACATGCCCACTTCAAGTATTACTCATGAACTAGAAAGGTAAGCAGCCTTTGATGCCATACGTTGAAGTATACACGTTGCAATACATCACCCTATATTATCTTCATTTCGGAGCAGCTCTTTGCCTCACGCGGGGAAAAATGGACACAAATCAATTGCCTAGAGCAATTTATAGAACAATTGTGCAGAGGAATTATCTGGATCGTGAAATGACCATGGAAGACATCAAGAGCGAAATTGCGGCAGTCAAAAAATTATCGGTAAGTTTATTTAAAACTCACGGAAAAATCGTATTATTTGAAACATTTCTTTCTCTTTTTTTCAGGACGAGGAAGGACTGACAATGGATGAAGAGCAGCAACTGGCGAAGGAGAAACAACGGGAAATGCAGAGAAAGAGCGAGAGGTACGTATGAAAGAGTTACAAGATCGGGTGGTAGGGGAAATAATCCGTGGCCCCAGCTCTTTTTATTCACGCCAGTTATTAAGGATGTTCTGGCGTCAGTGTTCTAACGTTAGAAATACGATGAAAATTCGACAGATTATTCGTTTTTTCTATTCAAATACGTGTGTAAAGTTTGCAGTTGATCGACTTACCGGTTCAATAGTTATTCAACATTCAAGATTCATCAATTTTGCATGGATTCTTATGGAGAAGCAGCACATTTTAGCATTACTGAACGGAATTAATCAGAAGCAACGATGAGATTGTTTTCGAATTTTTTGTGTGTGTGGATCCAATTCTTAACAATATTTGTAAAAAAAAAAGTTTCTGGTGTTCCTAACTCGTTCTCGAGTTATTCATAAAAAATCATTCGAAAATGTCAAAAACGGGCTGTCATTCTCGTTATAAGTGAAAATATGACGTCAATGATGAATAATTATATATCTTATTCATTTTCAATCATTATTTGATGATTGTTATACATCAAATATGTTTTATGTGAACAACGATTTTTTATTTTTTATAGTTGGATTCAGGTCAAATTCATGTCCAAGAGTTGAAAAACATGTTTATTAACAATATTTCAGCCTTCACAACATACGAGTGCATACTTCATCTCCGTAAATTAGAGAAATTCATCTATTTCGAATTTCAGTAACTTTTGTCTGGGACTGTATAGCCAGAACATCCTTAAGGCTCGTGTGTAATCTCATTAGTCAATTGGCGTCTTACATGCAATATCTCATTATGCTTCGAGAATTAAATGCCAGTAGCAAGTAAAAAAAAACCAAATAGTATGGGAAAGGTCAATGGTACATAGATACTTCTTGATTACTTGCCAATAACTTGAGATCACTGTTCAAAAAGCTCCACTGTGAATAATTTAATTCTATAGAGAAATGTATACAGAAATCGTTGACATCACGAATGACTATATTTCACTATAATCTCAACGCAGAATATAACATTTTAATGTGAATAACAATTTTTCTTATTTACCTACACTTTAAGTTGGTTCTACAATAAATGTCGTTCCTATTAAGGCTGCGCCCACTACACAACGGCGAACCAAACCGTTCCGCGCTAAATTTCTTTGTTTAAATGCTTTTTTATGGTAAATCTTTCCAGCAGACTAGTAGGCATGCCCATAGCAAATCTCGTGAGTGAAAAAATTATGTGCAGATCAGTTTGGTTCGCTACGGTCCAGTGGGCACCAGCTTTCAACAACTGAATGAAAAGAAATAAATGAACGAAAGAAAAGTAAGAGTGATGTTACTTTGCTGACTGCTTGACTATGATAACTAAAAAAAACTACATGCAATGTAACACCTGGAGTAAATTATTTGAATAAATTTAATATTTTTAATACTTTATTTTCCCGCTTTTCATTTTCTTCGTATCAAATGCCTGTTCCTCAACACTATCCTGGACGATCAGTAACACAAGCTGTAACAAGAATGAAAAATATCAATATCACTTTTCCATTTTGATTTTGGATGAAGAACAATTTAAATCTTGTATTCAGTTTCATTTGTCTTACCAATTACACGACCCTTTGTAAGCTGTTTATCCATCGTCACTTTGACCTCAGCAAATCATTACTTCGCTTGTATTGAGCTCCACACGTTCTCCAAGATTCTTTGTACTTTAAACATTTGTACTTCAGGGTCAGTCTAAGAACAAATACTATAATAAAAATTGCGGTATATGAAGCTAATGAGTGATTTGTCTTGTTTAATGAAATTCATCTGTTTAATCAAACTCAGTAAGAAATGTACCAAATATACCTATTAAGAGAAATACTTTGAATAAAATTATTCAACAATTGGGAACAATTTTCTATTATAAGTAAAATGAAGATGCAGCATAATAGAAGTTGTCTGTTTAACCACATACCTTTGAAAGAAATTTGCTCACTCACGAACATAAATTGCAACATGAGGTTTCACAAGGGTAGTCTCTTTAGCACCATCAATTTTTTTTTTTCAAGTCATTACAACATAACCACGATCCTGCGGCTCGCTTGCAATAGGCGATATAATGTTTGGAGGAATGATGAATGATACCAGCTAGTCTGAAATTCGAAATTTTTACATGATAATACATATTTAAACATTCTATTATTGCAACTCAAAGAATTCAAGGCATTTAGAAGTAAACTCAATTTACCGATATTTCTTGTTCAACTTTAAAGAGATGGGAAAATCCATTAAACGGCATTCCATTGTTTCTTTCATATCAGAGTGTCTCACATCCAGTTCTATACACACATGAATGTTTAGTTGATTTTTTTTCCCACATGGCCTGGATGGCCGATTTCCTTACCCGCTGAGAGGTGAGGAAGTTCAGTTTTGCCTCCCATGGGAGGGAAGGCCGTGAGTAATGAATTTTCCTCCCAGTTTGCTTCGTATGTTTTCGGTAACAGCGCCATCGGACGCACAAAATGACAGAAAAAAGCGCGTCGTTCATGATCGTTCGTTTGTTTGTTGCAAAGAAGAAAGTGAAATCAGAAATGATAAAAAGCGAAATAGCATGACTTCCTTGTCCCTCAACCTAAAATTGCGCATTTGCGATCGTGCGTGGTCGTACCTCTCTGCGGGTAGGAAATCGGCCTTCCGTCCATGAGTGAAAAAAAATATCGTGTGCATCACGGTCGGAAGTTTTCGCTCCCTCGGTGTAAATAGCCGCCCTCGCGATCGGGTGAAATCGGCGAGCCTTCGGCTCGCCGAGTCCCCCCGACCAGCTCGGGCGACTATCTACACGCTCGGGAGCGAAATCTCACTTCCTTCCCTTGATGCACAATATACTATTCCTCTTCTATAAGTCCTTTGCACCCTGGCTGTCGACATTTGATATGAAACACATGAGCCTCATAGAGAACAGCTTCTTGCAGTGCTTGATATCCATTTTGCTTTATGATTTTCTCATTGATTGAAAGAAATGATACTTCTTCTGTTGCTTTTTGAATACAGTGGACATTGCTACACTGATAAGTTTTACATCGACTAGGCTCGTTACTGAATAAATTTTTCCATATTCGTGTTATAAAATCTTCTGTGTCCATTTCATAGGGAAACAAAGACGTCCAGTTACTATTCCTCACGATCGGATGGAATGCATTGAGAATCTTCAAACGTTCATAACAAATTTGGTCACTGAGTTCTTTTTTTTTCAAAAAATTGGTGACGAATTGTAGAGTATGATTCTTTGAATTTTGTATGAATGAATGATATGTAGGGTTATCTAGCGCACTGAATTGTATAATATGGACAAAGGAATCAAAGCCGCAAGTATTTTTCACAAAAACTTTAATATTACTGTACTGTACTTTCTCCTTTACGGATTCTTCTTAACCGAAGTTCGATGAAAATTGAGAACAATTTATTGTTACTGCTTTGCTGATTAGTCCATTAACTAACAGAAATCCTTGTCTCCGTGATGATTTCCTTTCATTCAATATTTTGATTTCTGGAAGGGGTTGAAAGTAAAATCTTTTCGGTTTGATGATTCTTTGAGCTTTTACAATATGTTCCGTCTTCGTTTTCACCGGTACCATTTGTTTTTCCTCAGCTTTTCTATCGCACTCGTCACTCGGTAAATATGATTCAAGGGAATACGCGTTATCATCATTTTGTTCATCAGGATTTTCTGCCATTTGTTCTTCAACTAGTTCAGCAGTAGTTCTTATCTGATCAAATACGAAGCTTTGTGCATGTGCCGTAAAATTTTTTGCAGTTCTAGGACTATTTTTTGGAATTTCTCGAGCGAATTCTGGATCATGTTTTTGGTTTAAATCATCAATAGTTTCTGATACATTTTCATCACTTGACATGAAAATAGCATATGAATGATCACCCATTGGTGTACTTGTAAATCCTGGATGCATGTCAAATAATAGTGACTTAGGAGACTTTGATGCTTCAAAGTTCCATTTTGTATGTTGTTCCAAATCGTTGACAGAAATATCAAGGTGGTTCTCTCCACAATTTTAAGAGTTTATCCTCCATAACATGACAGTCTACTATCTCATTCACCATCGAACTGCAATTATCTCCAGCAAAATCATTCTTCAATGCCTCATAATCAAGAATTTGAGAAAGGATAGATGAGGTATCATGGATCGGAGATTGTTGGTTCGGTGAGGTGAAATTGTTCTTCATTATCATTTCATTATCAGAACTTTCATTCTCTACAATAAAAACTTGTTCATTTTTAAGTCCTTTCCATTTTTCATAACTCAATATGTCAGAATCATCAGTCAAGGGGACCCTGTTTGATGGCGGTTTTGGGCTACTCGTCTCATCTATGTTACCTTGAACAGTTTCATTGTGCTGAGTCGGAGATATCAATAGTTTCTGTTGATGATTGAAATGTTTTAATTTTGCAGCCAGAAGATTACTACCACTCTTCAGATTATCCAGGTGTTCAATCACAAATCGAGGCGCTGAGCATGGTACGTGCGTGAATTGAAAAATTCGTGCTCGCATGTGCGCGAAATAACCCTCTTGATATGAGTTGAAGCATGCTTGTTATCACCAGGAATCGCTGCAGCGGTCCATAATGGGAACTCTTTAGCGATTCGCTCCAATTCTCTGATGAAATCCGGTAAATAAAAAGCGTTCACTGATACCTCTGATGCTTCGGAAGTAGTAGTTCTCGCTGATGCTATCAATTTTTTCATAAATTGATGTGTTACTGTTCCACTGTCACCTTCATCAAACGATGGAAACGCATCGCCTTTCATTTCTTGGTAACATGTCATTGAAGCTTCGAGACTTTCAATAGTTTCTTTTCGAACACTCATAGATTTCTCCAGTTCTTTTCGTGCATCTAAAACTGTTATCTTGATCGTAGGTGTTGAAATCCTACCATCTTCATAAGGCTGTAGTGCAACAATGCAAGTGCGAAGAAATATTCGTTGAAATTCTTGTACACTTCCAGCGTCTACCATCAGTGCGACACAACGAACAAAGAAATTCTTTATATACGGGTGGTCTTTGTGTATCAAACATTTCCATTTGGATACGAGAGATATGAGGTGAGCAACGTCTATTCGAATCAGAGTTTTTGCTTGTCGAGGTTTATTTTTTTGTTCCGCTGTGGCCCACAAAAAACAAGTATCAACATAGTCTTTTAAACTCATGTTATTGAATGTCAAGCAACAGGACATTGGTATTGCACGCTCGTAGTCCGAAAGTGCCTCACCTGGAGTTGGAGCACCAAGCCGTACCCAAAATTTAAGCCAATTTTCAATGAATTCTTGCGTATGAATTTCTGTCACCATTTGGTAAACACAAATCGTTTTACCCTCAAAGTTGATGGTCACAGTATATAAAAATATATGACCGGTCATCTTTCCTGGACAAATTTCAAATTTTCCGATCACTCGACCTGTGGCATCAATGGAAATTTGTGATAAATTTTTTAAGACTCTGACATATTTTTTAAAAACATGTAATTGTTCCTGGGTGCAGTACCAGACATAGAACCTAATGATTCCAACGTTGTGTACATTATTTATGTAACGAGGATCAGTAGTCATCTTTTGAAAACATTTTATCACGTCTAATTTTTCTTTAGGTTTCATACCTGCCTTTTCTTTGTTCATTTCCATTCTGACTTGTCTGTAAATACGATTTTCCTGAATAAAATGTGGAATATCCTCTCCAAACTCCATATCATTTTTTAACAATTCCTCCTGGTAGTTGGCAGCACTCTTTTTTTTTGTAATTTCAAACCTACTTGCTTTCGTTCGGCACCATTAAGAGGACGTTTCACTTCTGTGTGGTACTTTCCACGAGTATCACGAGTTTTGATTGTTAGTCTTAGTCCCTTGTTACTCGGTTCCTCATGTGCTGTACCAATCATGATATTTTTACAGTCTTTACCATCTTTGCAGTAGGCCACCAACTTCAAGAAATATTTGTTTTCTTCAGGATTGAAATCAGCACACACATAGGACCACTTTGCTAAAAATGCACAGTTGAATTTGTAACTCTTCCAGAACGCTTTTGTGATAACTGCTGCCCAAGTTTTTTTTTCAAACGCCTTTTAAGTCCATTTGTGGTGTCATCTGGCTTGATTAAATTCCAGTCTTCATTTGAAATCAATAGATCAAACGTTTCTAGTTTTTGTTCATTGTGTAAACTTTCAGGAATATAATCATTGTCTTCATCTGGATCACAGCTCCCTTCCTCATCAGATTCTGGGACTTCTTCAATTAGCCGAGGCTTTGATTTTGGAGATATTAGTATACCCTGATTTCGTCGAGCTGCTGTGAGATCACCTCGTTTATCAGTTCGGGTATGTGTATACACAGAACGAGGTATCCACCTTCCATCTAGATCCTGACTCATTTGTGTCCATAATTTATCCCCCAATGGTGGAAAATCGTTCGTTGTGAAACGATTGATATATTTTTCGATCAATTTGATAATTTCCTCTTGTCCCACGTTTGGTTTCCGACCCACTTCCGTATCAAACCCCTAAAGACAAACAAAGAATTGTCGTTAGACTTATCAAACCCTCAAGAAATAACTAACTAGGCATATGGTAAATCAAGACCATTTGTTTGATTATAGCAGAGCAAGTATCCTGAATGAAGAACCAGCTTACTATAAACGGCTTATCTTAGAAATGTGTAACATCGTTAGCCATTCAAACTCTGTGAATTTGAGGCAAGATGTCGAACACCTTAGTGACATCTATAAATCTCTAATTTCCAACTCGTCACATTAGTCTATCTATTGGTCTAACTCTTTTTCTTTTTCTGGACATTTTTGTTTTTTTTTTGAAAATTGAATTTAATCCTATTAGTTAACTAGCTTAAGTTTTGAATTTTGGTTTTATCTATGACTGTGCTTCCATGTCTTTTATCTTTTGACGTTATTAAGTGCACTTGCTTGCCTGATTTTGATTCTTATCTTACTCTTTTCTCGTTAATCTGGGATGGAGAAGTGGGAGTTCAGGTTTTCAATTTTTATGTGCTTTCCGTCCTTTGTTTAATTATTATCCTTCACTCCGGTTCACACAATTGGCTTTTGCATTAAGGTATCTACGAACTGTCATTTTATATTATTTTTTTATATTTTTTTTATATATTTTTTTTATATATTTTATATATTTTTTTATATTTTTACTAAGATCCCAGGTGGATTAATTATCTCTGTTATGGTGGAATAGGTGTTAGAGTAAGTCCTTTTTGTTTCAAGAATATTTACTGGTAATTTATGTACAATCTTCTCTTACCTTGGTTTTTTTTTTGTCTCTGACAGTATTAAATGGTTTTGTTCTGAGGAGGGCCCCCACTTGGGCCGAAACGTTAACGCTATGCTCGTCTACTTTCTTTACCGACCTTCATATCCAATAATTACTACTACAATCACCATGAGGTCAAGAAACTAATCACTTTCCTCAAGAAATAAGTCGACAGCCTAATAACATAGTCACGTAAGCGCCATAATTTTGGCCTTTTTTGATATTTATGTGATAGAAACGTATCTCCATTTTTCTTTCATTTTCGCACTCGTCAGTGTACTTGAAACATTTTCGCGGTATAAATAAAAATTTGAAACACAGAAGCGTAAGTGCCATTTTTTTGTGTGAAACAGACGTATGTACAGTCTGGTTCGGTAACAGAGGAACGTATCTCCACAAAAGAATGGAGATACGTTACTATGTTACAAATCATTTGACACTCTGAAAAGTTAAGACCACGTAAGTGTGGAGTTACGACTGTGTCACACAAAAAACGTGGAGATACGTCACTATCATACCGAATTATGGATGATGGCTCTATGCATTCATCAAAGAATTTCCAATGCAGAGAACCATTTTATTTTCAATCATTTATCAAAAAAAAACTCATTGAACCTCTTGCGAATAGTTCTCTAAATTTCCTGTACGCTATTTCTTTCTATTTTGTTTTTCTGATCATACGAACAATGCTTTTAGAAGACTCTTGTAACAGCCAACCTCAACCGTATTTTGTTTTTCGGATGATTGATAATAAGATGGCGAGACGAATCTTAAAGAAGTTTAGACTACATGCCTATACCAAGGCGATAAGTTATTAACGGATAAATAAAATAAACGAATCTTAAGGGGCTTTCCTACCCAATCCACAACATTGTAATAAACGCGTGCAGAAGGTGCTATTAAACGGAATATCTGTGCCTGGTCACCGAAATCAATGAAACGAAATACGTCGCGCAATTCTATGTGCAACTCCGAACATGTACAGCCAAAAAATTGTTCGTTTTGCGCAAAAATAGAGAAGATATCCATGAAAAACAGTTTCAGAAGCGTTTTTCATGGATATCTTCTCTATTTTCGCGCAAAACGAACATTTTTTGGGCCAAACTAATCCAACACCGATGCTGATTTGTGTGATGTTATGAAAACTCTTATATACTTGGTAATTAACTCGTCGTTCTTACTCTCTACTTTATATTTTTAAGCTCAATCTCTTTGATAATTAGGTTAATTCCCCTTTGTATTCAATGTATAATTCTGTTCGCTGTAACTATCTAAATTGTGTTTTTTTTTTGTTTGGTTGTTAATAAAAACACTTTTTTCTGATGAGGGCGACAAACCTCGCCGAAACGTTAAAAACCTGAAGTAAGAAGTTCCTTCGTTTCTTTTCTTCACCTGACTCGATTTGATCGATAACGTCCCTCATTGACACCCTACTGAAAAAGTTCATGTAATAAAGGTTATGGAAAATTACCTGGTAAATCACATGGTTAATTGTATGCAGTTATGGAAGATATTTGGTTAAAATTAATCATATAATTTACCATGTGATTCACAAGGTGATTTCTCATCAGGATTACAGTATGGGTAAAGGTTTATATTTAACCGTGTGATTTACAATGTGATTTATTACACGGTTTAAAGTAACCGACAGGCTAAAAAATAATTCAAAACAATAATAATCAAATTTTATCAATTACTAATAATTATATAAATAATTTGATACATATCGGAAATGAAAAATGAGTGAACACAAATAAGGTTAACAATATTCTTTATTGATTATGCATTGTTCATTTTTAAAGACAATTAAAAATAAATAGTCAAATAAATAGAAAAACATTTTTTACATGACAAATAGAAATCTCTGCTTGGTGAGCATACAACGAAAATTTGGTGGAATGAAAAAGTTGACGAAAAAACATTTAAAAAACGAATTATAGTATAAAAAATGGAGTATAAGTAAAAGTATACTCGAAGTAAATAAATAGAAATACGGGCACAATAACGTTAAAAATACAAGCAATAATTTCTGATCAAACATGTCAATATAAATTAAAGAAATCAAGGAGTAGAATTTCGTTCGATTCTCATCGAAATACGATTCACATTCATGTCAGTTGTCATTCGTCAATGAAGTTTGACTATTACATCAATGAGGCTTATATGTTAACATTAGTGCGTATGCAATATGTCAATATTGTGAATTTTAATGGTTTAATACACCTCATCTCACACACTCATGCATTTTACTTTCTACCCCACTACGATAAAATTACCTTATTCATCACTATAACGCAGGCGGAAAGTAGTCCATTTTTCACCAGAGTGAAAAAATGGATTTTGCAGAAAAGTAAATTTACTTTTTTGGTCATTTTATCGAAGTTTGGTAAAAAATAGTACAGTAAAACTTCGGAATAGGTGCACTCTGAATACTTTCCCCTAATCCGCGCTCGAACGCTTTCCCCGCTTAGTCTGTTTATGAATTATTATGAAGGCTTTAGAATATAATAGCTCTACTCCACAGACGAATTCGTGTAGTTTTCGATCAGCCTCGTCCAATTCCTCACATGTTATATCAGTTTTCAAAAGCGTGTATAAACTTTCAACCAGTAGACCCCAGTGTTTGAGCAGTTTTTTATCTATTATTGAATCGAGTACCGGAATGCTGTAGTACAGTAACCAATTCTCCCATTCACGTGCTTTCCACATAGCTCTGTCTTTCAGTGGCCTGGATAAACGTCCCAACCCGAGTCAGAATTTAGCTACTGCTTTGAACCTCCAACTTCTACCACTGTGAGGTTTTTGAGGGTTTTCGGTGGTTTACTTTGTATGGGAATTCAGATCCTCGTTAGCGCCTCAAATTCGTAGATATTGCACAAAACGCAGCATTTTAGGGCCAAATGAGGTTCTCGCGAGACCCTATTTTAATACCCGCAGCATCCAACCCAACCGCTTTTGAGTCGGAATTTTGACCCTAGTTTAATACCCGCAGCATCCAACCCAACCGATTTTGACCCTGTTCGTCCTCAAGCTCCTATTTTGAACCTCCAGATCCCCCAAAGTCAAGATTTAGCGCCTACTTTAACACACATAGCTTCCAGGTGAACCTCTGCAAACCCTGTTCGTCCTCAAGCTCCTATTTTGAACCTCCAGATCCCCCAAAGTCCAGATCTAGCGCCTACTTTAATACTCATAGCTCCCAGGTGAACCTCTGCAAACCCTGTTCGTCCTCAAGCTCCTATTTTGAACCTCCAGATCCCCCAAAGTCAAGATCTAGCGCCTACTTTAATACTCATAGCTCCCAGGTGAACCTCTGCAAACCCTGTTCGTCCTCAAGCTCCTATCTTGAACCTCCAGATCCCCCAAAATCAAGATTTAGCGCCAACTTTAATACTCATAGCTTCCAGGTGAACCTCTGCAAACCCTGTTCGTCCTCAAGCTCCTATTTTGAACCTCTAGATCCCCCAAAGTCAAGATTTAGCTCCTACTTTAATACTCATAGCTTCCAGGTGAACCTCTGCAAACCCTGTTCGTCCTCAAGCTCCTATTTTGAACCTCCAGATCCCCCAAAGTCAAGATTTAGCTCCTACTTTAATACTCATAGCTTCCAGGTGAACCTCTGCAAACCCTGTTCGTCCTCAAGCTCCTATCTTGAACCTCCAGATCCCCCAAAATCAAGATTTAGCGCCAACTTTAATACTCATAGCTTCCAGGTGAACCTCTGCAAACCCTGTTCGTCCTCAAGCTCCTATTTTGAACCTCTAGATCCCCCAAAGTCAAGATTTAGCTCCTACTTTAATACTCATAGCTTCCAGGTGAACCTCTCCAAACCCTGTTCGTCCTCAAGCTCCTATTTTGAACCTCCAGATCCCCCAGCCAAGATTTAGCGCCTACTTTAATACTCACAGCTTCCAGGTGAACCTCTCCAAACTCTGTTCGTCCTCAAGCTCCTATTTTGAACCTCAAGATCCCCCAGTCAAGATTTAGCGCGTACATTAATACTCATAGCTTCCAGGTGAACCTCTCCAAACCCTGTTCATCCTCAAGCTCCTATTTTGAACCTCCAGATCCCCCGGCCAAGATTTAGCGCGTATTTTAATACTCATAGCTTCCAGGTGAACCTCTCCAAACCCTGTTCATCCTCAAGCTCCTATTTTGAACCTCCAGATCCCCCAGCCAAGATTTAGCGCCTACTTTAATACTCACAGCTTCCAGGTGAACCTCTCCAAACCCTGTTCGTCCTCAAGCTCCTATTTTGAACCTCAAGATCCCCCAGTCAAGATTTAGCGCGTACTTTAATACTCATAGCTTCCAGGTGAACCTCTCCAAACCCTGTTCGTCCTCAAGCTCCTATTTTGAACCTCCAGATCCCCCAGTCAAGATTTAGCGCGTACTTTAATACTCATAGCTTCCAGGTGAACCTCTCCAAACCCTGTTCGTCCTCAAGCTCCTATTTTGAACCTCCAGATCCCCCAGTCAAGATCTAGCGCGTACTTTAATGCTCATAGCTTCCAGGTGAATCTCTCCAAACCCTGTTCATCCTCAAGCTCCTATTTTGAACCTCCAGATCCCCCAGCCAAGATTTAGCGCCTACTTTAATACTCACAGCTACCAGGTGAACCTCTCCAAACCCTGTTCATCCTCAAGCTCCTTTTTTGAACCTCCAGATCCCCCAGTCAAGATTTAGCGCCTAATTTAATACTCATAGCTTCTAGATGAACATCTGCAAACCCTGTTCGTCCTCAAGCTTTTACTTTGAACCTGCAAGTCCTCGCATATAATAATGTGGTATACAGTTGCATCGAGGGTCAAATAGGGATCTCGCGAGAACCTTGCGAAACCCTTCACATCCTTTTATTGCGTCACGATAGCGACGTACTGCAAAAAATATAGAACATATTCCAAAGTTATCCCATAAAGCAATATTTGGAGCCAGCTTGATACATGCCCATTACTAATTTTTTAATCAAAACCAGTAAATCACAACTTACACCATTTAGTAGCAGACTCAATTTGCAATGAAAAGTGTGTACAGAACGAACCAAGATCGTCTTCCAATACTGTATTAAGATTACTTTTGGATGATTTTTTGAGTATCATTAGAATTTTTCAACGTGTACCTATAGAATAGCCAAGAGTAATGTACAACAAATACGTGTTTATTGCACAGAAAAATTCAAGAATAACACATGTTTTGCCTTTGAAATAAATTTTTATTTTCTTATTTAACTTTTTACTCATTTTCGGTTTTTTCTTGCCTTTTTTTGTGTGGCTCGTTAACATAACTTCAAGTATTCTCAAGTTTCGAGTACGCAGCATGACTCTTCCATGAGTATCATTGATAAAAACTTATAAAATAAAGACTTATAAAATAAAAACTTTTAAAATAAAAACTTGAAACAGAAAGGTACGAGGTAGAGCAGCATCTCAGTCTTTTTTGTGGGTCTCGTTAACATAACTTCAAGTATTCTCAAGTTTCGAGTGCGTAGCATGACTCTTCCATGAGTATCATTGATAAAAACTTATAAAATAAAAACTTGAAACATAAAGGTAAGAGGTACAGCAGCATCTCAGTCTTTTTTGTATGTCTCGTTAACAAAACTTCAAGTATTCTCAAGTTTCGAGTACGCAGCATGACTCTTCCATGAGTATCATTGATAAAAACCTATAAAATAAAGACTCAAAAAATAAAAACTTAAAAAATAAAAACTTGAAACATAAAGGTACAAAGTATAGCAACATCGTCTCTTTTGTATGTCTCGTCAAGGGGGTATAATATACACCTTGAAAATAATGTTTTTCAAATCACTGCTACGCTATGAGAAAACATTTTAGTGATTCAGTTTTTTCACAGTTGATAAGTGCTATTTTGATACATAGTTCATGATTTTTCCAGATTTTATGTCCTTCGCTGAACAGACATTTAGTCCATCGAAGAAAAATTAGTTGTCGTAGGGTACAGGTTGCTGCGTTGCATGAAACTTCTTCATATTTGGAGGAAATATTCTGTGTGAATGTAATTTCGGGGAAAACCAATGATATTTCATGAATACAAGTTTTAAACATAGAAATTTTTGATTGTAAGACTTTTTTTTCCATCATTTTGGAAAAAATATTTTAGAATCAAAAATTTCTATCTCTAAAACTTGAATTCACTAAATATTATTGGTTTGCCCCTAAATTACATTCACACAGAATATTTCCTCCAAATTTGAAGAAGTTTCATGCAACACAGCAACCTGTACCCTACGACAACTACTTTTTCTTCGATGGACTAAATGTCTGTTTAGCGAAGGACATAAAATCTGGAAAAATCATGAACTATGTATCAAAATAGCACTAATCAACTGTAAGAAAGCTGAGTCCTTAAAATGTTTTCTCAGAGCGTAGCAGTGATTTGAAAAAAATTATTTTCAAGGTGTATATCCCCTTGACATAACTTTGACTCTTCCATGAGTATCACAGATAGAAGCTAATAAAATAAAAACTTGAAATATAAAGGGACGAGGTACAATATCATCTCATCCTCTCCGAGTGCTCCAAACCTTTTTCACAAGGCACTGCGACTGGGCCATCGTTGTCGGTGACACAGTTATGACTTTCATGTATATGCATGAAATAGAATGACCGCTACATTTCCGTTTAATCATCACCTGTAGAAGCAAATCAAATTATGAATGAAATCAACAGCCTCATTTTTTTGTGAGCGACAATAAGTATTGTAAATGAATCTGTATTAAAAAATGATGACTACGATTTTTTTAAATCTTCTAAAATATTATGTTTGGATTTTTACCGGTATTAGAATCTTCTGTCTCCTCGCCACTTGGAATAGTAATCCTGTTGAGATTGGTACTTGGCGGTACTGAAGTCACTGGTTGACTGGAAGCACTTTGTTTCAATCGCTTGTTGCCTCGCTGTTCTGGTATATGTCTTCTTTTGTTGTACGTCATTTTGTTGATGGCATTTATAAATTCTTTTCGGCCGACCATCTTTGCTGACGTCTTATTGACCCATTCTTGAAAAAGCCAATCAAATCTTAATATGAGAGTTTCTTCTTCATATTATAACATCTTAGTTGATCATCATTGTCCATATTTACCGTATAACGCGCGAAACAATACGTAGTTGATCGCTGGGCGTTTTCCTCTCATCCCAGTCGCTGAATACTTGGCAAGATTGGAACCGTATACTTCCACCAAAGTTTCGCGGACCAGTACTTTCCAATTACGGTCAATTTCGAATTTCATTAGTAGGTAAGATACTGTGGCTTGCCGCAAGTAAAATTCATGATTTGCAGATATTTGGACCTACACCAGTAAATAATTAAAATGATCAAAAACTGAAGTTTTAAAATTATATAAAACTAATATGAAACAACATATTATGCGAATCATAATTTGTACCTTGTCAATTCCTGCTGTAAAATACTCACTAGATAGCTGAAAAAAAAAGAAGATTAACCAATGTATTGAATGCCAAACAACGACTAGAAAGGAACTTATAGCTTTTAAGATACTGTACTGGAAGAACTTCTTCAGTCTCGGAAGTCTCCTTTTGTTGTGATGCAAGCATTTTTTTTGTGGTCTCTAGTAGTGTCTCTAAAAATAGGACATCTCTCTCAGTGACTGTACGTAAAATAAAATATCATCATATTAATAGACTGTCAACTGGGTATTAATATCGATACCAGTATACCAGGTGATTCTACATTTTTTCATCACTGACCTTGCCATAATATGTGTCCAGCATCCATTCCAGCACCGTTGTCAGATTCTATCGGTTGGAGCAAATTTTGCGAACTGCCCTCCTCATTATCCTCTGAGGCATGTGCTGTAGACGATAGAGTTCTGAGGTTCTGGATGAGGAAATTGGATACTCCATGGGAACTGACAGCGGTTTGTTTGTCGGATTCATCCAATAGATGTGGAGCCCGTGGGTAGGCGTGCGGCAGTACAGCATGGTATGAGGTGGATGTTACTGCGACACTTGTACCATCGGAGGAGTTCGACACCCCATGTGATTGTCGATCACCGAATGCTAGCATTGAACTGGGTCCATCTTGTGACGCAGCAGTAGTCTGGTTTTTGGATGAGTCAAGTTGTTGCAGAGTTTGCGGGTGGGCGTATGGCGGTGCATAATGGTGTAAGGTATTTGATGCTGCGACACTTCTTTCATCCGAGACGTTCGACGCCCCATGTGACTGTCCGTGACCGTATGCTTGCGTTGAACTGTGTCCATCTTGTGACGCAGCAATAGTCTGGTCTTTGGATAAGTCAAGTTGTTGTAGAGCCTGCGGGTGGGCGAATGGCGGTGCATAATGGTGTGAGGTAGGTGGTGCTGCGGCACTTCTTTCATCGGAGACGTTCGACACCCCATGTGACTGTCCGTGACCGTATGCTTGCGTTGAACTGTGTCCATCTTGTGACGCAGCAATAGTCTGGTCTTTGGATAAGTCAAGTTGTTGTAGAGCCTGCGGGTGGGCGAATGGCGGCCCGGGAAAAAAAGATCAGATATAATCATATATGTTTGGATCCAAATGCTTATATATACTCGGATCCGAGAATTGGCACGATCCGAGCATATATACTCGGATCTGAGCACTGATATATACTGATATCTTGCTATATATAGCAAAAAAAAAAAAAAAAAAGTAGATCAGACCGGGAATCGAACCTTCGTTCGTCGAATTCGGAATCAGAGACGCTACCACCTGGGCCACTGTATGTGTTAATTACACTGCACAGTTTTACAGTCATAAAGCTCGGCCGCGCTATTTTCACAGTTTCGAAGCTACACTTAGAGAAGTTTTTATTTCATAGTAATAAAATTTATTAGTATTCAATAAAACACATATTAATAAAATATTAATAAAATTTTATTAAAATTTAATTTTTTTTTATCAAATACGAATAAAATTTTATTTATGACTAAACTTCGTTTATTTTCCGGCAATCTAAATTATGAATATGTAATAGAATCATACTTATTTTTAATCAATATTTATTAATATGATGTACTGGATCGGAAGAAATCCAAATACTTTTTTTTATTACTGGTAAATAAAAACTTCTCTCAGTGTACAATTACGTGTAATCTGAAAAATAAAAAATAATATATACGCTTGCAGTATATATATATTTGACCGGTTCAAAAAAATCGACTACTTTTTTTTTTAACTTTCGCTTTGAAATACTTTCGGGGGGGGGGGGGGGGGGGGGGGGGGGATGCCTGTTAAAAGCGGAGCTCTTAATATTAAGATTTAGAGGTCGCTCATCGCGGATTTCTATTTTCCATTTAAATAGCATAGGAATTTTTTTTTTTCTTCAGAATTTCGTAGCTCACAAACCAATAAACAAATCCAAATGACTGATACATGTTTTTATAGGGAATTGAACACTCTACAAAATGTATCTATCATTTTGAAAAAAGAATTACTAAAAAAAAAATAGTTGACTCAACTTTAAATTGCACTTTGAGCTTGAATAACTTTGGAAGGAGTCAATTTATCAAAAAATGATAAGAGAAGCTTTTCGTAGTGTGTTTAATTTCCTACAAAATATATATCGACAGCCTAATAACATAATCACGTTAGCGCCAAAAATGGTCTTTTTCGAGGTCAGACAAACGTATCTCCAAAAAAATGGTTCTCTGAATTGGAAATTCTTTGATGAATGCATAGAGCCATCATCCATAACTCGGTATGATAGTGACGTATCTCCACGTTTTTTGTGTGACACAGTTGTAACTCCACACTTACGTGGTCTCAACTTTTCCGAGTGTCAAATGATTTGTAACATAGTAACGTATCTCCATTCTTTTGTGGAGATACGTTTCTCTGTTTACGAACCAGACTGTACATACGTCTGTTTCACACAAAAAAATGGCACTTACGCTTCTGTGTTTCAAATTTTTATTTAAACCGCGAAAATGTTTCAAGTACATTGACGAGTGCGAAAATGAAAGAAAAATGGAGATACGTTTCTATCACATAAATATCAGAAAAGGCCAAAATTATGGCGCTTACGTGACTATATTATTAAGCTGTCGATATAAGTCATTCAGATTTGTTCATTGGTTTGTGAGCTACAAAGTTCTAAAAAAAAAAAACATTTCCTTTGCTATTCAAATGGAAAATAGAAATCCGCGATGAGCGACCTCTAAATATTAATATTAAGAGCTCCGCTTTCAACAAGGCATCCCCCCCCCATTATATATAGTTATATATAATGATATCTGTTCGGATATAGAAAGTTATATCTGTTTATATATACTTACATATAACTATATTCAGTAATACATAATTATATATTACTGTATATAGTTATATATAATCATATATGCTCAGATCCAACATTCGAGACATCGATTATATTGTTTATATATAACTATGTATAGTCAGATATTTTTATATATTACCAGATATAAGTATATATGCTCATATATCATCGGATCAAAAATTTGGATATTATCAGATATAAAAAGATCTGATTATATCTCATTATATCTGATTATATCTAATTATATCTGATCTTTTTTTTCCCGGGGGTGCATGATGGTGTGAGGTAGGTGGTGCTGCGGCACTTCTTTCATCGGAGACGTTCGACACCCCATGTGACTGTCCGTGACCGTATGCTTGCGTTGAACTGTGTCCATCTTGTGACGCAGCAATAGTCTGGTCTTTGGATGAGTCAAGTTGTTGTAGAGCCTGCGGGTGGGCAAATGGCGGTGCATTATGGTGTGAGGTAGGTAGTGCTGCTGCACTTTTTCCATCCGAGACATTCGACACCCCATGTGACTTTCTGTGACCGTATGCCAGCGATGAACCATGTTTTGCTGATGACGCAACAGCACTTTCTTTTTCTGATATGAGTGAGTCGGGCGCGAGACCTTTTTTGAAAATAGGTTTCGTGTTTTTTATTCTTTGCTCGACCTGCTTTAGCTGCGATCTCTTGGCATTTTTCGCGAACTTTTTATTTTCGCCTGCAGTTTTTTTTTCTTGGATCACCTCCGCAGAAAATATTTCATTTGCCGGGTCATTCACTTCTCCAGAATCTGTGAGCTGAATACTGTTGAGTTCATTTTCATCTTCTAAAGAAAGCGAAAATCACATTATAATAATAATATCGTGTTATTGTATTATTATATTATAATTATAATATCGTGGCATACGAATTCGTATTCAAGCAATTTTTGTCATATTAAGGGGGAAAAAAAAACAGTGGCATCAGTCAGGGTTTTGTGGGGAATTGGTTGATATGGATAAAAAAATTCCAAGTACATGATATAATAATTGTAGTAGAGAAACAAAGCACTATCATCGGAAAATTTAGGAAGTAATTTACTTGTTTAATCGGTCATAGTAACTACAAAATCTTTCAAAGATCTGAAAAAACTAATCATCGAACTGTTTCAAACTTCCCCGAGGTCCACCTCATAAATTTACTTGTTACACAATTCGAGGCTTTCGGTAACCTTCATACAGCGATAGAGGCATTGTAAGCAATAAACTTCGAGAATGACACGTATATCAAAGCAATATCGCATTGAAAACATGAAATACGTACCGCTTATAGCAAGTATTTTCGCACGTTCCTTCGATTTTTGATTAGTTTTGAATCCTTTCCAGGTAAGATTCGTGACCGCCCCCACGTGTTGTTTCGACTTAGGGATTAATGATAAGGCTAACACGTCTTTTTGGCGGCTTTCAACCCACCAAATTAGGGCAAATTGCATTTTTTTGGGTGGCATAATTGCACTGTTTATTGCACTTTTACGTAAAACTCGCACAGAGAAATAGTTCGTCTTTAAAATGACCACTCAACACAGATTCTCCAGACTTTGTAGCGGTCCCAACACGCGGTGATGCGGAAGGATATAGAGACCGTGAGTGAAACCGACGTCAGCGCCAAATCAGACACTATCGCCGAAATCTGTCCCAAATGGCAAGAAAATCAGCCTATCAAATGCTTGGCGCGAAAACCGGACCAATCGAAGCAAACCTGCCGATAAGGATAATTTGGCGGCACCACTTGTACACGCGCACGGTCTCTATAGGTGGCATTGGCGTCTACTCATCAACCAAATGTCTTCTAAAAGACATCCTGAGGAGCTCCTGAAATCTTGATAGAGCTCTTCTTCAGGTATCGAGAAGTGCTCTCAAATAAGTCTAAAAAGACTTCTTATGCTATCTTTTCGGACTCTCTTAAGAAGCTCAGAAACGCCCCTAAAAGAGTTCTTTTAGAACATAGTCCGAGAGCTCGAAAATGAGACCTCTTTTAGAAGTCGTTCACAAGATTATTCTAAGAAATCATTGAGAGGTTTTGGTGAGGCCTCGGAGACGGTATTATAAGGTTACTAATATTGTGGAGATATTTTTAGGGATTTTTGCAATAGTATTTCCTAAGTTTATCAAAATGCCTCAAATAAACTTATTTGGTATTTCCAACTGTGTCTATTCGTAGAACGTTGATAAATATAAGAAATCCTATTGCAAGTTTTTACTTGGAGTAATTAAATATATGAACTATTAGTGTAGGTATGTAAAACAAATTTATTTCTTCATAACATATTTGATGTCAACATTGAATAATAGATACATTATGATAAAATAATTAGATACATATAAAAGATACATTCTATTTATTTATTATTGAGAAACATTTTTTTTCTTCATTTTTTGCTTTTTCTTCCAATAAGATTTGTGATAACTCAAACTCGTATAAAAACATACCGTATGACTCCAATGCTCGTGAACAATTTTCAACGATAGATTTAAACGATAAAGAATGGATAAATAGAGTCCGATAACAGTATCGTACAACGTAGAAACAGAATTCTTGACCTCAAGTGCATATGTAGAAGGAATTCTTGGAAATGTAGGTCGGAAAAACGTTAACGATTTAACATCAATGTCGACGTTTCGGCCCTAAGTGTGGGCCCTCCTCAGGACAGAACAGTTTTTTTATTCTACAATACAAAAAGAAGTACTTAAAATAAAGAGTTTGACATACCAATACTCAAATAATGAATTTAGACAATGAGAACACTATGAACTTATAGATTAGCCGTTGGTTTAACTTATATATACTGACCTTACAAAACAAAACATTTCTGCTTTCATTGTTTTGTTTTGTAAGGTCAGTATATATAAGTTAAACCAACGGCTAATCTATAAGTTCATAGTGTTCTCATTGTCTAAATTCATTATTTGAGTATTGGTATGTCAAACTTTTTATTTTAAGTACTTCTTTTTGTATTGTAGAATAAAAAAACTGTTCTGTCCGGAGGAGGGCCCACACTTAGGGCCGAAACGTCGACATTGATGTTAAATCGTTAACGTTTTTCTGACCTACATTTCCAAGAATTCCTTCTACAGTATCGTACAACTTTTGGGTCCTCCCCTATGGCTCTTGGATCAACTAACCCAACCTGAATATACGACACTCTGTTATTGAAGCTTTGTGAGCTCAAAATACATTATTTGTGGGTACGCGTTAGCAAAATGAATGAAATTATATGAGGATGATAAAAAAGCAAATCGGAGCAGTCCTAATTGATAGCCCCTGGATAGAATCTTAATTACTATCAAATCAAGATCGTTATACTAGTTCGAGGTAGTTGAACCAGCTTTGAAGCCTCTGACGAGGCTGGAGATGGTCCTCCGCCACAGTGAAATAGCCTTCGGTACCCATGTTGTTGGCTCTGAAAGAATCCTTACGTTATGACTACAGATCTTAAAATTGGCAGAGCTTATTCATAATTAGGTGACAAAAGTAGTGAGGAGTTTGAATTTAGAATAACTCTCAACTCCAGAAACTGTTTTATTTTTTATTTTTTTTTGTTACATGATTATTAGATTTAATCTTTTGCTCTTTGATATTGAAAGAATATATATACATTCAGAGACAAATCAGAAAATAAATCTCCAAATTTAACTTCTTCAATACTTCATTCTTATTTTACTAACTTTCTCAATACATACTTTTGTTGCCTAATTCTGAGTAAGCTCTGCCAGTTCTAATCTATGGTCAACATAGGAATTCTTTTAAATCCAACGACATGGGTACCGAAGGCTTCGGTTAGTTGATCCTAGACTAGAGCCATAGCGAAGGACCCAAAAGTTGTACAATACTGTTATCGGAGTCTATTTATTCATTCTTCATCGTTTAAATCCATCGTTGAAAATTATTCACAAACATTGAAGTCATAGGGTATGTTTCATACAAGTTCGGCTTATCAAAAATGTGAGTGAAAGAAAAAAACCAAAATTAAAGAAAAAAAAAATTATAATCAATTGTAAGTTGAGCGACTAAGGGCCCAATGGAGAGTTCTGAGGATCAGAAGCTCTATATTCTGGGCCATGAAAACACCCCTAGAAGTTTGAGCAAAATCCATGATTCGCAAGTCTGGCACTCTCCTTGTAAGTGCTTCCACATCGACATGTCATCTCATATTCCCATATACCAAACGCTCATGATACTGTGATAATGATACTGGAATGAAAATGTTAATTGGAAATATAAGGAGTACAAAATATTATTTTAACTCAGCACATTGATGTAGGAGTACATTGAACATAATAATATGCATAACATAGAGCTTCATGCGATACCAGAGAAAACTCACTCAACTAAAACTATATACCTGTAATAATAACGAATTTTCTGAACATGATTTTTATCAGTGGTGTAGCTGGCATTTCTTCCTGGGGTGGGGGCCTAGGAGGAGCCGGCTTGATAAAAAAAACAATTGGTTATGTATATAAAAATGTTATCGATAATCTTAATCGATTATTTCAATTCAAGTACTTACGATCGTTATTTTTCTGGGGTGGGCACCGAGATTATTGCTGGTGGAGGGCCGTGCCCACCTTTGCCCCATCCTGGCTACGCCACTGATTTTCATTACAATTTTTGTGGCACCATTCCTTGAAAGAGTATACTTTTGAAGGTTGAGAAATGTAAATCATTTTTGTCAGGGAAGTTTAGTATAATTCTACGTTGTATGAGGGCTATGCTATTAGGCTCTGTGACTGTCTGCGTGTGTGTTCCAATTTGTTATGAATTTCTCACGCCCGATTTTTGAATAAGGTCGACACAGCTGCTATTTGAATCAACGATTTGCTTCAGTGGTCTAGAATGTTCCTGTCATCGAAATGTATTTTATAAAAAAAAGTGAGGTTATGTGTAATTGATCTTCTTACGCATGGTGAACTTCACATTATCATGATGTTTTATAACAATTCCAAGGAATGGATTGGTATTATCTACCTTGATATATGATAAAAGTGGCAGGTTAGTTTGTTAAATACTTACTTTTAATATATTTAAAACGATGGGATAGCCTCTGCACTTTCACTGCCGTATTTACTTATTTTACTGCGCTTTTACGTTTACGCGCGTAACTTATGAAACATGAGCTCTTGTCTGACTCCTTTTAGAGCCTCTTCACTGGAGTCTGATTCTAGACCTCTTTTAAAACTCTCTTGACAGACATCGAAATATCGACTTCTAATAGACTTCCAACAGAACTCTTTGAAAGGACTCTTTTTTAGATCTTAAATAAGAGTTCTTATAAGAGCTATTATAGACAGATGTGTTGATTGGGTATAGGCTAGCTGCGTACCTCCACATGCATAGAATCAAGCTTGTATCGTTGTATACATACACATAAATTGTTTCCCAGTTACGCCTCAGCCCCAAATAGGTGGCGCTGACGGGCGTATATGTGCACAAGAAACACACACACTAGTAGCGTGCTTGTATGTTACGCAGCTAGCCTATAGTGACACGTGGTGCTGAAAGGCGCCGATAGCCAAAAAAAAAAAAAAAGGGAAAGAAAAGATTGGCGTCTACTGCACTGCGACGTGCCACTCATCCTAGTGACACTGACCGAAACTCATGTTTAGTCGCGTGACCACGTATATCATAAACGTTTTATATGTACGACTTGTTTCGGTAATTGCACGTTTGCCAGAGCAGTGAAGAACTAAAAATTATAATCAGACTTAAATGATGCATTAAGCTGTTTTGATGGAAAATTGACAGAGGATTAAAAAAAGTAGGCGTTTTTAAACGGTTTTTGGCACAATTTCTGTAAGTTTCTATCCGCGTCTAACGGAATTTTTATAATTTTTGAAAGGCTTAAGCTTTATATTTTGGTCGAAGACCGTCACAAGCCACAGTTTCTGCTGTTTTCATCGTTTGTTGGGGAAATTTCGGCTACTCCCTTTGCGAAATTAATATGTCTAGAAAATCTTTCAAAGAACTTGGAAGAAGACAACGCTACGGACGTATCAATGAACTACTCAGAAGAGGTAACGAAAACGAGAACGAAAACGATGACATCCCAGAAGTACAAGAGGAAGTAGCTCAAGATGAAATGTATGTATTGTCAGCTTTCATTTGCCATATCAAAACATTCATATCAGTATCGTTATGCAGTTTAAATACGTGATTTAGATTCACTATATTTCGTTTACTAAATTACAAAAATTACACAGAAGGCAAGACTTCGTGTGTGCGATTTTCGTAATTCAATGGGATCTATATATCCTTGATATGTTGTATGTGTGACAAATTAATCACCTATTCTTAGTCTTATGTTTCATTATGGCATCTTATCTTTCCTATCTTTCAGGCGAATAAACCAATATCCTGAAGTACATCAGGACGCACATAATCATCAATTCAATATGATAATTGATGAGGAAGAGAATCGCGTAGCAGAAGAACAAGAGATCGAAGCAGCTCAGAACGAAGATGAAGACGGAGAGGAAGAAACAACGGAAGAAGAAGAAGACACCGAAGGAGAGGAAGAAGTAGGTGGAGAAGAGGAGGAAATAGGCGAAGAACAGGAGGGAGAAGTTAATGAAAGAGTACAAAATAATCAGGCAGACTTGGAACATGACCAGCCTTTGTACTTCGGTGCTCCGCTAAGTGTCTCGCAGAGCATGTTGCTACTTTTAACACTCATCGTGCATCACAATATCAATATGTCATGTCTCGCTGATATGATTACAGTTATTAATTTGCATTGCCTTGCTTTAGGTTTGAAGAGAAATAGTATTTTTAAATTTCAAAAATTTTTTCGTCTCGGTGATGCAAACCTAGTGAAACATTACTATTGCACCACATGCCATCGCGACTTACAGTTAGCTAATGATGTGTGCCCATTGTGTCCGCGACGGAAAAATTCTTATTTCATACAGATGTCTGTAACCGAGCAATTGAAAGAAATATTTTGCCGAGATAGGTTTTATGCTAACTTACAAGGTCGATTTCAAAGACCTATTAATCGAGCTGATAAGTCAGATATATATGACGGATCTGTTTACAGGCAATGGATGAATAACGGTTTTTTGATGAATCCTCACAACATTTCTTTGAGTTGGTACACTGATGGTGTACCAGTTTTCAAATCGTCACAAATCAGTATGTGGCCTATTTATTCAACGATCAATGAATTGCCTTTTCAAGAGCGAAAAAAAAAGAGAATACTCTATTGCTTGGGTTATGGTTTGGAAAAAAAAAGCCTTCAGCCAATTTATTTCTGTATAAATTGCGTCCAGAACTTGAGCAAATCGCTCAAGGCATACAGGTTTCTATACCCGGAGAAAACAATGAAATCATAGTAAAGGCAGTTCTGTTAAGGTGGTTCTTTACCTACTTCCCACCAAACGTGGTTTTCAGAGCAGATTTTGAATACTTCTCGATGGGGGAAAAATCTGAAAAAAATCAAGCATGTAGAAGATCCTCGAGAGATTGATTTTGCATAATAATAATTCAAAAAAGTTATTAACAAATTGATGGAAAAAAAAACTGTTCAAGAAATTAGCCGATGACCCAACTTTTTTTTTAGGTGAAAATTATTTTTTAATTTTTCTGAATACGTATGATTTTTTCCAGAATTTTGTTAAATCTTTGAAAATCGCGTTTTGTCAGGTATGAAAAACCCAATTTTCAAAGATTTAACAAAATTCTGAAAAAAATCATACGTATTCAGAAAAATTAAAAAATAAATTTCACCTAAAAAAAAAGTTGGGTCATCGGCTAATTTCTTGAACAGTTTTTTTTTCCATCAATTTGTTAATAACTTTTTTGAATTATTATTATGCAAAATCAATCTCTCGAGGATCTTCTACATGCTTGATTTTTTTCAGATTTTTTGCCCATCGAGAAGTATTCAAAATCTTCTCTGAAATCCGAGTTTGGTGGGAAGTAGGTAAAGAACCACCTTAACTGGAGTAGCCGATCTCCCAGCTAAAAGTGAGTTCATGAATTTTGTACAATTTAATGGAAATTACGGCTGTCCCACTTGTTGTATCAGAGGCGAATCCCTACCTCTACTTCCAAGAGGATCTGTTCATATTTATCCCTATACGAACAATGCGAGACCTCGATCATTCGAAGAATGTGTTAACTGGGCTGATCAAGCTACGCCGGACAATCCTGTAATGGGCGTCAAGGGTCCCACAGCTCTTTCGTTCATGATGCCTGATTTTATTGAAGGAACAGCGGTTGATCGTATGCATGGCGTAGAAGGTGGCACGATTTAAAAAATATTAACTTTAATGTTTGACGTTAAATATAGTGCCGAACCTTTTTCACTGTACGGGGTGATAGATATTATTAACCACAGACTAACATCAATCAAACCACCGAAATTTGTACACAGAATGCCCCGGTGTGTCGAAGAATTAGTACATTGGAAAGCATCAGAATTGAAAATGTGGTGCTATTTTTATTCTCTGCCGGTGCTCGAAGGTATACTTAGAAAAGACTACTTCGATCACTATCTTCTTCTCGTTACTGCTGTGACCCTCCTTAACTCTGAAAATATTACTCCATTCATGATAGAAGTGGCTCAAGACTTTCTACACAAATTTGTTAGGGATTTTCAGATGTTATACGGACTGAGATACTGTTCCATCAATATTCATCAATTACTTCATTTTCCAGATTGTGTAAGAAGACTTGGGCCATTGTGGACATTCACTTGTTTTGAGTATGAAAATATAAATGGGCAATTATTGAAGTTAGTCCACGGAACTGGCCACATTGACACACAAATTGCCAAAGCCCACTATCGTTCTATCAAGATGATACGTTTTATCAATCAGCTGCCAGCCGGTGCTATCCGTGATTTTTGTTTAGGTAGAAAGAAACAAGTTGCAATTACTGAAAGAGTTTCCGAACATACTTTCAGCGTTGGCGCGTATCAATTTTTGCAGCAACTACCAAATGACATCGTTCATCTGTTGCGCAACGCGCGGTTCATCCCTGAAAATACATTGGTTCGCAAATATTTCCGATTATCAAAAAATGGAAAATTATACGTATCAAAAATGTACAGAAGAGATTTAGGGACAAATACTTATGTTATACAGTACTGCAATAATGACCGATTACACTTAGGGGCAATTCATTATTTTATTAAGACAACCAACTGCAATTGTATAAGATTATGTGAATGTGAGGCAAATCATTATGCAGTAATACAAAATATTGCAACGAATGACGTACTAATAGCCCGCGGTGATACCCACGAATTTGATAGCAGTCAGTTTTTACATAAATGCCATCTTGAAAATAATATTGGCTTGATTCCCGTGGACAATATTGTTGCAGCTTGTGTCCTGATGGACATAGACGACCAAATGTACGTAGGCATTCCAGTTAACCAGCAAGAGCTCGAATAAGCGAGGACTGAATTTTCATTGTTACAATTGTTTAAATGATTTTTTAACTCACGAAAACATTCAATATTATACCATACCTACTATAGAGATTACGATGATGTTGATAATCTTAAATATAATAATCATAATAACGCAAATAAAAACGAAATCAGAAAATACCCATCCCTGTCGTTTTCTTATTGTATACCCGTGAAAAAATGGATAAGATCAAATTTGATCAAATTTTATTCAGTTAGATCTGAATTTTGGGAAAATTGGATCTCAACAGATCTCGAGAGATCTCACTACATTTACTTTGATCTAATTCGCATAAACGTACAAATGTAATTTTAAATCTTGTCAGGTCTAAGTAGATCTTGGGAGATCTATTTAGATCTAATTTTTCCCAAAATTTAGATCCAACTAGATCAAATTTGATCAAATTCATTGATACAATTTGATCTAATCCATTTTTTCCTGGGTACTCTTACTTGCAATGATTGTAGTTGAAAAATGTTTCAAATTTTTAACATTCACAGAATTGGTGATTATATAGGGCTTGTTGTTCGAAAGAGGTATGATACACAGTGAAAAATTTGGGTTCTGGAAAATCTACTTGAATTGTGTGTTAATTTTGTGTTAATTTCAACATTTCTTTCAGTTGTAACAATAAATTTTCATTTTGTGTTGAATGATAGAAATGTTAAATGAACATAAAGGCAACCCAAAAATTAAGGTGGATTTTCTGGAATACAAAATTTTTCATGTGTATGTAAATGAGAATTAAAGTAAGCACTCAATTATCATTCTGGAGGACGCATGGGTGAGAAATATAAAGCTCGAGATTGAACAGTCTGTTGAGAAGTTCGTCTGGACCAGTATTGTAAATTGCGTATTGGTACCTAGGTAAATATCTCAGTACCTGTACCTGTACCAGTAGGTACCGAATACAAAATATACCCTTTACAACACTGTTCTGGACGCTACGAGTATTGAAGCAGGAGCTGAATTGTGATTCCAGAAGACTTGCAGGTTCGAAGTATTAGTAGCTTGAGGACGAACAGGGTTTGGAGAGGTTCATCTGGAAGCTATGAGTATTGAAGTAGGCGCTAAATCTCAACTTTTGAGGACCTAGAGGTTCAAAGGAGGAGAGCTTGAGGACAAATGGGGTCTAGAGAGGTTCATCTGGAAGCTATGAGTACTAAAATATGCGCGAAATTTCGATTCGGGAGAGGACTTGCAGGTTCAAGGTAGTAGCTTGAGGACGAACAGGGTTTGGAGAGGTTCATCTGGAAGCTATGAGTATTAAAGTAGGCGCTAAATATTAACTTTTGAGGACCTGGAGGTTCAAAAGAGGAGCTTGAGGACAAACGGGGTCTAGAGAGGTTCATCTGGAAGCTATGAGTATTAAAGTAGGCGCTAAATCTTAACTTTTGAGGACCTAGAGGTTCAAAGGAGGAGAGCTTGAGGACAAATGGGGTCTAGAGAGGTTCATCTGGAAGCTATGAGTATTAAAATATGCGCGAAATTTCGATTCGGGAGAGGACTTGCAGGTTCAAGGTAGTAGCTTGAGGACGAACAGGGTTTGGAGAGATTCATCTGGAAGCTATGAGTATTAAAATAGACGCTAAATTTTAACTTTTGAGGACCTGGAGGTTCAAAAGAGGAGATTGAGGACAAACGGGGTTTAGAGAGGTTTATCTGGAAGCTATGAGTACTAAAATATGCGCGAAATTTCGATTCGGGAGAGGACTTGCAGGTTCAAGGTAGTAGCTTGAGGACGAACAGGGTTTGGAGAGGTTCATCTGGAAGCTATGAGTATTAAAGTAGGCGCTAAATATTAACTTTTGAGGACCTGGAGGTTCAAAAGAGGAGCTTGAGGACAAACGGGGTCTAGAGAGGTTCATCTGGAAGCTACACGGAGAGAAATTTCGGCGTATTTTACCTCGATCGAAATTGACACAAAATATGCCGAATGCTACTCGAGGTATTCTAAGTCGTAGATTGAGGTGTTATAAGTCAAAAATCGGCTTGTAACACCTCGGATATCAAGCGAGGTAAATTAGAACAAAGATTGACTTGAAACAAGTCGATACACGACGTATAATATGCCGGCCGAGCGGCGAGGCGCTACGAGTCAAACTTCGGTGTATATTACCTCGTCGGAACGGCACAAAACACGCCGTTCGGTCGAGAAACGAGAGAGCGTGGAGTGGTGGGGGAAGAAGGAGAACAACAGAGCATGCAATTGCGCCTCTCGGCAGAACGGCGTGTTTTGTGCCGTTCCGACGAGGTAATATACACCGAAGTTTGACTCGTAGCGCCTCGACGCTCGGCCGGCATATTATACGTCGTGTATCGACTTGTTTCAAGTCAATCTTTGTTCTAATTTACCTCGCCTGATATTCGAGGGTTACAAGCCGTTTATTGTCTTAAAATATGACAATTTCTCAACTCTTATTACCTCGACAAAGTTTCGATGTATTATAGCTCGACGTACCCTACTTAAAATACGCCGAAATTTCTCTCCGTGTATGAGTATTAAAGTAGGCGCTAAATCTTAACTTTTGAGGACCTAGAGGTTCAAAGGAGGAGAGCTTGAGGACAAATGGGGTCTAGAGAGGTTCATCTGGAAGCTATGAGTATTAAAATATGCGCGAAATTTCGATTCGGGAGAGGACTTGCAGGTTCAAGGTAGTAGCTTGAGGACGAACAGGGTTTGGAGAGATTCATCTGGAAGCTATGAGTATTAAAATAGACGCTAAATTTTAACTTTTGAGGACTTGGAGGTTCAAAAGAGGAGCTTGAGGACAAACGGAGTTTAGAGAGGTTCATCTGGAAGCTATGAGTATTAAAATATCCGCGAAATTTCGATTCGGGAGAGGACTTGCAGGTTCAAAGTAGTACCTTGAGGACGAATAGGGTTTGGAGAGGTTCACCTGGAAGCTATGAGTATTAAAGTAGGCGCTAAATTTTAACTTTTGAGGACCTGGAGGTTCAAAAGAGGAGCTTGAGGTTAAAGTAGGGTCAAAGGTGGTTGGGTTGGTTGCTACGAGTATTAAAATAGGTGCTCAATCTCAACTTTTGAGGACCTGGAGGTTCAAAAGAGGAGCTTGAGGACAAACGGAGTTTAGAGAGGTTCATCTGGAAGCTATGAGTATTAAAGTAGGCGCTAAATTTTAACTTTTGAGGACCTGGAGGTTCAAAAGAGGAGCTTGAGGTTAAAGTAGGGTCAAAAGCGGTTGGATTGGTTGCTACGAGTATTAAAATAGGCGCTAAATTCTGACTCGGGAACTGATTGGGAGCTCTGATTTTAGATAACCGTAATTCTATAATTTGAAAATCATGTGCTGATATAAGTTTAATCAAGTACTCCGTTATTTGCTTTGCAACACCTGCTAGAAGACAATGCATATAATCAGGCACAAAACCCGAGATAATGTTAAAAAACAGCAAGTTAATTAATGGGGAAGCATTTTTAACGCCAAAGACAGGCAGTCCCTTTTTTACTGCTTCTTTCATGAGTTTGATAGTATTTTGCATATCTCTGCTTTCACAAAAACTTTCGAGAACTGGATAACGCACACATCCTTCAAACCATTCTCCAGGGTGAAGGCACCAATCACAGCCATAAAATGCGTTGAACTGCATAGTTCCATTCATGGGAGAACGAGCAATTGTATCAACACAGCAGATTAATGCGTACAACTTCACGTTGAGAGTTTCCCCCTTAATTTTGCAATTAATACCCACAGACGATAGCTCATTAATTTTTTCAACGAAAGGGTCTAAAAAAACGCTCATTTCGGGTTTACTTTTACCGAACCATAACCCACAAACTATAAGGTTCTTCAGTCGATCTTCCACAGGCAATTCATTAATCATGAGGTAGATTGGCCAAATGGAATACGTAGAGCTTTCAAAAACAGGTGCTCCATCAGTATTGAATGTCGCTGTGACATACGAGTATTTATCTGACTCTGGTAAATTTTTAACAAAATCTCTGTAACATCTACCATCATAAACATCTTTCACGTGACCCCTCTCGTAGTGTCTTTCGTGCATTACATAATTATAATGGTTTTCGTGTGCTTGTAAATATTCAGATATTGCGTCGGAAGGGTCGACAATTGCAAAGTAATTGCCTGATGAAGGATTTGATACATCGACACTTGCCTGACAATTATGACATTCCGCACTCGCATCCAACGCACCAAGTTTACCAATATATGCAGTACAATCGGAACACGTGGCATGAAATTCTGTATTATTTTTAGGATTGAATAATTTATCAATCATATATCGGGACTCTGGTATTACCGGTGCAGCAAATATACTATTTAATAAACGAAGTAAATTTTCCGTTGATGTTAGCGGTAAGTTATTGCGCAACGAATACTTCAGTACCATTAGAAGTAGCTCCGCTGGACTTCTTTGTACCGGCGTCGTTATCATATCACAAAACCCAGAGCTCTGGAGTAGGTTTTCAAGGTGATTTGAGCCACTGCTACAAGCCTGTGATTCATCCAACTCGTTATCCTCGTCATTCGACCCGTACAAGCTTCTTTCATCCTCATCAGCAGATGTAATCTACAATTAGGAATCAGTGAAACATTATTTTATGCAATCATTGGATTTGAGAAAAATATTGTGTTTAATATTCATCCTGACATGAATGAACATTGAAAGTTGGATACAATGAAAAATAAAATGCAGTAATCTGTAAATATTTGTCTGGATACAGGCTGGTCAGTTCAGCAAAGACCACAGCTGCGTTCAAGCTAACTCTGTTTCGAGGCACGGGCAACTGCGAGTTAAATTTTATGCTTACATCAAGATTGTATTAAGGCTGATCCCTAGTCGCCCACCTCCTTTTGGTCGAAATGTGTCACATTTCGATTATTATCCGAGCCCAGGCGTAAAAAACGCAAAAAAGGCCAACTTAGCGCAAATTCTATTTCAATTCCGAACACATACGTCCAAAAAAATGTTCGTTTCGTGCGAAAATAGAGTCTACAGATGGTTTTTACATTGTTACAAAATTATTCGAATTCGATTTCCTCGGCGAACAATATAAAAACCATCTGTAGACTCTATTTTCGTACGAAACGAACATTTTTTTGGACGTATCTGTTCGGAATTGAAATACACCGAAAGAAATTTATTCTCAAAGTTAGTATAATATACTGAAACTTAGTATATTTCCGTCTAAAATAGGCGGTAAGTATATTTTCTAATCTTTAGAGGAGAATAATTTAATAAACACATACTAATGTGAATACATATACTAGCTTTAAGAATATCCTCTAATCTAAGTTTAGTATGTTATATTCGGAAAGGAATCAGTGAAATTATAAAATAATCTCTTTATTTTCATTTTATATTCATATTTTACATTCCTGGTATAATATATTTATGTATATATGTATACTATATTATATTCATATATTTTTTTATATTTTTATAATATATACTATGTATATTTATTATTTATATTATAAACTTTTCAATCATACAAGACTATGAGATAATTAATTAAATTGAAGACAAAAAAATGTTCAACAATTTTAGGGAATATATTTATATTTATATAGTATTTATATAGCACAAAAGTGTTGGTTTCAACACATTTTTTCCAGAAAGTGGGAAAAAAATTCTTACAATCAAAAATTTCTGTGTCTCAAACAATTCATCAAATATTATTGGTTTAAAGTTGAAGAAATTTCATCCAACGCAGCAGCCTGTACCCTTCGACAACTGCTTTTTCTTCGATGGACTGAATTTATGTTCAGCGGAGGACATAAAATCTGGAAAAATCATGAACTTTGTATCAAAATATCACTAATCAACTGTAGAAAAACTGAGTCACTAGAGCGTTTTCTCAGAGCGTAGCAGTAATTTGGAAATAGTATATTATGCATCTAGGGAGTAAAGTGTTCTTTTTGACGAGTGTGAGGTTTGTCGCCCGAGCGAAGCGAGGGTGACCTTCACACTCGTCTAGAAGAACACTTTAAACCATGGTGCATACGATATTTTATGCATCCAAGGGCAGAAAGCGCGTTCTTTATGCGCGCAGCCGGGAATAAAGTACGCACTTTCTCCCCTCGGTGCATAAAAATTATTTTTCATCATTCTAGCCTCAAAATCGCGACTTCGTTGCGATTCCTCGGCAATCCCGATGAAAAATAATGATCATTACTTGTACGTAAAGGCTTTTTGACGAGAGGTTTACGGCACGAGCCGAAGTCGAGTCTCGTACTCGCTCGAGGTACTCGTACTCGTACTCGCTACGATCAGTCTCGCCTTCGGCTCGTGCCGTAAAGCTCTCGTTTCGTCAAAAAAGCCTTTCGTTACTCGTAATGAAATGTACTATTATACTCAGAATTTTAGGTTTACTTACGTTCAAATGTTTCGACCAGTTCGCCTGGATCGTTTTTGATGAGCCACTTCACGACTTCGTCGATTTTTTCGAATGAAAAATATAACTTGATCACTCACACTCAAAGACAACGCGACGCACGACACGATGCAGGACCTGGACGCGGCCATATGCAAAATGCGACAAGTTTTGATCACGTGGTCACACCTTAATAGATGGCATACTAACTTTAAGAGGATATTCTAATACTCTAGCATTCTACATAAAAATAGACTAAACATTTAGAGGATTTCATTAGTATATACGATTAGTATGTTACCATACTAGAAATAAGAATAAATTTCTTTCGGTGTAGAATTTGCGCTAAGACGGCCTTTTTTGCGTTTTTGACGCCTGGGCTCGCATAATAATCATAATGTGATACATTTCGCCAAAAGGAGGTGGGCGACTAGGGATGGGCCTTAAAGGGAATATTCTGATTTTTATGAACAATTGAAAAATAATGCATGAAACTAAATTGTTCGCTGCAAGCTTCAATTTTGTGGAGAATAGATTCTGTGCACTGATATAAGAATCGATTCTTCACCTCAACAATAAGTCTATGGAGACTAGATTGTTTGCCTCAAGTCTCTGAAAGGCTTCAGGTGTCGATACAGAATTTAGTCTCCGTAGACTTGAGTTGTCGACAGAGAATTTACTCTTTGTCGGCTTGAGGCAGAGAAAAAAACCTCATTGATTATTTTTCAATTGTTCATAAACATCAAAATCTTTTCCTTCAATACCCTCAACCGTAATTCAACCATAGAAATTTAACTCATGCCTTCCTGCGCGTCCAAAATAAAAGCCAGTAGAAGATAGCCTCTCACTACCAACAAAATCATACACGACTTGCTCCATGTGGTAGTGCTCTACGCATAATAATATAATTAATTTAAACGCACGTGATCGAATGCCACTGTGTCACCCAAAAGAGGAATCGCCATGTTCGGCGTCTCATTTTCACGACACTCATTACTCTGTGCGGTCTGAAATTATAATTGAAAAAAAAAAAATAATTTTAATTTTCACCAATTAATTAAACCATTATTTTCTTATATACCATGAGTATCACTGGATACCATACACTTGGTTTACCTACTCACGGCGGCGTGAGTATAGACTGCCAGTGGTTCACAAGTTTCGGACCCACCCAGAGAGGCATTTCAACTATGCCCCGTTCAAGCTGACTCCATTTCATTTCGAGGTGGGGCAAAACCGCGAGTCAAATTTTAGGTTACATTGAGGTTATAATCTGCGGTAACTTGTTGTATATGTTGTATGTATATGTATGTATGGACACAATAGCTCGGTATGGTACAGTGGGCAGTAATGTAAACATATACCTTCGAGGTACAGCCGATATCGCACGGCTCCAAGTAAGCCAGTGACTGGACTAGTTTACAACTATGAGGACTCTTTGAGTTCGGAGTCGGTACAAATGAAGTTTCGTATTAATTAATTACGTGTACCACTATTTATTACCCTTTCCCAAGATCACAGCATAATCAATGAGACTAGATTCTTCGCAGTGAGTCTACGGCGAGTAAATTATCTGTCGAAGCTAGAGGTCTGCGGAGAGTAGATCCTACGCAGTAGGCCTGCGGAGAGTAAATTCTACGGATTAGGTCTGCGGAGAGTAAATTACCTGTCGAAGCTTAAGGTCTGCGGAGAGTAGATCCTACGCAGTAGGTCCACGGAGAATAAATTATTCGCAGAATCTACCCTCTGCAGGCTTAATGCGTAGGATCTACTCTCCACAGACCTCAAGCTTCAACAGGTAATTTGCACTCCGTAGAGCTACTGCGTAGAATTTACCCTCCGCAGGCTTACCGCATAGGATTTACTCTCCGTAGACCTACTGCATAGAATTCACTCTCCGTAGACCTACTGCATAGAATTCACTCTCCATAGACCCACTGCAAAGAATCTAGTCTCATTCTCGCGGTTTCGCCCCACCTCGAAATAAAATGAAGTTAGCCTGAACGGGACATAGTTGAAATCCCTCTCTGGGTGAGTTCGAAACCCGAGAACCACTGGCAGTCTGTAGGGAGAGAGACAGAGAACGAAGTCATTCTTCACAGCAGACCCCCGACCTCGCTACTAATAACGCTTTTGTCGCAGATTTGCCTTTCTGCTAACGATAAATTGATAATTATTTTCTATTACGTTTCAAAATAACCCCAAATAAATTCAAGAAAATATAGTCATGACTGAACTTACTTCGCTACTGCTTCCCTCTGCACTTGCAATTTTCTTGAGCGTGTCGTATCTTGCACGATAAGTAACGGTTCCATCTCCATATAAATACGATTTGCGTCTCTTAGGGGAACTCATGGTTCTGATATGCTCTTGTTTGCAAAACTTTTCCGAAACAGAAGAACGCTCACACAGAGATGATGGAAAAGTCCTCGGCCGGTCTTAATGTCGACTAATTTTTCTTACATAATCTTCGCCTGATTTCACATAAATGCTATGGCACTTCACACAGATAAGCCAGACAGCAACGAATTAAGTCTGATCCAATGAGATCTGAATATTCAAGAAATTGTTGAATAGAATTTCACACCGTGAACAACGAGCACATGTTACGTGTAGAGAACTAAACGATAAACACCGGACAGACGCCTGACGCCGTGGCGCTGGCAAAGTATTGCGGTAGTGTGCGCCGTGTTTAAATCATTAAGCACCACTACCATTGGTCAGAATTCCCGCTGGCGATCGGCGGCGGTTCCCGACCAATGGGAGCTACGGTAGTACCGTCACCAGTGCGAACTAACGGCGCTGCCGAACTTCGCAAACACACACACAGCCTTGCCGCCCGCCTATGTCGCACTGAACTCATTGTTTACACGTCGCGCACGTCGCTCAAGTTCACGAGGTTTGGCAAAAGATTTAAGTTCCAATGAGTGTAATTTCACACGCCTGTATTGTCTATCGAGACAATACAAAGCGTTTTTTCACTGTTGCGTGCAACAGCATAAGATTAAAACGTAACTCAAAATGTTCAATATCACCGAAAAATTCCACTGATTTCGATAAAAAATATATTTATTATGCCAAGTGGCAGAATTGTGATGAGGACTGCAACAAAGACTGCGACAAGCATGTGGGTTACTATCCTGCATTTATTCTACTTTTGGGAGGTAAGTTGAATCTTCACTGTATTTTAATATATAATAGCAATGGATGATGAAAGGTCGTGAGGAGAAATCCTACCTATTTTGCGAATGCGTCCTATCCACTTTTGTTCTGTTTACAAATCGTAGGGTTCGATAACTACGTGTTGGTGGAACGTTTCCGAAAACATTGTCAAAACATACGTTATTCCCAAGTCTTCACTTTTTCTTTTTGTAGTATGAATTTGATATGTTTAGCGTACATAAGATCCAATATATTCAACGGCATGCTGGTATGCTTTACATTCCAATTCGGTGAAAATCTGTATCTGAAATTATGCATATCTATTTTAATATTGTTATCTTTCAGAAAGTGAAGAAGACATCGAAAAACAAAAAGAAGGGGGCAGGCTGATTGTCCCCATCGTCAAGGACTCATCGGAATCTGAGGAATTTCCACCTTTACCAAAAGTGAGTGACCATACATATCATCAATCAAACATTTTTAGTGTCCCGGTAAGACAAAAAATTAGTCATACTTCATAAATGATCTTTTTGTTCTGCAGAAGTTGAAACACAGCAATTCGATGAAAGATGCACAGACTAAAAAAAATGTGGATATCTTGACTAAATACAATAGTACCTTGACGTTGGCATCAAGAACAAGACTCGACCACCTTGATTTTGACGGCGATGCAGAAAACATGAATGAAAGCAAAGAAGTGGAAAATGAGAATGCGCAAAACGTTAATGATGGAAGCTTAAAACAGCAGTCTCAAAACCAGATCGAGATATCGAAAGATCAGCAAATACTGGAATTGCAGGCTAAGCTGTTGGAATTACAACAAGCACGAGACCAGTCTCATCAACCACTGAAAGCAACAGGTTGTTACTTAATTGTTCTATATGATTTTCATAACCTTTTTCACATTTTTTCCTACACAAGTAAATTTGACTCTGAACATAAAAGAGGTTTCGCAGCGATCTGTGCAGTTACTGTGTAGCGTTTCCCTCACACCTACATTTTTGACACAGAATGTTGGATTTTTTTTAAATTATACGTCACCAAAGTATTAGAGTATTTGCAGCTAGTCATAAATTTAGAGGTTCTTTAGTTAGCTCAAAGAGAAAAATAGGTTCTTTTAAATTCAAACCGTGGAATAACGAAGAATAAATTGTGTAGGAATAACTGTATGTTGTGTGTATAAAATAATATACATATATTATATTTATTAGGGAACACAAAGGCGGGGTGGGGGTCAAAATTTCGAAGGACCGATATTTCGAATGACCAATATTTCGAATTTTAAAATAGCGATGGTACGAAATTCAAAAAGGCCAGTTTAGAGAAGGCCTATCAAGTAGTAACTAAAAAATTACGTATATCGAAATGTAGAAAGATATTTGTACTAAAATAAAAAATTGGAACGGTCAGAATTGCGAAAGACGAAATATCTCATTGAAAAGATAACGAAACGTCTGATAATTCGAATAGTTCAATATTTCGAATTGTCGAGACTTCGAATCTTCACGTATTCAAATATATTTTAGCGACAGACCGAAAATTCGAAAGGTCAGAATCTCGAATCTTTCATACGGTTTTTTGGATGATGTTTCAATTAACAATAAAAATTTTGATCCAAATTCATCTACGCAGAGAAAATACGTTCGAAATATTATTTTTCGAAGTTTAAATCTTTCGAGATTTTGGTCTTTCGAAATTCTGGTCTATAAAGATTAAAAATTTAGAAATATTGACTTTATACATTCATATTTTCTACATTATACTTATTCAGAGTAAAAATTATCAGAAAATACATTTTCGAATAAACCAGCGTTCTGACAGGTGACCGCCTGCTGAATAAGTCATTCGAAGAAATGATCTTTCGAAAATAAGAATTTCGAATTAATTTGTTTCTCGTTATTTTTGTATTCAAATTTTTAATATTCGAATTTTTGGCCGTTCTGAATTCTGATCTTTCAAAATATCGATCCCCACCCCAAAGGCGGATGTAAATGATGTGAAGCGAAACCTGTTTCAAGAGGATGTACACAAAACAAAAGGTGAATACAATATTGATACCTATGATGCCATGTCGTTTCGATCAGGATTCTTATCGGACCATGAATCTTTGGTAGAGGTGTTTTCAAAGTATCACTGACCGAGTATCATAATTGTATAGCTGAGCAGTATACCTGACTAGTACCTGTGAAACGCAGTTACTCAAGATAACTTCTCTTTGCGAATATTAATCCTATTATTGAGGGACTAAACACTAATTGCTCTGTAGGTCTTTTTTACTTTCTATTCATCTATTCACTATTCACTTACTGTATTGAATTTAAGGTCTCTTTACTTTCTAAGTGTACGTGGAAGTGTGTACCGTCAAATTTCCCTCTTCCATCTTCGATGTGTACAATCATACCTATTTTTGCGCTGAATTTTTAGAACTGAAAGCAATTTCACTTTTTCATGGTAATGGTAATAACAGGTACTGGCTTCTTCATGTGTGAGAGGTATATAAAAGGGTGGTGAATAATGCTGTATTAAAATTTTCAGAAACTAGTGGAATCGATAGTGCAGGGATCCAGAGTGAAACACATTCAGGTGGCAGCTCTACAGTAATAGGCCTCAAGACGAGTAGGCTAACCGTGAAAAGTATTGAGAAATTCAATACAGATCTGAATTTGAAAATTAATTCTGAAAGATCGAAACTAAAATCAACCCAAGGAATGGAAAAAAGTAAGGATAACATTTATAATTCTCGAGAACCTTCTGTGTATACGGGATGATTCAGAATTCGCGACGAATTTTTCACAGGGATCATTTATGGGCAAAATGGAATCGAAAGTTCCTGAGACATTTTTCCGAGAAAAGATTTTTCATTTCAATTTTTCAGTCTTCCCATTTATACAATATTAAATAAAATTTGAGTCCCAATTTTCGAGAAATCGATAAAAAAAATCGTTTTTATAAAGAATGGCTATAGAACTTTCGATCCCACTTTCCACCAGGAATTATCATGTGAAAGATTCCTCACGAAGTCTGAATCACCATGTATATCTGAATTAATGGATTCTCCTAGTCATTTGTTGAAAATTTCATTGCCCAGACATTGATTCACATAAATTCTATTCAACTTACTTCTTAAAACAATTCAGGGTTGTTACGCAACCTGGAAAACCTGGAAACCTGGAAAAGTCAGGGAATTCTGCCTGTACTGGAAAAGTCATGGAAAAGTCATGGAATTTCGTGAATGACCTGGAAATTTTCAATTTCTGAGTAAAAATGTCAATTTTCAGTTCGACCGGCTAGTTTTGCGGTATTAAAAATATCAGTTTTATTAATATTTCAATTTAAATATATCCTTGCTGTGCAAAAACATATGTAATGTATGAGTTCCCTTATAGTAAAATAAAATCAGTGACTTGTATGTTTTTTTTTTTCACTCTTCATATGACACACACGATCAATATCTATTGAAACGAACCTGGGAAATCGGATATTAATATCTGGAAAACCTGGAAAAGTCAGGGAATTTCGTGGAGGGAGAAACGTAACAACCCTGAACAATGCAATAAGCTCTTTCGAACCGAGCATCAATTCTATTTACTTGCATATACAGTGAGTTAGTTATGGGGCCGGTTCAGAATTCCGAAATTTCAAAGCTCCGAACGGTCAAATTTCCGAATTTATTCTAAACGATTTCGAATTTTCAGAAAGAATAAAGTTTAGAAAATTAAAATTCCGAATGGTCGAAATGTAGATAGCTCAAGGCTCCGACAGTCCGATGTTCCGAAAGTCCAAAATTCCGAAAATCTAAAATTCCGAAAGATCGAACGTGTTCTTAACGTGTCGACTAAACGACGTGCGACGGCTTGATGTTCAAGTTTCGGATTTTTGGCCTTTCGGATCATTGAGCTTTCGGAGTCTTGACCTTTCGGGTCTTTAGCTTTCGGAATTTTTTAAATCGGTTACATAGACTTTCGGTCAAATACCCTTTCTAAACCCTGTGAGTTCGTTGCACTAAAATTCGGAAATTTGGCCATTCGGAGCTTTGAAAATTCAGAACTTCGAACCGGCCCCTTCATCTGGATTTACCAAATACACAAAGTTAAAAATAATACTGTAAACCGTACGGGATATAAGGTATTTTAGTTAGTACATGTTTGTAACTCGATCGAAATATCAAAATATTGATTGCCGAGGAATTACAATTATAGAGTTTCGAAATGAGAACGATCAAGAAACTACATCATCCGAAGGTAGCAGTTCAATGGAACCAACTTCGAAAGTGAGTAACGAAAAATCAGTGGAATCCCCGGTGCAAGAACTTGAGCAGAATTCGACCGAGGGAAAACTCAAACAGATAGAAAGTGACCATGAAACATTAGAAGGTTACATTTGTCATTGAAATTAATAACCTTTACTCTTACCAATCACAAGGTAATAATGAACAATATTTTGTAGATGACGAGGATGCTGAGGATGATGGCCATGTGATGCGCCGTCTCGAACCAAAAATAAAAAACAGAAAATCAGCAGGTGTGATTGCTCAGTACAGTTATACAGGAATCTCAGAACCATACTGGAGTAACTTGGTTTTCCATAAAGTTTTTGGTTCACAGCTATGAAGTAGTCGTCGTACTACCGATAGAACAGTCTGTAGAGGGCCAAAATCGTGCTACAAGCTTTCAGACAGTTCTAAACCAATCTGACTGTCTAAAAGCCGATGTCTCATCTTAGTTAAAATGAAATTGAATGTATCACATGAGAGTCAATAGCTGCAGTTTTTTTTTTTTTTTTTCAAATTATATTATATTCTGGGGGTGTGATATGATATGGCGACTTTACAACCATAGAATAGAAAAACAGTCTACATACGTATGCCAAATTGATTTCGGGGTTGTCTGCGACTATTACAACGAATTTCTCAGTAATCTTCGGAAGTTGACAAATACAAGTTTGTATATTATTATTAATTCATGGTATTATATTTTCTCATTCAGATCATGGCAATGAAAGAGTAAATAAAAAAATTGTCAATGAGATCGAAACTGCTCTACGACATTACGAGTTAGGAATAGACGAAAGTGGACGAAAATTATATGAGGTCACTGATAAAAGGGTAAGAATATATAAAATTACGACTTCAAGTTATACAGTTACTGTTATCTTTTTCAATTTGTATTACAATTATAAGACCCTGAGAGTGATTTTACCTCGTGCATACCTACAGATATACTTGGGCGAAGGTGTCACCATGTCTGAGACCGCTTGGCACCTGATATACCACAAGAAAGCAACTATTTTTCTGAATGACATCATACTGTTACTCTGGGCTGAGCGTAAGTTGATGAATCGGTGCCAAAATAAAGCCAAAGTAACAACCAAATTGGCTGATCGGTCACCGATGAAGGAACTCACGCCGACGAAAAAACGCCTCCTTTATAGTAAATGAAATTGTTTCTCATATGAGTTCTACATTCATCTATATATGTATGTGTCCTCGTTTTTAATATTTTATTTCGTTTCTTCAGAATTGTATCACGATCATCTGGATGAGAAAAAAGTTTCCGTACCTGACCGAATGAAATTACTGAAGAAGGTTCCGGAGACACTAACCACGAAAATAAATAACATAAGAAAAAAATATTACACATGAAGGAGTACGAGCGAGCGACCGACTGCTATTGTGTAAAAAAACAACCAATATAAGGAAAAGAGAGAAACAACTTAAATCTGCAAACCAAAATGCAAAATTTTGTGACTGTTGTGAGAAACAATTTTCACATACACGGAGAAAAAAAAACAGTAACCATTACTGTGCAGCGCACTAATCGAGTCTATTCAGTATTCGGAAACATGAATTTACTCTGAAAACAACAACAGTTATCGTCATCACAGCAATGAGTACTGTCAGAAACTATAATGACTGATGTTCTGTACATTTCGGGTAAAACAGCAATGGTTACTCTAAAAACATCAACCGTTCACGTTTGGAGTGTTACGAGTCGTGTTCTGTGCAGTAACCAGTCGTGTCACAAACCAGAGTCGCAACCGTATTGCGCATGCTTCAACAAACAATAAACTCATATACCAAATGCCAGTTGATGGTTACGAGCGTTTCAACTAATAGTAAGTTTTCGCTACAGAATTTAATTGAATATTAAATGATCTAAGGCAGCAAATAAATTATTCAGTTGTTTTTTTACAGTTATTAAGGGGGGAAACCAGTTTAGGAGGCCGAAAATTTTCGTGTTTTACGTGAATTTTTTTAACAGGGAAGGAATTATCAGAATTTGTTTAAACTTGGAGGATATTTTATTAATGTTTTGAAGTACACGTTGTAATTTTTTCAAGTCATTTCCGCCGCACATAGTGGAGTTAAAAGCTGAACCGTCGCGATCAGAGTTTGCTGCTCGTGGGACATCCGGAAGTCACAATTTTGATCTGAAATCATCACAATTTTTTTTTTACCTTAACAACATATTTTATAAGAATATGTACTAAACTCTGATCAAAAAGTTGAAAATTGCATATTTTGAGGTGTTTGAACAAATGTATACCATGGTATAAAAACATGACATTTTGTTCAAACGACTCAAAAACATGCAATTTTCAACTTTTTTGCTCAGAGTTTAGTACATATTCTTATAAAATATGTTGTTAACGTAAAAAAAAAAATTGTGATGATTTCAGATCAAAATTGTGACTTCCGGATGTCCCGCGAGCAGCAAACTCTGATCGCGACCGTCCAGCTTTTAACTCCACTATGTCCGGCGGAAATGACTTGAAAAAATTACAACGTGTACTTCAAAACATTAATAAAATATCCTCCAAGTTTAAACAAATTCTGATAATTCCTTCCCTGTTAAAAAAATTCACGAAAAATACGAAAATTTTCGGCCTCCTAAACTGGTTTCCCCCCTTAAATAAAAGTAATTTCTATATTGAAAGGTAAGTGTTTTTCAATCGCTATAGTATTTATTCTATATCCTAACCCTACTTTTAAGAAAGTCCATACCAATTTATTTCACTTAAAAAATTCATACATACTATCATTAGCTTTTATAAATACTGAGAATTTTATGATCTGAGAATTTTATCTATTAGCAATAACATGTTTTTTCGAACTGAATTTGGAAAAATTTGTAGTTTTTTTTTTGACAGTTTTAATCAATTAAATTTTTTTTGTATTTCTCAGCGATGGCTTCTTCTTCGTCGTCAGTATCACCATCCAATATTGTATTAAATACTGTAAATGAATCCGAAATTTCTACGAAGCTTGCTGAGCCTTTAGCTTTATCGTTCACCGGCAACCAGACCTATCAGATTATACCTCTACAATATCAAAATTTAGAATCATTTTTACAATATTGGATGGATTTAAATACAATATTGGATGGTGATACTGACGACGAAGAAGAAGCCATCGCTGAGAAATACAAAAAAAATTTAATTGATTAAAACTGTCAAAAAAAAACTACAAATTTTTCCAAATTCAGTTCGAAAAAACATGTTATTGCTAATAGATAAAATTATTACGACAGATCATAAAATTCTCAGTATTTATAAAAGCTAATGATAGTATGTATGAATTTTTTAAGTGAAATAAATTGGTATGGACTTTCTTAAAAGTAGGGTTAGGATATAGAATAAATACTATAGCGATTGAAAAACACTTATCTCTCAATAAAGAAATTTATGTGTCATAGGCCGTAAAACCGCGATTTTTACCTCGCTTCGCTCGGTTTAAACGCGGTTTTTGGCCTGGACACATAAAATTCTGTATGCCATACGGCCCAAAAAGTATTTTCTGACGAATTTCATCATAATCCTCGCCTTCGGCTCGGATTATAAACTCAAATTCGTCGAAAAATACTTAATCGGCCTAGTGACATAATGTACTATACTTTTATTTCATAACTGTGTTGTAATTTGTTTATTTAACTCCCGTTACACAAGGAATGGGGAATTAAAAAGGGTTGTTCCCAGAGGTGATCTTGACAATCACTCTAAGTGCTTGATAGTGACAAAGTAGTTTTTATTTAATATTTTAACCAAGTACAAAAGAATTGAATTTGGAGCACTTGCTCCGGTTCGAGTCAATGAGTATTCGGAGATAGCCTCCGCTTTCTTCAAGGTATCCGCTCAAGACTGAAGCGCGGCTCCGTCTTTAGCCTAATTTATAACTTACATAATGCTTACTCGATTATTGGCGTAACCTGCAATGCGATGCGCTTTGTCGCATTCCAGGTCATGCCTTGCTTAATTATTTAGGATAGCCTAATTACGAAATGTAATGGAATGTTGAGTAACAATTCTCAACATCCCTCCCCCCTTAGGAGAATAGGCCTCCGGACTATTTTGTTCTAATTAACAAATTTCCTTAGTCTTAACCTTATTTGCTAATCTTACTTTAACCCAAACCCGGCTTTATTATTTTGATATTAGATACAATAATTTATTTGTGGTTACTTATATATAATACATATTACATATACTCTTATCCCAATTCATTACATGTTTCTTACTAGTAAAAACCCATTCATAACTTAATGCTGATTACGTCGTACCCGTGATAGACGAGTTACGTTTAAAATTGATAACAGTTTCCCTGGCCATCGGAACCCGTTTCCGCGGTTGCGGAGGCTCCGGTGCCACTGTTTGTCGTGACGTTTCTTTACATCTAAATTTACCTGTAGATACACATTTATAGATTATATAACCTATCATGCCTATTAATATTAATCTACTTATGGGATACAAAGGTGCCACATACGGCAGGTGCCGCCTGTGACTATTGTTCTTATCGTCTAATTCCTTGTGTAGGTTCTCAAGGCTAGTTCCCAATGAGTTTAGCTCGTTTGCGTCTCGCAGGACGCTCTTGAGTACGACACTGACACCTTTATCGTTAGACTTCGGGATTGCTTCCCAGTCTGTTTCGTGGAGACTCAGATTGTACGGCGGCAAATAACTGAATTCCTGGTTACTCTGATATTGCCGTAATGTCTCCATACGAAAATCCTTTGCAGTAACAGCGCATTTCCCGTTGAGAGTTAACTTGCCAGAGCCTACTAATGTTTCGCGCGCCGAAGGCAACCCTTCGCAAGCTATTGTGATTGCCTCGGCCTCTGGCGCTACGTATACCCAGGTTCCTGGCCTCTGCAAGACTAAAATTACTGCCTTATTTACCCTAACTATTCTTTTAGGACATTGTGAAAGTTCAACGTCCAGCTTCGAGAGGATTGCAATTTCACAGGGTGAACCCATTCCTATCGAATTTGTGGGGCGCCTTGGGTCACACAAATAATGCTCGCCTAATCGCTTACAAGTTCCTAAATCTGCCTCTCTCATTTGCAGATAATTTCTATACTCGTGGTCCACCACTGCTAATTCCTCCGTAGTTTCCAGATAGCAATACGTATTGTTTTGTGCCCTGACAGGCAGAGGATATACCTTATTGATGCTGTACTCCTCGCTACCTATCAGAGGTATTTCTATTACTGTAACTACGGTGTCCTCTCTTCCATAAGATTTAATATCCGCGACTGTCATCAGCGATGACACTCCTGGTCGCGTCAACGGTATGGGAAAGCTATGCCCTGCCGGCAGGTGCGGTAGTGCCGACGAAAGGTACTCTAGTATTTTAGCTGGTGTAAGCACCGTAGGGTTGATAATACCCCTTTTAATTTCCGTTAAGAATTGTACTAGGTCCTTCACATCGCTCAGCAGCGCATCTACTATTAGGCCTAATGCCTCTTTGTGCTCGTCAAGGTTTTGTCTCGCTGCTGTTCGTTCTATACCGTTCGAGAGACTGATGTTGAGTTGTTTGGTTATCTCGAGTAAGGTTTTCTCATTCTCCTCCACTACCCTCATGGTGTTGTTAAACACTCCTAGCGTCGAGGATACGATTTGGATTTGCTTGCTCATTGTCTTTTTTAAGTTGGCTTGATCTTCCCGAAGATCATCGATCTCTTGATCTATTCTAGCCGCGTCTGCTGCATCCATAGTCCCGAACAAGGATTTTGCTATCGAGCCTAGACCGTCTATTAAACCTCGGCGCCTTCGTGCCGGCCCGACGCATGTGACGTCGCGAACTAGTTGCAAGCCCCTATCAACTTTACTTAATAAGTTTTCTACCGATTCGCTCAAAGTCTCACATAAAAGCGAGCCCGCGTTATCTGGACCCTCGCATGTTCTGCGTATGTTGTTTAGATGCGCCTTCACGTTTTCTTCTCTTTCGAACACCGTGCGGAGGTCCATGTCTATTACTAAGCTCCACCTATCCTTGTACACTTGCAGTGTCCCTATTTTCTCGAAGAACACGCCTGGATTATCCCTGAATCTCTCGATCTTGTAAGATGAACTGATTTCTCCTTTTGCCAGCGCCATCGCCAGCAATGATCTGCAAGTTAATTTGGACATTAATACTAAAGTATCCCCTCCCTTTGTTATATCGTAAAATTTGTAAGGAATAATGTGAGGGGTAGGATAGGGGTCGAGTATATGCTTTGCTCCTTCTAGTCAATGTTCTACGAACAACTTCAACCTGTTAGCGTGAACCTTGGTCTCCTTCCGACCCTTTCGGATGGTGTAGTTGACATCCGAATCCTTTTTCGTGATCTCGTATGGACCTACATACTTCGGCGTTAATTTCGCCGATCTTCCTCGCCGAACCGTCTCATCAAGCAGAAGAACCTTATCTCCCGGCTGAAATTTGGTCTCCACCGTTTTCTTGTCGTAGTATGATTTCGCTTTTCCCTTGGCCGCTTCCAAATTTCCTTTTGCTTGGAGATGAGCTGCCCTAAGCCTTTCGCGTAGTTCCTGGACGTAGTCGTCATACGCGTAGGTAAGTCTCGGCGCTTGCTTTACCGATGATGGTATTTCCGCTGGATGCCCGAAAACAAGTTCGTGCGGCGTGAACCCTGTCGCAGTGTGGGGGGTTGTGTTGTACGTGAACATAGCGTACGGCAACCACTCATCCCAGTTGCTTTGGTCCTCTTCGATATAATTCTTTAGATATTCTGCTAGTGTTCTGTGTGATCGTTCCAGCGCTCCGTTAGATTCTGGATGATACGCTGTTGTCTGAATTTTCTCGATTTTCAAGAGTTTACACATATTCTTAAATACATTGCTCAAAAAATTAGTTCCCTGATCAGTAAGGATTACTTTGGGAGTTCCATATTCGCATATAATATTTTTTACGAATTCTCTAGCCACTGTGGAAGCTTCTTGGTCAGCCACTGGCATAGCTTTGCTAAATTTGGTTAAAGCATCTTGGAACGTGAGTACATACTTATTACCTGAATTAGTTTCAGTCAATGGTCCCACGATGTCCAGTGCACATTTTTCGAAGGCTTTCGAGGGAGTGTCGGTGATTATCATGGGTGCTTTCGGCTTTCTCTGTGTTTTATTTTTCTGACATTTTTCGCATCTGCCTATGTAGTCTTCTATTTCCTTGCGCATTTTCGGCCACCTGTGTTCCATCTTTATTCGTTCCAGTGTACGCGATACGCCTTGGTGCCCCCCCATGGGTGCGTCGTGATATTCGTACAAGATCTTTTTCCTCTTGTCTTCCGTGTATTCCGGTTCCGATTCATCCTCTTCTTCTTCTTCTTCTTCTTCTTCCTTTTCCTCTTCTTCTTCTTCTTCTTCTTCTTCTTCTACTTCTTCTTCTTCTACTTCTGACATTACGGGAATCTTTGTACCTTCTAAAGGTTTATCCTCTTCGAATTCCTGGCTATTGCTGTAAATCTTATATATTCTGCTGAGTGCGTCTGCGTTCGTATTCAGTTTTCCAGGTTTGTAGACTACATCATACTCGTGTTCGGCAAGTTTTAATCTCATTCTCAGTAACCTTGATCCAGGATCCTCGATTTTGAAAATCCATTTAAGAGGGAGGTGATCCGTGATCACAGTGAAATGCGTCCCATATACGTATGGTCTGAACTGTCTAGTCCCGAAGACGATTGCTAACATTTCCCTCTCGGTTGTCGAGTAATTTCTTTCAGCTTTGTTAAGCGTTCGGCTTGCGTATGCTATAGGTAAATCTTGCCCTATTGGTCCCTGAGAGAGTATTGCTCCAATTGCCTTGTCGGATGCATCTGTTGTTATCAAGAAAGGTTTTGTGAAATCCGGATATTTTAGGATGGGTGCCGTAATTAGCTTTGATTTTAGTGTTTCAAATGCGCTCTCTTCTACCGTTGTCCACTCGAACTTGCGTCCCTTCTGTGTTAGTTGCGTTAACGGTCGTGCTATGCTTGAAAATCCCTCTATGAATCTTCTGTAATAACCTGCTAGCCCTAAAAATGACTGTACTTGCTTAACGTTTGTCGGACTCTTAAATTTTTTGACGTCCGCAATTTTCGAGGGGTCTGGTAGGATTCCCTCCGAGGTTATCACATGCCCTAAATAGCTAGTCTCTTTCCGAAGAAACTGACATTTGTCCGGCTGAAGGATGAGATTGCTCTCCTGCAGTCGCTTTAGTACCTCGATGAGCCTATCGTTGTGCTCTTTGAGTGTTGCTCCATGGATTACAATGTCGTCTAAATAAACGTAGCATTTAGATGCTTGTAAACCTGCTAAAACGGTATTCATCAAACGTTGGAATGTCGCTGGCGCATTCTTCATTCCGAATGGCATTGAATTATACTCATAATGCCCATGTGCTGTTGAGAAAGCAGTTTTTTCCTTGTCTTCTTCGGCCATCGGAATTTGATGAAATCCCGAGGCGAGGTCTAATGTAGTAAAGTACTTCGCTTTTCCTAACTGATCCAATATTTCTGTAATATTTGGCAAGGGATACGAATCTCCTACCGTTATCTCGTTTAATTTTCTATAGTCGACGACTACCCTAAATTTCTGTTTCCCTGATGCGTCAGGTTTTTTCGGTACTACCAGGAGCGGTGCGTTCCATTGGCTGCGACTCGGTCGTATTATGTTACTCTCCAACATGGCTTCTATTTGCTTGTTTATCTCTTGTTTCTGCGATTCAGGTAGACGGTATGGACGAACATTAATCGGTTTTCCCCCATCCGTTAGTGTTATTGTATGACTGGTCGCGTTGGTAACGCCTAGCTTATCCCCCGGTAAATAGAAAATTTCGCTATACTTTTCGCATATCTCAAGTAGAGTATTTCTCTCCTCCTCGTTGAGATGATCTGTGCGAATAGTATCATGTACTAGCTTGATTCGTTGTCTGCCCGTCTTACCAGTAAGTAGTCTTATGCAGGCCGTCTCTTCTTCCTTCGTTTCGTTATTTTCTTCGCATAACTCCTCCAATTCCACGGTAGGCGTCTCCAATATCACCTCGTGATTGTTTAGGTTTAAAATGTCTACTATGCATTCTTGGTTCGCCGGTTTAGTTAAGCAATTCCCTAGGTATACTCCGTCGGCGAGTTCCTTTTTCTCTACAATGCCGATGAACTTGCTGTTTGTCTTCACACTGACCTTCCTTATTGTTCGCGGCGCTAACCTAATTTTCTCCGCTTTCAACGGTCGTAAGAGTTCGAAACGCTGCCCGTGTATGAAAAATGCATGAGCGCTTTTACCTATCGCGGCTTCATGATCCTCTATGAAATCTATTCCAATGATGCCGTCAGCATCTAGACTGAAATCGTCTCTTACCACAAAAAAGGGATGTTTAATGGTTCTATCCTTCAATGGAATTGTTAATATGACTTTACAAAGCGCTTCAACAACGCCTTGTCCTATTCCTGATAAACTAGTCGTTTCTTCTAAAACTGGCAAATCATCTTTCAACATTCCTATTTTGATAATGCTGGCGTCAGCACCAGAGTCTACTAAAAGAGTCATATTTTCTTTAGTGGTTCCGTTCGCCTTTAACTCTATTCTGTTCCGACTTGCTCTATTTGCGTTGGCGACGTTCATTGATTTGTACGATCCTGCATTCCTCGTCGATTGCTGTGATCCTTCGTGTCCTGCGTTTCGACTATATGAATTTTGGGAGTAGCCCGTACTAGTTTTCTGGTTTTCGCCTGATCCGTTACCGTTATTTCCCGATCGTCGTTCATCGCGACGTATTCTATCCCTACAGTCTTTGTATAGGTGCCCTCTGCGTTTACAAAAATTACATACCAGTTCTATACGATGTACCGATCTACTCTGTCCTGCTGTAGGTAACGATTGCTTGTATTTTGTCTGGGTACAGTCCCGTGCAAAATGTCCCATCTGATTACACTTCAGACACTTTACTGTTGATGTATTCCTATCGCCCGGCTGGTTAGTCCGTCGATTTATAGAGTTTACGCCGTTTTGCGATTTTTCTTCCTCTTCCGCGCCCTTTATCGAAGCCGAAAGTTCCGTGAAATGGTATGATTTTACGATCGTTCTCAAATTATAATTTAACCCGTTCTCAAAAATGGCTAGTGTTTGGTATTTGAGTAGGTCCTCTATTCCTTTTTTTTCCGCTGCTACTTCCGTCCTAGCTCCGCATGCTCTAATAAGATCCATCATAAGACGCGTAACCCTTTTTCCGTAATCATGCGTATTTTCACTTGTTTTTTGTCTACTTGAAAATAATTCTACCAACAGTGCTGGCGTAGAGCTTTTAACTCCATACAATGCCAAAAGCTCGGCTTTTAGCTTTTCGAAAGAATCTATATCTTTATATCTAAGTTCCATGGCTGCTTCGCCCTGTATCTTTGTTTTTAGGACCAGTTCTAACACGTCTGGTTTTTGATTTGGATTTACTTTATTCTTCGCATACTCGATCGTTTGCAATAAATCGTCCACTTTACGTGGTTCGCTTCCATCGAAAACGTTGACCATCTGTCGTACTTCCTTCAATGTCAAGTAGTCCGTCATCTTGGTTGCTGTCTGTTGCTTTGATTCTTTCTCGTCAGGAACCGATCCCGGAATGGTTATTGTCTCCTGGGATGCTGTTTGGGCTTGGTCAGGAAAAAGGGAAGTGCCTGGTTTAGGCTTTGGGGAAGGAGTTGGCTGTCCTTTTCTATTGCTTTTAATAAACGCTCGTAAAGTTGCCCTAATCTCCTCTACCGTGTTTGAGTCATCGACTGCTAACCCGTATCTTTCGCAAATTTGTAGGAGGACCTCTTTCCGAATCTCCTGTATCCACCCGGTTTGACCTTGCGCGACAAGTTCCTCAATTTTATTCCATGTAGCAGACATCTACTCTAATCAAAAATTCTAATTCAAGCCTGATGAGCCTGAACTGATTCGTTACTTTGACGGAAAAATATCTAAAATTCCTTGCACTCTCTAAACACGATAATTTTTTAATGCTCGCACGCTTCTAACTGGCAGTTAGCTCTCAATAACAATGTTTGCGGCTTATATACTAAAACTGCGAAAGATTTCAAATTGACTTACACAAAAATGAATATCTTCATCTTGCTTCTTCCGCTTCCGCTGGGCTGTTGCTGACCCTCTGATCCCTTTGGTGCTGCTGGATCGCTGTGTTCTGCTGCTGCTGTAGGTACCCCGTGCTGGTTCCTTTGCCTTGGCCACGAATGCTGCGTGCTGTAGCTCTTTCTTTGCGATGTATCTTTCACCAGGTTACAACGACTGCGTGTTGCACCTTTAACTTTCTTCTTTTTACTTATTTACTTTTTATTTCACTTTTCTACTTTTCTTTTAGCGTCAACTATCTTGCAAGCTCTGGTTTATCCGCTAGACCGCTGCCACCAATGTTGTAATTTGTTTATTTAACTCCCGTTACACAAGGAATGGGGAATTAAAAAGGGTTGTTCCCAGAGGTGATCTTGACAATCACTCTAAGTGCTTGATAGTGACAAAGTAGTTTTTATTTAATATTTTAACCAAGTACAAAAGAATTGAATTTGGAGCACTTGCTCCGGTTCGAGTCAATGAGTATTCGGAGATAGCCTCCGCTTTCTTCAAGGTATCCGCTCAAGACTGAAGCGCGGCTCCGTCTTTAGCCTAATTTATAACTTACATAATGCTTACTCGATTATTGGCGTAACCTGCAATGCGATGCGCTTTGTCGCATTCCAGGTCATGCCTTGCTTAATTATTTAGGATAGCCTAATTACGAAATGTAATGGAATGTTGAGTAACAATTCTCAACAACTGTAAAAAAACAACTGAATAATTTATTTGCTGCCTTAGATCATTTAATATTCAATTAAATTCTGTAGCGAAAACTACTATTAGTTGAAACGCTCGTAACCATCAACTGGCATTTGGTATATGAGTTTATTGTTTGTTGAAGCATGCGCAGTACGGTTGCGACTCTGGTTTGTGACACGACCACGGTCGTATATACAGGTCCGGAAACTCCGGTGGTGGGGGTGGGTCTCTTATTGAAGCCAAAAAAGTTGCCTAAATTCGCCACTCAAGTTGGTGCGCTGTGGTCGAGTAGTAGTAGTAATAACAACAGCGTTCTTACAATTTTTTTTTACATGATCACATGATACCAAATATTATTCGGATGCTGTTCGTTGCACGAAATTTCATTCCATTTGTTAACCGACGAAATTGGAGATTGCTACGTGAAAGAATACAAAAAAGGAAATAGGTTATTTTGACACTTGATGATCGCCATATTTGAAACTACTACTACTAGATCGCAGCGCCTCGCTCAAGTGGTAGCTTTCTGAAGCGCACCTGGCTTCAATAAGAGACCCACCCCCACCACCGGAGTTTCCGGACCTGTATATACGACCGTGGACACGACTGGTTACTGCACAGAACACGACTCGTAACACTCCAAACGTGAACGGTTGATGTTTTTAGAGTAACCATTGCTGTTTTACCCGAAATGTACAGAACATCAGTCATTATAGTTTCTGACAGTACTCATTGCTGTGATGACGATAACTGTTGTTGTTTTCAGAGTAAATTCATGTTTCCGAATACTGAATAGACTCGATTAGTGCGCTGCACAGTAATGGTTACTGTTTTTTTTTCTCCGTGTATAATACCACAAGAGCTTCAAAATTATCGGGTATTTCCCGATAGGTTCGTTGCAAACAAACGAAGGAGTCAAGTTTTTCAGGTTACGAAATCACGAGCGCGAAGCGCGGGTGATTTTTCTGAAAAACTTGACGAATTTATTGAAATATTAGTAACTGTTTACAACAAATAATGATAACCACACACTGGTAAAGTGATAAAATACCTAAGTGTCCAATCGCACATAAACAGACTAAGCGGGGAAAGCGTTCGAGCGCGGATTAGGGGAAAGTATTCAGAGTGCACCTATTCCGAAGTTTTACTGTACTATTTTAACCAAACTTCGATAAAATGACCAAAAAAGTAAATTTACTTTTCTGCAAAATCCATTTTTTCACTCTGGTGAAAAATGGACTACTTTCCGCCTGCGTTATAGTGATGAATAAGGTAATTTTATCGTAGTGGGGTAGAAAGTAAAATGCATGAGTGTGTGAGATGAGGTGTATTAAACCATTAAAATTCACAATATTGACATATTGCATACGCACTAATGTTAACATATAAGCCTCATTGATGTAATAGTCAAACTTCATTGACGAATGACAACTGACATGAATGTGAATCGTATTTCGATGAGAATCGAACGAAATTCTACTCCTTGATTTCTTTAATTTATATTGACATGTTTGATCAGAAATTATTGCTTGTATTTTTAACGTTATTGTGCCCGTATTTCTATTTATTTACTTCGAGTATACTTTTACTTATACTCCATTTTTTATACTATAATTCGTTTTTTAAATGTTTTTTCGTCAACTTTTTCATTCCACCAAATTTTCGTTGTATGCTCACCAAGCAGAGATTTCTATTTGTCATGTAAAAAATGTTTTTCTATTTATTTGACTATTTATTTTTAATTGTCTTTAAAAATGAACAATGCATAATCAATAAAGAATATTGTTAACCTTATTTGTGTTCACTCATTTTTCATTTCCGATATGTATCAAATTATTTATATAATTATTAGTAATTGATAAAATTTGATTATTATTGTTTTGAATTATTTTTTAGCCTGTCGGTTACTTTAAACCGTATAATAAATCACATTGTAAATCACACGGTTAAATATAAACCTTTACCCATACTGTAATCCTGATGAGAAATCACCTTGTGAATCACATGGTAAATTATATGATTAATTTTAACCAAATATCTTCCATAACTGCATACAATTAACCATGTGATTTACCAGGTAATTTTCCACAACTTTTATTACACTAGCGTATTTGGCGCGCTTCGCGCGCCTTAGCCCTTGCCATATGGGACGTACCTCCATAAATCTTACAATAAAAATTGAAAATTGGGTTTAATAATTTGTGTATCTCCATTTATTCGTCGTGTCGAAATTTCGTTTTTTTCGGTCCATATTTATTTACTCTCATTTTCAAATTTGTTGTCACTTCGAACTCTACACGACGAATAAGTGAAGTACACAGATTATTAAACCCAATTAAAATTTTTGATTTTCATTATAAGATTTATGGAGATACGTCCCATACTATAATATATGGGGCTTTCCAAGCCAACTTGACGAACGTCTGACCCTGACCATCTCGGATTTGATCGACTCTTTTTTAAATAGTGGTCTGCAAGTTCAGGATCTCAAAAAAAATTTTTTTTTAATTTTTCATAATGGTCGTTATTTATTTATAATTTTTGAAATGGACTCAAAGTTCGACCCATTTTAAAATTCTGAAAAAATTCTGAAAATTTCCTTCAAATTTGAGGATCATTTTAAGCCCTTATATAGAGTGGTCAGTATAATAGAATCCTTGGGAAAAATCAAAGAAAATAATTGAGATTTAGTTTTTTTTTTTTTTTTTAACGTCATTTTGTATCAAAACAACTCGTAGCTCATAATTGGAGAAAAACAAAACAAAAAAATTGAGAATTTTTCATTTTTTATCTCAACCCAACATCATGATGTAGAAAAATCCTTTTCAGTTAATTAATGAGGTTCAAAATGCAGAAATAATTTGACCTTCCTATGTCAAATACCGGGAAAGATAAATAACTTTTACTTAAAGTCTGAAAAATGTACTTATTTTGGATTTTGTAACTGGATCACATTGGTATACCGGGATGATTTCTTGATAGTATACAGGTGACTGCGCATGTGCGAGTTTCGTCGTATGCTGAGGCAGGCTGGCCTCAAATACCACTGCGTGACGACTTTACCGACCAATGAAAATGAATTATTTGGCGCATGCGCTGTCACCTGTATACTATCAAGAAATCATCCCGGTATATCTGAACTCATTAAGGGCTTTTGAGCGAGCTCCGACAACTCCTCGTTCGGAAGAGCGCCTCTTGCGGCCAGCTGAAGAACCCTATCGAAATGACTACACCTACAGGGCAATCTCTGCATGTGTTCGTGTCGACGCTAGCCTGTCACTTCGGATTTTAGTCCACGGATGTTATCGCTCCTGCTGCTCTGATTTACCGCGGAATAATATTAAAAGATTGCTAACGAGAGCCTGTACACCGCGCTGGTTGTCCCAGCACCAGTTTTCCAGATAAAGTGCAGAAAATAATGTTTGAATACCCTGTGTCTGTGTATCGGCCATGGTATTAGTGTCAGCTGATTTCACAGCTTCGTACAAATAAATATATTATTAATTGGAATTTCATTCAATTACTTGTCGGATACCAGCGCGGTGTAGCTGATAATCTGAGGATCACCCCTACGAAATCTGAGAGTGATTAGTAGAGCAATAGAGACGTGATCCGTGGACTAAATTGCGGTTATGAGAATTGGCCAAAAATGCTACTCCGTCGGTAAAACAGCAGAGCGCTCAAAAGCCCTTAACCTATCAATTTCCAGAAAAAGTAGGTATGGATTTCAAAACCTACAAATAATGACGACATAGATGAAAATATTGTCCAAATATTTTATTCCGATGCGTGTATACAGAAATATTCACTTTTTCTCTTATTTAACAATTGTATACAATTTGGATATTTCAGATTAAGGGGACCAGTACAGTTTGAACCAATGAATTCAACATACTCCAAAAATCATTTATAACTTAACCAAAGTTCATTACATGTCAAAAAAATCATGTTGCCCAAATCAGTTGTCGTAAGGTTTCAGCCACACGGTTGGTCCAATTTCACATTTTGACGTCTCACTTTCTTCGGAGCGCAATCCTACATCGTATGAACGCGGGGATCTGTAAAAAAAAAATCATGTTAAAAGTTATAGCGAGTTATCAAAATTCACCCAAAATGTGGCCACTCTTTTGCAGATAACTTGGTCCAAAAATTTTATTTCCAAATTTCCCTCGTTCATACGATGAGGATTGGTTTTCTGAAAAAAATAAGCCCTAGCCGAGCCAAATCGGTCCAACGGTACTCCTAAAACCTTACGACACAGCTCCAAAAACATAGTTTTGAGATAAACGCGTTTTAAGTTTTAACTAAAAAATCGGAAATAACTACTAGAAAAGTTCAAGATATGAAAAATTGTTACAAACAAAAGTTGTTTGGAAAGAAATTTTGACTCAAGTGACCATTTTTTATTTCGACGAAAAAAATTGTTCTTTTCCTTTCCAACTTTCAAAGTAATATTTCTAACGAACCATCTTCAAAAAGCTCCGCCAGCGTATGACGGTCCTTCCCTAGCTTCTGCAGCCTCATTTTGACCTAGCCGCAGTCTTCTGATAGCGATTCGGGCTTCTCGAGTACTATCAGCTGCCTGTCGTCGAGCCTATTCCAAGCGTATTTGGTTAGTCTGAATCATTTGAGCTCTTGCGTGAGATCCTGGGGTCACTCCAAGTGCAGTCATGACCTTCAGAATCCCAGTGGCTCCTTCGGAGAAAGTTATTGCTGTGAGATTTGCTGCTATAGACACTATTTTCCGTCCTGTGTACACTCTCTTGGGGCGGAATTTCCAAATCACGTTGTTCAGTGACTCATTAGCGTTCTGAGTCTTACCACCAACGCAGCGGGTGAGTAGTTCTGGAGCTGTGAGATTTTCGAAGACAGGCTTGATCGCGTCCATCACGACTTGGGGGAGAGAATTATTATTATTATTAATAATAATAATAATAATAATAATAATAATAATAATAATAATAATAATAATATTAATATTAATGATATTATTATTATTATTTATTATTATTATTATTATTATTATTATTGTTATTATTATTATTATTATTATTATTATTATCATTATACGATACTTACTTTGAGGTTAGTCGGTGGTTTCCCACAAATAAACCTCACACACACTGTAACTTGATGTCACACACACAAGTAGCAGAAGTAGATTTTAGCACGATTGAATCGCGGATTTTTTAGTACTGAAAAGTACTGTTTTTTTATTTATTGCAATCGGAACGGATTTAAAAAGCGGGAACGTTGACACGATTTCAGAAAGCGTTCAGAAAACAATGGCCGGTCACAAAACATGTGAGCGACATGTAAATAAGGCGACAGCGCTAATTGCGCCAGTTCGCCAAAGCTCAATTATGAATCTCGGTCGATAACTCTGTCACTTTTACGAATTCGTCGACGCCAATTTTTTTAGAGATAGATATGACCCTGAGATAGCATATACCGCAAAAAACGAAAAAACGATTTTTGCAAAATTTCAAACTGTACGGGTCCCCTTAAGAGAAATTTTCGACTTCGACTTTATTATTTGTGCGAGGAATTAGGCAGTGGAGTTTCTGGGTTTCGGGTATACGTTTCGCAGTTTTATGTCGTGTACCCTAATCAATTTTTGCCAGCTCATAAGAAAGCTCATAAAATTCTCCATTTTTTTGTTTTGTTTTACTCCAATTATGAGCTACGAGTTGTTTTGATACAAAATGACGTTAAAAAAAAAAAAAAAAAACTAAATCTCAATTATTTTCTTTGATTTTTCCCAAGAATTCTATCATACTGACCACTCTATATAAGGGCTTAAAATGATCCTCAAATTTGGAAGAAAATTTCAGAATTTTTTCAGAATTTTAAAATGGGTCGAACTTTGAGTCCATTTCAAAAATTATAAATAAATAACGACCAGTATGAAAAATTAAAAAAAAATATTTTTGAGATCCTGAACCTGCAGACCACTGTTTAAAAAAGAGTCGATCAAATCCGAGATGGTCAGGGTCAGACGTTCGTCAAGTTGGCGTGGAAAGCCCCATATATACTTATATCCATAAATACATATGTATATTGTAACTTATTGTTTATGTTTCACCAGCTGAAGGCCGGTGAAATTAAACAAGTTCGCGTGAGTTGTTTGTCACGGGTAATGATTTTGGAGCTCCTCTGGGGAAAGTTGAAAAAACCCTTTATTGACCCTAATGCAGACTCAGGATAGGTGTTAAACTACCGTTGCTGCCTCCCTACAGACTTGGGATATGTTTTAACTTTTCAGACTCAGGTACCAATGATAGCTATACCGTCGCTGTATAAGTCAAACGCACCGAAGCTGCCTATTACAGACTTGGGATATGTGTGTTCCCAGACTCAGATACCAATTATAGCTGTATCGTCGCTGTACAACCCACTCACCGAAGCTGCTTGTTAGCTAAGAATGATTTTAAGTTGTTGAAGTAAAGCTAAGTGCTTGTGCTGGAAATTATGAATGAAAAGAAACAGGTTATAAGAAAATAGGTAAACGAAAATCAGATTCGAGGTTATGCTATTAATTTGATCATATGATCGTCCTATTTATTTAATGATGGAAAACCTTGTTCCCCTGGAACATCTATTTACAAAATAATAATAATAATGTGAAAACATAAGATAATAATCTGTGAATTTTGATGAAATGAAATGAAATGAAAGAATACAAGAATGATTGGATGAATGAAATGAAATGATCTTATTTTACCTTAACCTACGCGCGCTTGCTCAATGTTCGGATTTGTTTGTTTGTTTTATTCTTTGATTTCTTTGTGAGTTTATCTGTTTGTTTTTCTGATTTTGCTTGATTTGATGCGTTAATATTTGTTTGTTTGAAATGCCAGTTGGCTAAGACAATTTCTTTGCTTGATTTTACGTTAGTGATATAATACCAGTTTTAGATATCTATGAGTTTATAAGATTTTGCCCGCTTTTGGGTCTTTGTAAATTTATGCTCTAAATGAGTGAGAAATGAAATAATATGATACGAGTCGGTTGGCCGTTTTGGCACGAGTCCGCTGACTAGCCATGGTATGGCCGTCTTTTATATCTATTGTGACGTCATAATAGCTGAGCGCGTATGCGCGAACGCTGTTGCGCGCGATAATGCTACTATTCGCTCGTGATCACCTGGGTTACCGCACTATAGCTGTTTTGGCTAATTAGCTATAGTGCGAATTCGTTACAATATATGGATATGAGATAAGATGTGGATATTAAATTAGATGGATATATATACAGGGTGTAAATCTTAACTCTGTACATACTCATAGGGTGTATAGGGGCTGCCAATACAAGTATTTTGAGGTATGACACCCATGGTCGGAAACTCATCCTAACCACTATAAAGGACTTTGAAGGATATGGTACCGCACGCTTAATCGTGCAAAACAAACAAACAACAAAACTATAAAATTTGCATTAAAAAAATAACAAAACAATTTCCGGTGCTTATGAACAGAATTTGAAAAAGTTATGGAAAACGAATGGGGGTTTAGCACACTTGGGCTTTTCGTTTTCCATAACTTTTTCAAATTCTGTTTATAATCACCGGAAATTGTTTTGTAATTTTTTTATTGCCAAGTTTATCGTTTTGTTGATTTCACGCAAGAACATTTCGACGCCCGATACGAATAACAGCACATTTCAGATTCCGGGTGAATAAGAGCACGTTTCAAATTCCGGGTGAAAAAGAGCACATTTCAGATTGAGAATGAAAAAGAGCACATCTCAGATTGACTCGAATACTAGCACGTTTCAGATTCACTCGAAGACTAGCACAATTCAGGTCGAAGCGAATATCACTTATTAGCATGCTAATACACTTGCAAGTGTTAACATTGGAAATTTACAATTATGCACAAAAATTCGATTCAATTTTATCATTAATTCAATTTTATAATGAACCTACCTGACACTTGCTAATAAGTAATATTCGCTTCGACCTAAACTGTGCTAGTTTTCGAGTGAATCTGAAACGTGCTAGTATTCGAGTCAACCTGAGATGTGCTCTTTTTCATTCTCAATCTGAAATGTGCTTTTTTTCACCCGGAATTTGAAACGTGCTCCTTTTCACCCGGAATCTGAAATGTGCTGTTATTCGTATCGGGCGTCGATTTGTACTGTTGTTTACCGCTGAATAAAATGTTGGGTCGAAAATGATCACATCTGATTCATTACACTACGAAAAGCACGCGGTACCAGAACCTTCAAAGCCCTCCACAGCCGTTGGGATGAGTTTCCGACCTTGAGTGTCATACCTCAAAATGCTTGTATTGGCAGCCCCTACACACCCTATAAGTATGTACAGAGTTAAGATTTACACCCTGTATATATATTAGGGTGGTCCTTAAATGGGGTGTTTTTGAATTTTCACGCTCCCAAGGGTTCAAACGGATCCTTTTGAAGAAAAAAAATTTGTCCTAAATTTTGAATGCTCTATCTCAATTTTAACATCCTGCGCACGACCGCCGAAGTATTTTTTTTTTTTTTTTTAATTTCCTACAAAAAACATGTATGACCCAACTTCATCAAGTCATTAACGTCGAAGTTTCAACATTCTGCGTCCTGCGTCGATTTCAACATTCTACGCAGTTCTTTTTTTTCAAATTACATATAAAATATAAGTGATCGGGTCAACTGAATTGAAATTGAAAAAAAAAAAAAAAAAATACTCCAGCGGTCGTGCGCCGGATGTTAAAATTGAGATAGAGCATTCAAAATTTAGGACAAATTTTTTTTCTTCAAAAGGATCCGTTTGAACCCGTGGGAGCGTAACAATTCAAAAACACCCCATTTAAGGACCACCCTAATATATATATATAATATTATATGTAATAATTGATATAACCATTGAACTATTTCTCAATGAAATCAATTATTTATTTATTCATTTCATTTAAAAAATGAAATCAGCGAAGGTCTTTTATATTTTTTTTGAATATAAAAACAGTATTGCAGTTTTTATGTTTGTTGACAGTTTTGGGATTAGTATTTATTCAGGTAATTATGAATTGAATAATTCTTTATAAACATAATTCTTCACGGTTGTATTGTTTCGTTGACTTCCAAGGTAAATTTTCAATGATTGCCACGTGCGCACTCGCGATAGAGCTACATATAGTTGTCCGTGATTGAAAACATCTTTTCGTAAATCAATTCCAATTTTGTCAAAGGTTTGACCTTGTGATTTGTTGATCGTAATCGCGAAGGCTAATTTGATGGGAAATTGTCTTCGAGTGAAAGAAAATGGATATATATCTTCACACATCAAAGTAATTCTATTTAAGAATATTATATCTCCCGCTTTATCTCCAGTTAGAAGTTCACACAACAATAGATTTGTGGCAGCTTTTAGTAGTAATAATCTCGTGCCATTGACTAAACCTTCGTTGATACTCAAATTTCTGATCAACATGATTATCGAAAATTGTCGTAATCGTAATTCGTACGGTGGAAGACTATTCGGAGATAACGAATTTAAATATTCCGGTACCAAATCCCGATTGATTCTATTATTGTCGTTACAATTTTCTGCGCTATCGACGCTCGTATAAATACGTTCAGTAGTCAAGTCCAATAAGTCGACGACTTATTTTTAATTTCATTCACATCTAAATTTCTTGCTGCTAATACGGCATATTTTGAAGCTTCTTTGTATTGTTTTCTGCTGAGTATATCTTCATAAATATCTTTCGCTATATCGATGTCATCGTTGTACGTACAATTGGAGGGTAAATTTAAATTATCAACCTCATCATTCAAATCTCCAGTCCCAACTTGCAGTAAGAATTCAGAAAAATTCTTCTCTTCTTGTAGTGCACGCATATTGATAGTCAATTCGAATATTTTAAATAGTCGCCACAATGGACTGAATTTGATTGATAAGTTTACCGTTTCACTGCGAGTACCACGAATATTTACCGGAAGCAATTGTCTGAAATCCCCTCCCAATATTACTATTTTTCCTCCAAATGGTAACGTGTTATTCATTATATCCTGTAAAATCGTATTCATTATTTCTAATGCGTAGCGCGGTGCCATAGGTGCTTCATCCCAAATGAAAATCTTTGTTTCTTTCAAAATATTTGCTTCTTTTGAACCCACTTTAATTGTTGAAGTAGAATCAGCGTATAACGGAACAGGTAATCCTAATGTTTTGTGGACTGTTTTTCCATTTGGTAGTAATGTAGCAGCTATACCTGTGTAAGCCATAGTACTGATTTTTTCTTTTCGTCCAGTAAGTAAATGCCATAAAGTAATGTACAGAAATGTTTTGCCTGATCCAGCCGGTCCGTCAATATAGAATGTTTTATGTAATGTCGAATTGTTAATACTTTGAAGTATGGTATCAATTATAATTTTTTGTTGAACATTATGTTTTTCATAATTAGCCAATCCTACATCCATAATCTTCTCGTAATTTTTTTCATCTGTTATTTGACTCACATTAATTTTCGGAGGAATTGGCATTGACGGGAAATCAGTTCTGTTTTTTCCTTCTTCTTCTAAAAGATTGTAAATTTGTCGGAGAGCCTCGCCTTCTGCAGAAATTGAATCCATGTTACGAGAAAGATCTTCTGACATAGCTGTCTTGAATTCATCCCACAATTCTTCTGGATACAAAGGATTACAATGGAGTAATATGCGTGCGAATAATCTCCTCATTTGTAGAGGCATCATCCAAATTTCAGCTTCATGCATGGTTCTATGCCATTCAGAATCATCTGCTATTAAACCTCTTTTGAGACAAGCTTCAGTAAACGATGCCGCAAGTTCTCCATTCACTGTGCGTAGTTGTTCATAGCTTGTTGCCCCTCTAACAGTTAGTAATAATAACCGTAAATGAAATAATTCTTTTTGCGACGGATTCACCGAATATATTCTGCCGATAGTTTTGAACGAAGCTTTTCGTTTTCTCCAATTAGATACGTAGATATTATTGATTTTTTCCTTATGAAATACATAATGGTATGGTATTTCGATGTAAAGATAATTGCGTGCATCGCTATCACGTTTATTCAATTCAAAATAGTCAAGTAGCATATTCCGTTGTTCCAAGATATGATTGAGGGTGAATTCTTCGTCACCCGAATGAATCGTGATGTTTTGTTGATTCGGTAGATGTACGGGCATACGGATAACGGGATGACTTTTTTCGTGCAGTTTTTTACCCAATATTCTCCAACATGCTTCGACAGGGCCTACATAGCGAGCTTCGATATGTTCATTTATCTCGTCATGGATAACTTCTTCTATATTCGTTGCTTGTCCCCGCATAGTTATTGTAACAGCATCATGGCCTTTATAGATGTATTTGAAGAGATATTTCACTGATTTTATGCTAGAAACCAATTCTGCATTACAATGACAATTGAATTTACGTAGTAGTATAGGTGAATATGGTACAACGTGGCGATTATTTACGACATATCCATGCGGTCGATTGTAATATTTTCCTGTATCTTTTCGTCGATAACACGGGTAACCATCTTCATCCATAGTAGTTGTTGATTGGAAGGGTTTTGGAAAATGTTTCGAACATTTTTTGTCTATCAGACACCAATCTCCACATGGGCCGTGTATCATATTATGCATCACAATATCGTGTAATATAGGTTCTTCTTGTGGATCAGGGATTTCAGCACAAATCATAGCATCGACAATTTCCGGATGTGTTACTTTGTAATTTCTACTCAATGTTACTAAGAGATGTATATGCGGTAATCCTCTTTTTTGAAATTATATGACATATACCCAAGCTTCTACTTTTTCAAATATTTTGTTTTCTATAATTGTGTTTAACAAAACATCTTTTTTTAAATTGAAAACTCGAGCCACGATATCTGGTCTATCTTGAGGTTGTTGGCTGAGCTTGAGATTTTCACGAATTTCTCTCCAATTCGGATTACACGTCATAGTGATGAATAAATCCGGTTTGCCAAATTTTCTAACTATAGCCATAGCGTCTTGATAATTTTGAGCCATATTTCGAGGAGAACCAATGAAAGTGGATGGAAGTATTATCATGCGTCCAATTTTTGCATTGCGGTCTTCGGCTTGATTCGCCATATAATCAATAACGCCTTGATAACTTTCGGATCTTAATTCTTTTTGATGAGATCGACAGTACGTTATTCGATCTTTTTCGATTTTGACATAATTATCCACAATCCATTGTTGAAATAATCGACCACCATGAAGGAATGGGTTGAATTCATCTCGAATAGCAATTAAATTTTTCAAATATGCTGATCTAGTAATTCTTCTTGTAGAGTTCAAACGCTGCATATCGTCATGCCAACCATCAGTTCCATGAGGATAGAAAAATGGATAAATCCATGGTTCGACTCTGTGATCCATCCAGCTTACGTATTCCAATTTACTTGTTGATTTATTGTGAATAGTCACATATGAATTCGGAATATCTCCATCAGCAGTCGTTGTGAAAATAGCTGCTATTTCGTTTGATCGTTGTGGATTGTAACGGCGAGCATCAAGTCCTGATCTAGGTATGAATGACATTATCACTTCCGGTATTACCGTTGATTTTCTTTGTAGACGACGTATTTCATCTTTCATCATTTTATAGGACTTGGCATATCTATTTTTTCGGCGAATTATTTTATCTAAAATGTCTAGAAGTTCCCTATTTAATCCAGGAAATGTTCCAAGTCTGATTTGATTAACTTCGGATGGATCTAATATGAATAATTGTCCGTAACTTGCATCGCGATTTGGTTCTGGATATAATGCGGTATTAATCCCTAACGGCTTTTGACATACTCATACATACCCTATTATACCGCTGAAACACTATTGACGTACGGTATGACAGCCGTTATATACGTTCGAATTCGTATGACTACCGTGTATCTACAGTCGTTCTACGGTCTATTGGAGACAAGCGAAACACGGTGTATGCACCCAATACACGGTTTCATAACTGTGTCTGTACCGTATTTATCGCGCCAAATATCATTCGGTGATCTCTGGTGTTTCCGTTGGCTAATCAACGTGGACATACTGGAGACCCACCGTACAAAGACCGTGTACATCGGTATTCTCTTGGAATTTACTTTTCTCAAACATACTCCGAACACACAGTTCGAACACGGTTGCAATAACGTAGTACGACCGTGAACATACGCATACTTTATTTAAACCGTGATTACCAGGCCTTTTAAGGGTATGTCAAAAGCCGTTAGGGATTTGATAGTAGATGTGACCTTTTACTTTAAAACAATATGGTCCAGCACGCCTTCCGTGGAAATTCATCAGATTTGCATTAAAGGACGCAAAAGAAAAAGATGTATTATAAGCTCGAATGTTATTCAAAAATTCATTCGAATATTCATGAGTTCTAGTGAATAGCGATTGAAGTATTTTTGGAAAATCACTGAATGAGCATTCTGGAACACCTCCATGACTACAGCAATCATTGAATGACAAATCTTTTTTTCTGGTCAGTATTTCCCCAGAGAAATGTTTGGCATTACAATGCCGACAGCGAACATGCATTTTTCCTAAATAATTTTCAGTTGATGTTTCGGTATAATATTTTAGTTTTAATCGTCGTCGATGATTTTCGACTCTTTGGGATATGGTTTTTGCTTTCTTTTCAATTTGTTTATATCTTAAACGTCGTCGTCTCTGATCATTTCTATTTTGATTAATTTTATGTATTCTATTATTTCTATCGCTATTTCTAGACCTACTTATTTTTCGACGTGCCATATCAATATAATTGAGACGATAAAGATCTTCACATTAGTTTAAAAAAATCAACGTTTTTTGTTTTATATTTTATGATGCAAAGTATGCATATATCATGGCGCAAAGCATCCATATTTTATAGCGCAAGGCAGCTATATGTCATTGCGCATAGCAGCAATGTTTTACTATTTGCTTATTTATGTTGAGATTTTTACTTGGTGATAGGTGATAAATTCTCTTGAATTACTATTACTATTACTTATCTTGTCGACGTCGAGTCGATTGAATCAATTTTAGAATGTATTTCTTGTTTACATGGGATGAAATGGAATCTAATCTCTTTTTTCTTATAAATTGATGATCGTTATTCGAGATTCATCTTCGCTGATTAATTGTGAAATTTTTTTTTTCAAATGGGACAAACTGTAATTGGATTTTCTAGGAGTAAACGAAAATTCACTGAATTAATGGATGTTATATTAGTTGAAAATGTCAGCAATATCCAAATGAAATACGTACCACTATCAGAACTATTTAATCATAACACATTTGAATTTTTTAATCAGAATTCAAAAAATAAATTCAAGATATCAATTCAATTTGCAGTTTATTCGATTATAAGTGTAATTATAATCTATTATAATCAATCACTGTTTAATTTATTATATTCATACACATCTGTCAAATTAAATTATAAGATGAAGGCAGGAGACGAATGCATAAAATTGAAGAAAAAGAATTGAACAAAAATCGAATCATTGAATTTAAGGCTACCTTCAAATAATCTTCATAGAACAATGTCAAATCTTTCGAACGATATTTTATTATTTTCATTCATTTATTGATTTTTTAATTTATTATGAAATCAATGTAAACATTTACTATAATTTTAATGAGATTATTTATAAAGTGATTCAGATTCGGGTTCGGAGTTCCATTCGTCCAGATCTTCGTATTTTACATATCTTCTATATCTACATATCTATATATATATATTAGGGTGGTCCACTTTTGAACTTTTATTTTGGATTTTGCGAGGCACCCTTGAATATTGTTCCAAATCACGTAGAAAAAATCTGTGTAAAACATGAATCCAATCGGAAAATATTTAGAGGTCGCTACCGAATATTTTAGTATTCTTCACCACACCTGCACGGAAAGTACGACTTTCGCTCCCTTGCGTGAGCGGGAAGTCGTTCTTTCCGATGCAGGGGGTGGTGAAAAATAGTATACCTCACACGGGAGTGAAAAAGGCCATCCCAAACTGCGTTTTTGTCACCCTCGCCTTCGGCTCGGGTGTCAATCTCACACGCAGTTTGGGTTAGCCTACTTTCCCTCCCTAGGTGAGTAATATACTATTTTTCGATTTTTTAAACATTTTCATGCAAAGCTTTACTCCCGATGCGTCGGGAGCTTCTGAACCTTAGTTGGATGACTTAGTCTTATTGCACGAGGTATTTCTTCTATATCAATATTGTAGTAATGTAGTATGTTGTATGAGTACCACACTAAGAAAAAATTATAATTGATTCGATTAAATATTTTTGTCCACATATAGTCGCAAATAAATATTTAATTGATTAATCTCAATACGGTTGGCGGTACAGCTCAAAGTTGGTTGATTTTAGGTGACATTCATTTGTACCGCAAATGATATTGAGATGAATCAATTGAACATTTATTTGCAACTATAAGCAAAAGTATTTAGTTAAAACAATTATTTTCTCAAAAATTAATTTCCGAAAAATCATTTTTTTTTCGTTGGAACTATAACAAATTTTTTTTTTTTTTTTTGCATCTTCCACTAAATAAGAAACTGTCAGCGAGAAATCTCTCTAATGTTGTGAAAAAAAAAAAAAAAATCATTGGCATCATTTGAGATTTTTAAAAATTGACAAATGATAGAAAGAAAAAAAAAACTGGAAAAAATCGTCTGTCGGAAAAATTTTTGTTCCAAGGAAAAAAATCATTTTTTCGGAAAAATGGCTAAGGAACTTCAATCCCAATGTTGAGAAGTATTAACCCTTCAAGAGATTCGACACGAATTCTGAATCACCCTGTATAACATACTATAATATCAATTGAAGAAATACCTCGTGCGGTAAGACTGAGTCGTATCACTAAGATTTAGAAGCTCCCGACGCATCAGAAGTGAAGCTATACAGGAAAAGCTTTATTAAATCGAGAAAATACTATAATATTCGGTAGCGACCTCTAAATATTTTCCGATTGGATTCATGATTTACACAGATTTTTTCTACGTGATTTGGAACAATGTTCAGGGGTGCCCCGCAGAATCAAAAAAAAAAGGTCAAAAGTGGACCACCCTAATATATATATATATATATATTATATATATATGTATATATATATATCTACATATATATATACAGTGTTGGGCGTTTTTTCAATTAATTACTTTCTAATTACAAATTACAATTGTAATTAGTAATTGAAATTTTTCTAATTACAAATTACAATTGTAATTAGTATCGAAAAATCTTCTAATTACAAATTACAAATGTAATTAGTAATTGAAATTTTTCTAATTACAAATTACAAATGTAATTAGTGATTGAAATTTTTCTAATTACAAATTACAATTGTAATTAGTAATTGGAAATTTTCTAATTACAAATTACAAATGTAATTAGTAATTGAAATTTTTCTAATTACAAATTACAAATGTAATTAGTAATTGAAATTTTTCTAATTACAAATTACAATTGTAATTAGTAATTGGAAATTTTCTAATTACAAATTACAATTATAATTAGTAATTGAAATTTTTCTAATTACAAATTACAATTGTAATTAGTATCGAAAAATCTTCTAATTACAAATTACAATTGTAATTAGAAAATAAAAAATTTCTAATTACAAATTAAAAATGTAATTGAAAACATTTTTCGAGCTAATTACATTTCGAAAATGTAATTGAAACCATTTTTCGAGCTAATTACATTTCGGAAAAGTAATTTAAATCATTTTTCGAGCTAATTACAATAATTCTAAAATTTAATTATGGATTTTCAGTTCAACCATACGAGTTGATACGAGTATATGGGTGATTTCGAGCATATATGGGTACATCTGAGTATATATAGGGTATTTCCATTATATATCGGTATTTCCAAAATATATGGGTGATTTCGAGCGTATATGGGTACACCCGAGTATATATCGGGTATTTCTATCATACATCGGTATATCCAAATTATATGGGTGATTTCGAGTATACATGGGTATATCTGAGTACGTATGGGGTATTCCCCATCATGTATCGGTATATCCAAATTCTATGGCTGATTTCGAGTATACATGGGTGATTCAGACTAATTCAGAGTATGGATGAGTATATCCGGGTATATATGGATGATCGAAGCATATACGAGTAATTTAAATGTATACGGTTGACTCTAAATATATATGGGTCATTTTGAACTTATATGGTACATTCGAGTATGTATGGGTGATTTGGACTAATTTACAGTTTGAATGGGTATATCCGGGTATGTATGGGTGATTTCGGTCATGTATCGGTATATCGAAGATTATATGGGTAATTTCGAGTATATATGGGTATATCCCGCTATGTATAGAGTATTTCGAATAGATCGGTATATCCGGGTATGTAAGAGTCATTTCGAGTAAATATGGGTATATCCGAGTGTGCTCTTCGGCTGGAATGCTCAGTCTTATATGGGCCATTCCACCTCAAATCGGCCAATTTTGGGTGTTCTTTGACCTCTTATTTTTTGAAACGACTTAGAATTTTTTTTACGATAAATCTACGTCAAAAAAGTAGACCCGTATTTTTTCGTTGGTCCAAAAAATTTTGTTCACGCTAGTTATAAATTATCGCATTTTACTCTAAAAGTGGCGCGAGGCCGGCTTTGAGAATTAATATCTCGGGTCCCCTTCAGCGTAGAGAGATGTTCCAAAACGCGTTTTAACGGCGATGAAAGACACTTTTCGATAGAATTTTTTAACTTTTCGAAAAATATAGTTTTGTTGTTTTTATGAGTAATCAAAATGTTTATCGATTTGTTTCGCAAACTGAGGCCATTTTTAAAATTCTAAAAAAAAAAAATATCATCGCATTCCTTATTCAATTCTGAAGATGGCGAATTTTTTGAATTGATAAAGCAATTTTAGTAAATATTTTTTTTAGAATTATTTGTTCGGCGCTGCGTCAGGTTGCCGCGCCGTGTGCCTGTAAATATGATACATAGCGCCCGTAAAATGCGATAATTCATAACTAGCGTGAACAAAATTTTTTGGACCAACGAAAAAATACGGGTCTACTTTTTTGACGTAGATTTATCGTAAAAAAAAATTCTAAGTAGTTTCAAAAAATAAGAGGTCAAAGAACACCCAAAATTGGCCGATTTGAGGTGGAATGGCCGATATAAGACTGAGCATTCCAGCCGAAGAGCACACTCGGATATAACCATATTTACTCGAAATTACTCATACATACCCGGATATACCCATATATACTCGAAATTACCCATATAATCTTCGATATGCCGATACATAACCGAAATCACCCATACATACCCGGATATACCCATTCAAACTGTAAATTAGTCCAAATCACCCATACATACTCGGATGTACCATATAAGTTCAAAATGACCCATATATATTTAGAATCAACCGTATACATTCAAATTACTCGTATATGCTTCGATCATCCATATATACCCGGATATACTCATCCATACTCTGAATTAGTCTGAATCACCCATGTATACTCGAAATCAGCCATAGAATTTGGATATACCGATACATGATGGGGAATACCCCATACGTACTCAGATATACCCATGTATACTCGAAATCACCCATATAATTTGGATATACCGATGTATGATAGAAATACCCCATATATACTCAGGTGTACCCATATACGCTCGAAATCACCCATATAATTTGGAAATACCGATGTATAATGGGAATACCCTATATATACTCAGATGTACCCATATATGCTCGAAATCACCCATATACTCGTATCAACTCGTATGGTTGAACTGAAAATGCATAATTAAATTTTAGAATTATTGTAATTAGCTCGAAAAATGATTTAAATTACATTTCCGAAATGTAATTAGCTCGAAAATGGTTTCAATTACATTTTCGAAATGTAATTAGCTCGAAAAATGTTTTCAATTACATTTTTAATTTGTAATTAGAAATTTTTTATTTTCTAATTACAATTGTAATTTGTAATTAGAAGATTTTTCGATAATAATTACAATGGTAATTTGTAATTAGAAAAATTTCAATACTTATTACAATTGTAATTTGTAATTAGAAAATTTCCAATTACTAATTACAATTGTAATTTGTAATTAGAAAAATTTCAATTACTAATTACATTTGTAATTTGTAATTAGAAAAATTTCAATTACTAATTACATTTGTAATTTGTGATTAGAAAAATTTCAATTACTAATTACATTTGTAATTTGTAATTAGAAAAATTTCAATTACTAATTACATTTGTAATTTGTAATTAGAAAAATTTCAATTACTAATTACATTTGTAATTTTTAATTAGAAAAATTTCAATTACTAATTACATTTGTAATTTGTAATTAGAAAAATTTCAATTACTAATTACAATTGTAATTTGTAATTAGAAAAATTTCAATTACTAATTACAATTGTAATTTGTAATTAGAAAAATTTCAATTACTAATTACAGTTGTAATTTGTAATTTGAATGTAATTAATTACTGAAAGTAATTAATGCTGCCCAACACTGTATATATATATACCAGTATCTTGTATATATATGTATCTTGTACTTGTATATATATATATTATGTATATATATATATATATATATGTATATATATGGGTATATATTAGACCGGTTCAAAAAAATCGACTATTCTTTTTTTTTCAATTTTCGCATTGAAATACTTTCGGGGGGGTGAAAAAAGATGCCTGTTAAAAGCGGAGCTCTTAATATTAAGATTTAGAGGTCGCTCATCGCGGATTTCTATTTTCCATTTAAATAGCATAGGAATTTTATTTTTTTTTCTTCAGAATTTCGTAGCTCACAAACCAATGAACGAATCCAAATGACTCTTACATATTTTGATAGGGGATTGAACACTCTAAAAAATGTATCTATCATTGTGGAAAAAAAATCACAAAAAAAAATAATTATCTCAACTATAAATCGAAATTTGACCTTGAATAACTTTGGAAGGAGTCAATTTATCAAAAAATGATAGGAGAAGCTTTTTGTAGAGTGTTCAATTTCCTATGAAAATATGTTTGAGTCATTTGGATTTGTTCATTGGTTTGTGAGCTACAAAATTATTTAAAAAAAAAAAAAAATTTCCTATGCTATTCAAATGGAAAATAGAAATCCGCGATGAGCGACCTCTAAATCTTAATATTAAGAGCTCCGCTTTTAACAGGCATCTTTTCTCAGCCCCCCGAAAGTATTTCAATGCGAAAATTGAAAGAAAAAGAATAGTCGATTTTTTTGAACCGGTCTAGTATATATATATATATATGGGTATATGGGTATACCGGGAAGATTCCTTGATAGTATACACCTGACTGCCGTCGATTGCGCATGCGCGAGTTTCGTCGTCCGCTAAGGCAGGCTGGCCATCCCGAGTTTTAGCTGTCAAACTTTGTTTTCGACGGCGATGTAATTGATACGAATTTTTTGGGTTCAAATCTCAATAAATTGCGGTAGTGATTCAGAAAGGCTTGGAAAGCTTTCATTATCGAGGTTAAAATTTGATGTTCTGAAAGAACCGTCGGAATTTATTCCGAACAGCTGATTGCTTGCTTCGATTCGATGTGAATGAAGAATATTTTTTCAATAAACGTTATTTTCACTCACCTGCCTCAGTTTGTCCAGACTGTCATTTGATAATAACCTTTCAGATTTGATTTTAGATTTCATCTTTCAACAAATCACTTTAAGATGTTTTTTGTAACGATTAGTTGTTGTTTTTCCATTAAATCCTTTGATGCACGCATTGAATAATCTTCCGAAATGGACTACGTTATTAAAAACTGCTAGTCCGTGCTATTTTTCTTTTTTTTTTTTCAATAATTAACGTCGAATTAAAATAAATATCAACATAACCTCGATTGACTACTTTACGCGCCAGAGTTTGACAGCTCTCGCTTAATTTTTCGCATGTTGGCACCCGTGCCTCCTACGTCATAATACTGTCCCGGGACGATCTTACCGACCAATGAAAATGAATTATTTGGCGCATGCGCAATCGACGGCAGTCAGGTGTATACTATCAAGGAATCTTCCCGGTATATGGGGTATTCCAAAATATTTTGAACGGTCATTTACCCCGACCCCCATCTATTTCTGAATAAATTATTCTCACGGTAACCCTAGACTCAGGTATGATTGCTGAATTATTTTAGAATTTTTCGATTTTTTTCATAGAAGTTACGATTTTTTGAAAATCGCACTTTTCGGCAACAGCTCGTTTTTCATCAAATTCTAGTTGGCAACCAAGGCATCCCATGGAAAAGTGACTCGTACAGAACTGTCCAGTTTTTCGACGTACTTTGAAATGGAAATATTTGTAGATTTTTTCAGACACCGGAAGTGCCGAAATTCTCGTTTCAAAAATCAAAATCATGGATTGCAAAAAGTGGCCGTAATCGATCTTTTTGAAATTTGTAGACAAAATTAGACATTGAAAGACGGAATTTTTAAGACCAGGCCGAAGTTGGGCCGACATCGGGTTTAGGAGGTATGGCTATTTTATTCACTCGAAAATTCATATTCCGGCGTTATTTTTGTTATCATTATTATTATTATTATTGAAATAATTATTATTATTTTTATTATTATTGTCAATTAATAATAATAATGATAATGATAATAATAATGATAATAAAAATAATTATGATAATAATTTTAATAATAATAATAATAATAACAAAAATAACGCCGGAATATGAATTTTCGCGCGATTAAAATAGCCATACCTCCCAAACCCGATGTCGGCCCAACTTCGGCCTGTACCGCGATTCTGTAACTCGATAACGCAACTTGCGCTATCGTTATAATTTTTTCAACTGCTACGCCAATGCATTTCCCCGCTAATACCCGCGCACCCCGCCCCTACGTGTTGTTAAAAATTGCGAATCTAGGGTTATTTAACCCGTAGCAGACTTCGCGGGATACGCTAAATCATAACGCTAGCCACAGTGCGACGTTATAAGGAGCATTCTCTTTTTCCTGAGTCTAGCCGTAGAGCTTTATTACGTTCTTGAAACGGGAACATTTCGCGGGATTCGCCTTTGCATTGAATAAGTCTTTATGAGCGTATAGCGTAATTTAGAATATATACGAATAATTCAATTGATTGAAATTGTTCGGCTTGTTAAATTATATCATAAGCTATTGGTAATCATTTTCAGTTTATCCTATCGTTCGAGTCAATATTTATCAAGAAATTTCCACTGTAACTAATTTATCATAGTTATGAATCAATCTTACCTTCTTACCAATTACCTTTATCGATCCCACAGTGCGACGTTATGAGAAGCATTCTCTTCTTCTTAAATCTAACTGTAGCTATAGTTATTTATTAATTATTTATTAATCATCAAAAAATTTCCGATGTAAACTCGCGTATGCAATAAGTGCTTTTTACGGCATACGTTTATCATAGTTATGAATCGATCTTACCCTTTTACCAATTATCTTTCTCGATCACGTAGGGCGTATTCAATAAGTGATTGTCGAGGTAAGTGCATTTTACATTAGAACTGTATTTGCCTGGATACAGCGCTTATGTTGTAATATAGGTGCTTTTATTTTTTTTTCTTTTCACCCGAAAGGCAATTTGGCGCAAACTATTTCAAATTATAAGAGGTTTTTTGAATGACACTGAAACTAATGATATTTGATAAGCTGTGGTAGCGATTCTTTCTTAGAATTGTTTCAGCCGATTCAAAAAAGATAACAAATTTTTTCTTCAATTTCACCTATAGGATTTGCATTCATAGATAATTTTTCTTGAAAAATTCTGTACCCATGATGTTGATTTTGAACGGAAATATATTTTAATGAATTTAATTTAATAATGAATGTAACAATAATATCAAGAAATAAGCAGTGAACAAAAAAAATATATATATATGTATATATTTATATATTAGGGTGGTCGTTAAAACAAAAAATTATTTTGGATGGCCTTCAATCAGTTCTAAATGTGAAAAAAATAATTCTCTAATTTTTTCAGATTTTTAATCTGACTTTTTAGAGACAACGTGAATCATGCTCTATATTGCCGTAAAATAGGATCGAATTGTCCTTGAATACAGGAAAACCTGAACGTACTATAGTAAAACGTGATTTACGTTAAAGTTTTCCTTAGTGTACGAATACCAAATCGTACGTCAAGGACAATTCGACCTATTTTACGCCAATACAGAGCATGATTCACGTTGTCTCTACAAACGTAGATTACGCTTATGAAAACCGTAAATTACGATTTTTCAATCGTAATCCAGGCTTAGGTTTTTCTGTGTGTATGGACGCTATTTTCACATGAACTTTTTTTAATTCGTAAAAATCCTAATTTGAGATGGGTCTAATTTAAATCAGCGAGATTACATCGGATACTTCTTGTAATTGTATATTACACACAGCTCGAGTAAAAAAATTGAAATTATTATTTTACATATTTTAATATTATATTGATTAATTTATTTATTTTTTTTTTTTTTTAATTTTTTTTTTTTTTTTTTTTTTGAATTCTCGCGTAAAAAAGTTATAACTCAAATGATATTGCTCAAATAGACAGTCACTGACTATATTCAAGCTTGGCGCTAAGAAGCCTATATTTGAATTAAATAATATCAATTTTAGCAATATCATTAGAGTTTTAATTTTTTTACTCAAAAATTGAAAAATAAAAACAAAAAATAAAGAAATTAATCAATATATTAAAATATGTAAAATAATAATTTCAATTTTTCACTCGAGCTGTGTGTAATATACAATCACAAGACGTATCCGATGTGATCTCGCTGATTTAAATTAGACCCATTTCAAATTAGGATTTTTACGAATTAAAAAAAGTTCATGTGAAAATAGCGTCCATAGGGAATCAAATTAAAAATCTGAAAAAATGAGAGAATTCTTTTTTTCACATTTAGTACCGATTGAAGGCCATCCAAAATAATTTTTTTTTTAACGACCACCCTAATATATATATATATATATATGAACTCGACTAGGACAAGATGAAAAAAAAAAAAAAAAAAAAATGGATCACTATATACCGATACGCAATAAATAATGTAATATAAAAAAATTTTCATTCTTGCGCCTGTGCGGCCTCCAGCAGGGCCAACTTGCGCCGTTTGATGGTAATCATCTCCTCCAGCAACACGTTCAGCCTGCCACCATTGCTTGCTATTACCTGTTGACAAATATTTAATCAAATGCTGTTATCACAATAGCTCATTGAAGTTGATGTTTTGCATGTTTATTTTTGCAACGCATGCATGAGAAGTGCTACTTCTCATGCCTGCAGAGAGTGGCCTAAGTAGCGCTTTACAGCCAGGGATACAATAATAATGCTGCGCATGCGCAGATCGGCCCGATTTTACTTCTCGCACTAGTGCTTTCTTCTCGCACGCACTTCTCACACTCCTCTCGCGCACTCCTCTCGGCAGGCACGAGAAGCAGCCCTTCTCATGCATTTGTTACAAAAAGTATTATGCGATACACGCGCGAGAGAGCGACCATGCGAAGGTTGTGAAGTTGGTCGGACTCGCCGTACTCGTACCACGAGCAGCACTCGCCTTCGGCTCGTGTTGCTGTGTTACTCGTAAGGCTCGTGCGACCAACTTCACAGCCTGCGTATAATGATCGCTTTCTCGCACTTGTATCGCAAAGTACTATTATTTTTGTGTAATTTTAAATCTTGGAGGCTGTTTGTTAAAAATTTCGGGAATATATATATATTAGGGTGGTCCTTAAAAAAAAATTTATCGTGGCGCCCCCCAGATCAGCTCCAAATAATTCAAAACAAATGTGGAAAAAGTTGCAGCCCCCCATCTTACAAACCATCTACTACTGTGGTGACCTCTTTGGATGGACATATTTTTATATTGATGGAAAAAAAAATTTTGAGTTTTTAAGCGGTAAAATTTTTTTTTTACCATATTGTCTAATATCTTTCGAATATTTTTCAATTCAAACAAAAAGCATTGAAAAGTCAATAAATTCAAAAGTATTCGAAAATATTCGAAATTTACTGAAAAATACAGTAAAAATAAATTTTGAAAAAAACATCAAAACTTGTGAAAACTTTTTTTTTCGCCAATATAAAAATATGTCCATCCAAAGAGGTCAGAACAGTAGTAGAATCAACAATATTTGGTGAGGTAATGAAAGTAGTAAGCGAAAAAAAAATTAAAGTCTAAAAAGGGCAAAAATCCCATGTTAATCAAATGGGACAAGTATCGTCCTACAGGCAGGGGTTAATGGCACTTTAAAAAAAAAAAAAAAAAATAGCATAATTCTTTTTAGGCTCTAAACTAATGATTTGACCCATACCCAAGTAGAAAAAGTCAATTCGGGAAATAACGGACACCCTAATATATATTAGTACTTTGCGATACAAGTGCGAGAAAGCGATCATTATACGCAGGCTGTGAAGTTGGTCGCACGAGCCTTACGAGTAACACAGCAACACGAGCCGAAGGCGAGTGCTGCTCGTGGTACGAGTACGGCGAGTCCGACCAACTTCACAACCTTCGCATGGTCGCTCTCTCGCGCGTGTATCGCATAATACTTTTTGTAACAAATGCATGAGAAGGGCTGCTTCTCGTGCCTGCCGAGAGGAGTGCGCGAGAGGAGTGTGAGAAGTGCGTGCGAGAAGAAAGCACTAGTGCGAGAAGTAAAATCGGGCCCATTTGCGCATGCGCAGCATTATTATTGTATCCCTGGCTGTAAAGCGCTACTTAGGCCACTCTCTGCAGGCATGAGAAGTAGCACTTCTCATGCATGCGTTGCAAAAATATATTGTAACTTTACGGATAGTGAGCGACACCGAAGGTGACGCGAACCGGTTGGTTATTGTGTTTTCTTTACTCAATTTATATTTTTGTTTGAGACTTCTACTATTAATTGTTAGCCGTGCCTATTACGGACTTGAACTACCGTGTAGCTGAAGCCGCCTCCCCACAGACCTGAGTACGATAACGCACTAAGGCTGCACTCTACCCTCTTAACTGTTAAATGTTAATTTAATGAAGTTAATTTATTCCCAAATAATAGCTGTGCCAGACCTGGGTAGATCGGAGATCCACTAAGGCTGTATCTAGCTTTCTGTTAGATTTGAACTATAACCTGGAAATGGCGGAGGAAGGGGTTTGACATCTGAGTAAATTGCTTTTTTGTAATGTTCAAGAATCTATTTATTTAATTGACTAAAACTACGGTTGCAACCCTAAACTATATTTACACGTTGCCTAAGCGTTACTTACTTGATTAAACAAGGTTTGATAATGAATGTTCTATTTCTCTTTCTGTACAAGTTTTCTGTTATGCTTATTTCTAATAATAATAGTTCGATAGTATTTTAATTTTATTCTTCTGTAATTTTCTATTTGATTAATGCTTTGATTATATGATTTGATATTTTGTTCGTTTGATTTGAAGCAAGTGAATTTATATTTGATATTCGAAGTAATAGCTGATTCTAACGGTTCATCAGAGCTCTATGCTCGTGATGACCAACAAGTGACTGTGAGTCTATCTGGTGTCTACCCTAGAATAGCTGCTGAGCTGAGCGGCGCCTCGACTTTTATATTAGTCGTGACGTCACTCAGCTCGTCGCTGCTGTCGATCGTTCTAGACTGTTCTCGATGTTCGCAACGGCTGATGTTTGAATGCTAACGGTCAGGCATGGGTTGCCTGATTCGTTACATTGGCCCCCTTCGATCATCAGGTGGTCGGATGATCTTTGATGATACGAATGGATGATGATCGATGTCCTTCTTGATTTGTCACTATGAGATGATGATGAATGGTGAACTTTTTACCCCCTCTTCAATCCTAATGGATCAGTCGGATCTAGTAGCACGGGTATCTCCACTATTTCATTCACCCTTGGCTTAGGCTTGTTGGCATACCTGATCGCCGGTGGTCTAGTGGCTACTACAGCTGTTTTCGGTACCTTGCGCCTTTGTGTCATCTCGTCGTCTTCGTCATCTGACAGGTCTAAAGTGCCGAATACTCGTAGCATCTTTATTAGATCTTCTGGTTTCCTATTTTTTCGTCGGTCGAAGTCGGCGAGTCGACACCGCTTGCTGCCGGTTGGCAAAGCTCGATCTGTGTCGGTGTTGATCGGTGTTGGTGCATTGCGGCTTGCTGTTGATGCACCGTCATTGGACTTCTCCCTCAGACGTGGGATTTTGAATCCACGAAGATCAGGATGGCGTTTGGATATTGCCTCTATCCTTTTAATGGTAGGTAAGTTGGATTTCCTTACTATCTCATTCTTATCTTTGATGGTTTTACGGCTTGTCTCCTCCTTGTTAATCATCGGTATTTTAACTCTTGGGATACAGATTTTTAGTATTAAGTTGTTGTTTCGATCCTTAGGAACGACTGGATCGACCCTTGTTTCGTCAACAACTTCATCTACTCCTTCGCTGGTGGTCGGCGGAACGGTAGGTGCATTCACCGGCTCGGTGACTTCCGTTAAATTCGGACGTGCATCCTTCCTTCGTCGATGCAATCGTGACGGATCCATGAGGTATGCAGCCGTTTGGTATCCTCTACCTATCACATATCTCCCGGTTCCCGATTTAAACACTCCCGAAGGTACAATGACTTTATCATTTTCAGGATTATGGACATCATCGCCAACGGTTTGGGTTTCCTTGTCCTGTACGCTGATATACCCGTATCCAGACATGATAAACGATTGTGGTGACTCATACTCGACCTCGAGCTTTTATATCGTGCTCTTCGTATCATCTGCCCTTGGTATGTTAGCAACTCAAACACAACCGTTGCCAATGATGACAGCCAGTGCCTCTAGGTGCTTGTGTTCGTTGAATTTTCAAATATCGGGTAATATGTATCGCTTTAGCATGCTTGTATGGAATCTACCACGTTCTTTCCGTGTGTTTATGTGTTCTAAAATGAACGTAGCTTCACCAACACGGTTACAAATTCGATACGGACCCTCATATAACGCTAGGAACTTGGCCATTATTTTATTTTTTGAATCCGAGACATTAAGCGCTCGGACTAATACCAAATCGTTTACTTTAAATTCCGTTAATTTATGGTTCGAATTGAATCTGTTGGCTCTGCTATTTCCATTCTTTATTATATTTTCCCTAACTAAATTCAATTTTAATTCTTGTGTAATATCGTTTTGATCTATTTTAAACCATTGTTTCCAGAATCTACTGGGTGGCTCGCCGAGTTGAATTTCGCACGGACAAAATCCAGTCGACTCATGGTGCACTTCGTTCACGCAACTTTCAATAACTTTTAACCATTTAATCCATGATGTATGTTTGTCGGTAAGGAATGTTCTGAAAAATCTTCCCAATTCTCGATTTACTCTTTCGACCATATTCCCTTGTGGGTGTCTTATCGATGAAAATATAGGAGTGATTCCTTCTTCTGCTAGTTTATTTAACCATTGGGCTGACGTGAACTGTGTCCCATGGTCGAACTGAATTTTGTTCGGCTTACCCAACTCAGGTATGTACTCATCGAAGATGCACCGGATTGTGGAGCGCGCGTCGGCAGTTTTGAGCGGATATAAGCGTACGAATTTACTGAACGCGTCGATGGTAACTAGCAACCATTTATAGTTTCCTTTACTTGAGGGTAACGGGCCTAAGAAGTCAATAGAAACTAGTTCTCCAACTTTGCTGGGTGTTATGTTCTGCATTCGCGCATAGCTGTATAAATTCGGTACTTTACATCGCTGACACCGATCGCAACTTGCTAGAGTTCTTCGAACGCAACGCGCAAATTTCGGGTAGTAAAAATTCTCTTTCAGCATTTTATAGCATTTCCCTGACCCCACATGACCGTAAGCTTCGTGTGTCTCGATAATTAATCCCTTTAATAATTCTTCTGGGAGATAAGCTCTTTTATTGCCCCCTGGTTCAACATGGTACCAAATACCTTGTTCTAATTTTAATCTTTTTTTAGTCCTCGTTAGATCCTTTTCTACGAGATCTTTTATACTCGGATCGTTTGCTTGAAGCATTCCGAAGTTTCTCAAGTTATCGTTTAAATTTTGTGTTATTTCTTTTGCTAATGGTGCAACTATTTGTAATTTACTAATTTGTGATTTTTCTTTTTCAGGTGGATATCGGCTTAGAGTGTCCGCTACAAGATTATCCTTCCCCTTCACGTACTCGATTTCGAAGTCGTATGTCTGAATAAACAGTATCCAGCGCGCCAACCGTGAACTTACTAACTTGCAGGTCGACAAGAATGTCAGTGCGCGATGATCTGTTCTGATAGTTAACTGCGCTCCGATTATGAATGTCCGGAACTTCTCCAACGCAAAGACGATCGCCAGAAGCTCTTTCTCAGACGTAAAATAATTTAATTCCGCTCCTTTTAGCGTGCGACTCGCAACGCCTACAATCAGTTCCTCGTTCGCGTAGTTTAGCTGGTACAATACGGCACCGATAGCAAAATTACTAGCATCGCATTGCAAATAATATCTTTTTTCTGGAACTGGATGATGAATGATCATCTCCTTACAAAATGTCTCTTTTACTCGATTGAAATGTGCTTTCATTTCTTCGTTCCACTCCCACTTAGCATCCTTTCGCACAAGTCTCAGTAGTGGTGCAGTTACATCCGAGTAATACCTCGTGAATTTACTATAATAATTGGTCAAGCCCAAAAATCCTTTTAATTGTTTAACGTTTTTAGGCTCAGGAAAGTTAGTTATGGCCTCTATTTTCTCTGGCTGCGGTAGGATTCCATTCTTGGTAATCCGATGGCCTAAGAAATCAATTTGATCTCGGAAGAATCTTGATTTGTTGAAATTTATAGTCATGTGATGCTTCCTAAAAACTGCGAATAGTGACTCCAGGTGTGCTAAATGAGACTGGAACGAATCAGATAGACACAAGATGTCATCAACGAAATTGATTGTGAATTTTTCTGTTTCTCTTAAAACTAAGTCGAGAGTGCGGATTAGACTTGCCAAACTAGTATTTAATCCGTAGGGTGTCACCGCGAACTGGTATGTTTTTCCCTCGTACATGAACGCTGTGTATTTTCTGGAATCTTTATGCAATGGTACTTGCCAAAAACTGGCGGTTAGATCAAGACTGGACATGAATGAAGCGTTACCGCACTTCTGAAATAGCACCTCAGTAGACTGCGCACAGTCGTGATCAGGTACTATCAGCTTGTTGATGTAGCGTGCGTCTAACACTAATCTAATGTCACCTGATTTTTTAGCTACCACCACTATGGGGTTGATATACTCGCTGCATGAGCGCTCAATGATACCAAGATTTAACATTTTATCAATTTCTGCTCTGACTTTATCTCTGTGCATAATTGGCACTGGATACGACCGTCTTACAAAAGGTCGATCCTCATAAATTTTTAATCTGTGTTCGTAAATTGTGACTCTACCGGGTATTTTTGAGAAAATGTCGCGATACTTTTTTAATAAGGTTGAAAAATCATTAATCTCACAAGCTTTAAGTACCTGACATTCCGACAATTTGCTGTTAATCTCATCATCGGTTAATCCAGGATTATGTCCAGTTTGATGACTATTAATCGACTCAATGCTTGAGATAATCTCCTTTTCTATTTTTTCGTCGTTAACGCCGGTCGTTTTATGAATCTCAATCTGATCTGTTTTATTTCTTATTTGAATTTGTAGTTTATTTAGTTTTAAATCTAAATCAGCCTTCCATCTATGTAAAGTATCAATTCCAATGATCATGTCTTGCTTTAGTCCATGTACGACGAGAAAACACACCTCATCGGATGACGATCCTATTACGACTTTGGCTAAAAATTGTTCTTTTATTCGTGTAGGTTTGCCCCCTAACACTCCCAATACTTGAAAATTAACTACTGGTAATTTTGCGCAGCTCAAAAAATTTGCCTTATGCCGATTGTACCAGCCTCCCGACAAGCACGTTATGTGGCTACCCGTGTCGATCAGAGCCTTGACTTCGACATCTTCGACGCGCAGGAGAACCTCCGGACATTGTACGGATGCTTGACAATCGCCTGTATCCTCCTTTACCAGATAATTAAACGGATTTTCAAATGAATTATTTTGTGAACTTTTTTTATCCGGATTTACCGCCGAAATATTTAAGATACGCTGTACTGGTGTCGGTATCAATTCCTCTTCCAGCACAGCGCCTCCTAGTTTTCCGTATTTACGATATTTGATTCTATTACCGACGGGTTATCTTCGGTGTTTACAACGGTCGCCTTTATATGACTAGTTGTCCAATTCGACCTATTGTTGACATGCTCGCCTTGTCCATGTTTTTGACGCGTTTCATGATTATCGTTAGCAGGTTTGAAGCTTTGGCTTGTCATGTCGTTACGCCATGACACCTGTTTGTCTCGGTTTTCAGTTGGACGGTTGACGGTTGGGTACTGTTTGTTCGTGTACGTCGGTTTTTGTCTAGGCGCGTTTGATCTACCCCCGAATTGCATTTCGTCCAAAAACTCCAACAGCGCGTCGATGTCGCAAATCCCGCGGCATTTAGCAGCTTCAACAACCGGCTCGTCAAAGTGCCTTGTAAGATTTCGAACGATCTCTTGTTCTGACATGGCTGGATTTAATCCGACAGCTGATGCGAATTTTCGATTGGCATACTCAGACCACGTCACCCTCGCGTCCGGAATATAATATCCAAATTCGATATCTCTTCGTAATTCCCGTTGTGTTTCTACGCCCCAATATCTGTTCAAAAATCGTTTTTTAAACTCTCCCCAGGAATGAATTACGTCGCGACGCGCGATCCACCAATCCTTTGCATCTAACATGAGACTTTGTCCTACTAGCTTTAAGCAAACATCATCATCTCTAGCATCTATAAAGGTAAAGTATTCTTCTATTTCTTTAATATAATTTGCTGGTCTTTCCCAACCTTTTCCAGAGAACTGCGGTAGTCTGATGTGTTTGGAAATTAAGTTGTTGTAGTCACAACTTTGATTTGGATTTGTCGATTTTACTTTTCTAATTTCCGCGTTCACGCTTATCTTGAAATTATCGTGTTTTTTCTCGATATCTATGATTCTTTCCAAAGTTACTTTTTGATTTCTTTCGATCTTACTATCCAAACAATTCAGACTCTCGCCAAACTCCTCTCTTATGCTTCCATGCTCTTCATGGTATTCTTTTTGACATACTATTAATTTCTCTTCGAACTTTTCGCTTGTAGCTTCTAATTTTTTATCTAATATCTCTAATTGTTTTTTATATTTTAAAGATTGCTCTTCGAGCCTTTTTCTGAAATTATCTTCGCATGACAATACGTTATCTGTATTTACTGATTTTGCTTCGACGATTGTTCTTTCTAGTTTAGCATATTTATCATCTATTTTCTTATGTATTTTTTCCAGCGCATCCATCACTGAGGACTGGTCGACGATCATCGCTCTTCGACGATCTGTATCTTTTTCTTTTTCTATTTCAATAAAAGTTTTATCTAAATTTACTGTCTCTTTGTCTTTATTTTGACGACCCTGATTCCTATCTCCTAAACCTAGCTTTGTAGCCGAACTGATGCCAGATCCCTTGTCCGCCATTTGCCTGGTTGTGACACCGGACTTTGACATAATCCACAAATGACTCTACTAGCAATAATTTTGATTCTAATTTGACGCAACGAAGTTAAGTTAATAAACAAATGACTCTAGATATTTCAAGCAATTTTTCTAGCTAAAATTTGAATAGAGAAGCCCCACGTTGGGCGCCAAATGTAACTTTACGGATAGTGAGCGACACCGAAGGTGACGCGAACCGGTTGGTTATTGTGTTTTCTTTACTCAATTTATATTTTTGTTTGAGACTTCTACTATTAATTGTTAGCCGTGCCTATTACGGACTTGAACTACCGTGTAGCTGAAGCCGCCTCCCCACAGACCTGAGTACGATAACGCACTAAGGCTGCACTCTACCCTCTTAACTGTTAAATGTTAATTTAATGAAGTTAATTTATTCCCAAATAATAGCTGTGCCAGACCTGGGTAGATCGGAGATCCACTAAGGCTGTATCTAGCTTTCTGTTAGATTTGAACTATAACCTGGAAATGGCGGAGGAAGGGGTTTGACATCTGAGTAAATTGCTTTTTTGTAATGTTCAAGAATCTATTTATTTAATTGACTAAAACTACGGTTGCAACCCTAAACTATATTTACACGTTGCCTAAGCGTTACTTACTTGATTAAACAAGGTTTGATAATGAATGTTCTATTTCTCTTTCTGTACAAGTTTTCTGTTATGCTTATTTCTAATAATAATAGTTCGATAGTATTTTAATTTTATTCTTCTGTAATTTTCTATTTGATTAATGCTTTGATTATATGATTTGATATTTTGTTCGTTTGATTTGAAGCAAGTGAATTTATATTTGATATTCGAAGTAATAGCTGATTCTAACGGTTCATCAGAGCTCTATGCTCGTGATGACCAACAAGTGACTGTGAGTCTATCTGGTGTCTACCCTAGAATAGCTGCTGAGCTGAGCGGCGCCTCGACTTTTATATTAGTCGTGACGTCACTCAGCTCGTCGCTGCTGTCGATCGTTCTAGACTGTTCTCGATGTTCGCAACGGCTGATGTTTGAATGCTAACGGTCAGGCATGGGTTGCCTGATTCGTTACAATATATACCCATATATATACCCATAGTATATATATATATATATATACATATACATATATATATATATATATATATATATATATATATATATATATATAAACACATATATATATATATATATATATATGTGTATATATATATATATATATTAGGGTGGTCGTTAAAAATTAAATTTCATCAGACGCCCCTTGAAAAGTTTCCTTTTCGTCTAAAAACATGCGTACAATTTTTTTTTTTTTTTTTTAATGAAAAGAACACGTGCCGCAAGACGATCAAACATTTTGTTTTTCAACCTGCAGTTTTTTGGATATGTCTTACATAATGTGTAGATTTGACGAACAACCCATCGAAATTTCAAAATTTCAAATTTTTATCTTTTTTCGATGGGTTTTTCGTCAAATCTGCACATTAGGTAAGACATTTCCAAAAAACTGCAGGTTAAAAAACAAAATCTATGATCGCCTTGCGGCACATGTTCTTTTCATAAAAAAAAAAAAAAAAAAATTGCACGCGTGTTTTTAGACAAAAAGAAAACTTTTCAGGGGGCGTCTGATGAAATCTAATTTTTAACGACCACCCTAATATATATATATCGACAGCTTAATAACATAGTCACGTAAGCGCCAAAAAAAAATTTTTTCGCAAACTGACAGATGTATCTCCAAAAAAATTTTGGCGTCCATTAGAAATTGTTTGAAAAATAGGCCATTTTTGGCGCTTACGGGACTATGATATTAGGCTGTCGATATATATATACCCATATATATACATATATATATATATATATATACCCATATAATATATATATATATATACATATATATATACTATATACTATATATATATGTATATATATATATATATATATATATATATATATATATATATACCCATATATATACCCATAGTATATATATATATATTATATAGTATATAGTATATATATATGTATACCGCGAGTATTCGGTGAGTCTGAACGACCCCCTCTCTGCGCAAAACCAACACAGGCGCGCACTGCGTCGGTAGAAGCGCCACTGGCCGCCTAGCCCCGCTCGCCGAGCCTCACGCACGCAGTGCGCGCCTGTGTTGGTCTTGCCCCAGGAAGGGGGTCGTTCAGACTCACCGAATACTCGCGGTATATATATATATATATATATATTGTAACGTGGCAGGTTTTATATCAGCCACTGACCAACTCCTTCCTCCCCGTGGAGCGTCCGAATATCTGTTAAGTGTTGTGCGTGTCTATTCTTTATACTCTCCCCAAGGCAAAGGGTTAATTTTATTCACTATTTCATTGTCTGCCGTAAGTTTTTTTTTTATTGTGAACCACAGGTACATCACCGCCAGGACATCGTGGGAGTCGTTGATCGTCGCAGAATCATCTGGGGGATGTCCTGGAAGCCTCGGCACTAGTAAACGCACCTAAGTCATCAGCCTTCGTCTCTGCAGCCTCGTCACCTGCCGGCCGGGAGAGGGCTGCACCTCCCAGCCTGCTATCGCCGCCAGCCGTTACCTCCCGGCCTGATTTTGGAAATGTTCAGCGCTCTAGGTGCGGAGAACATGTCGAGTGTGGAAAGGCTTCCCCCACCACATTTTGAATCGCCGATCGACGATCACTCCGTTGCCGACCAGCCTCGCACCAACGTCGAGAATACCTTACGTTACCGTACCTTAGCTCTATCTTTATCTTTTCTGTTTTTGGGGGCTTGTTTTCTCTATCTTTTCTTTAGTTTTCTGTAGTGTATTTTCTTTTGGGGTTTTTGATAGTTTTTCTTGCCTTCTGCATTTTTCTTTATCTTTTGTGTGTGCGCTGTGCATTTTCTGTGGAGCCACCTGGGCTACGACCCGTTGAAAGGTAGGCTTCCCTATCCACGACCTCGACCGTCCGTCCGCAAGCCTTGTGCCTCTGCGTTGCCTAACGGCTTTTCTAGTTCGAATTCGCGACTGACGGGCTGTCGTGGTCTGATATCTTCTTTAGGCTAACTAGCATAATTGCGACTATTATCTTTTCTGGACTTGCGCTGCTCGGGAAGAATCCCTTGCCGTCTCGCCTACGTTATCTATAAATTTCTTTCTCTAATATTGCGTGCGTTAATTTAACTTTGAATATTATTTAGCTTCCTATCTCTATCCTCTTGCGTTAGCTTCAATAACTTTTCTCTTTGTTTTGTATTATTTAATTATCTTGTGCGGCTTAACCGCCGTATTCTTGTGTTGCGACGCTGGAATCTAATTCCGCCGCTACCTTTTTTTGAATTGTGTTATTTTCTTTTTCTTTTGCGCTCTAACTTTTCTTTTGTTCTTTTGCTTATTTTTAAGTTTACTATTGTATATTCTGCCGTCCTGTACTTTCTTTTGTTATTTATTTCTTATTTATTTTTGGTATCGCTGCGCTTCCGATTTTGGAAAATTATAGTTACGTTATCGTCTACCTATCTCTGAGCAAAGTGTGTTATTTCTACGCCCCCACGTTCCCCTCTCCTTCTATCTAGTCGGTTACCGTTTCGTTTCTGAATTTAGTTGTTGCTTACTGCGTTTTGTTTTGCTAACTCTATCTGGCACCTTCGTGTGCCTGGCGCCCAACACTATCTTTTAGTTTTCGCTTCGTTTCTGTATCGTACCGTGTTTTGAGTGAGAATACGTTGGGACTTCTTTGAGCGGGATTTATTTTTCTATCTAATTTCCTCCGGGTAGGAAAATTGCTCGTTACAAATTGGCGCCCAACGTGGGGCCCGAAATAACACTCGGGGAATAATTACCGTACCTTCTCTTTTTCTCGAACCCCACCCAGCCGCGTAGCCATTAATTTCCTACCGCGTACGTCTATTGCCTCGCTTAATTATCGTTTCACTGTCTTGCCTTCTCGTTTACTTGCGTTCCGTATCGTCTGATTCGCGCTGCCATGAATCCGTACGTGTCACACGAGGCTGAACTGGGCATTCACCGCCCGCCGAGCCCTGGTACCGCTGGAGAGACGATAGCCGCGGAGAGTACCGACGCTTTGATTGGTCGACTCGCCTCTTTGGCACCAGAGGAATTGGGACCGATCTTGGCGCGCCTGCGTTTGAATCCCGCTGGCACGCCAATCGAAAAGATGTGGCGTATCGTGCGGTACCACCAGCGAGCCAGGGGTCTGGATATCACTTGGGGTCCTGAGGACTACGATTGTAGCTCAGCAGGTCCCCCCAGCGACCCCAAGACCCCCCTGGACTTGAGTCACACCGCGTCCCAGGCCTCCGTGCGCGAAGGTTACGCTACTATCGTTCCGACGTCTTGCGGAGTACCGGCAACCATGAGTACGCCGACCATAACTACCACGAATCCGTTCCTGCATCCGGTGTCAACGATCCGGATGCCCTGGAATGAGGGACCGCGACCGCGAGTAAATTTTTGGGATCAGGTCGCCGGTGCACCACCCAGTCCTATGGGTGGCGCATCCCCGCCAGCGTCCGAAACCTCGTATGGCACGGCGTATAGCGGCTCTGCCAGCACGCACTCGGAAGATATCCGGGAACCACTCGCGGTGGGGATTGAGATTCCTCCACCGCAGCGGATGGTTCCGGTTCAGCCGCCCCACGAACAGTGGTTCGCGTTCTCGACGCACTCGGGTTGGCAACCCGAACCGATACGCGTTACTCCGCCGCCCAACTACCCTGCCACGGTGGCTCTGATCCCGGTACCGATCCCTACGTACCGTAATAACCCCTGGGGAGCCGCGGCTCCTACTCCGAACCCCTTCCTGTACGCTCAGGAAACCGCGCCGCCGGTGGCTGAGCAGAGCCTGGCCTCGGTTCCACCAGAGCCGGAGCCGGCTCTAGTTCCATCCTCGCCACGCGTGGACTCGGGGGCGGTAGTACCAGCCCCTGCTTCCCGCGAGCGTTCTCGCGACCGCTCCCACGATAATACACGCCGTCTGAGCGGAATAGTGCAGAAGTGGAACTTGAAGTTCTCAGGGGAGCGTGACAGCAGTGCGGAAGAATTTCTGCGCCGCCTCAATGAGTGTCGCCGGGGCGACCAACTGACCGAGGACGACCTTTTTGAGGCATTGCCGTTTCTCCTAGTCGACGAAGCGCTATTTTGGTTCCGGCTAGTGGGCGAGAACTGGCGCGGATGGCGGGAATTTACCGTGGCGTTCCGAGCTCGATGGGGGGGAATGAATTTCCAGGTGCGGCTGCGCAATGAGGTCCGCCGGCGCACCCAGGGGGCAGATGAACGGATCGCGTCTTTCCTGTTGAGCCTGCGGATGATCTACAGCAACGTTTCCCCCCCCATACCTGAAACGGAGCAGTTGGATGTCGCCTATACCAACCTGCTACCTGCGTTCCGTGCCGTTATGACTCGTGACGACTTCCAGTCGTTCGAGGAGTTGGAGCGTTTGGGCGAGTTGATCGAGTCAGCCAAGGCTCTCGACAAGCTCTGGGCGCCTCCACCCCGTCCCGAGGACTCTGTGTTGCCTGAGTTTGCCTATCGGGGCAAACGATCGACAACCAGCGCACCAGTGGCGGCTACCGCGTCTGCGACGCCTGCTCCTGAGCCAGCTGCCGCTACCAGCAGTCCGGGTAGTCCGGATACCCGACGTGCGAGGCGTCGGCGCGGCCGAGCGGCAACTCCCGGCGATCAGACTGCCGCAACCAGCGCTACACCTGGACAGCCGGTGGGAGCTAATTCCGTCCCGATACCGCCGCAAACTCCGGAACCGCGAGCGCCGCCCGTACAATCGGCTCCCGTACTCCCAGCACGCGCGGGAGTATCGTCCGCAGCACCCACGGCCAACTCCACCGGTCCTCGTCTGCGAGGGATCTGTTGGAATTGTCGAGTAGTGGGTCACGACCACCGTGGCTGTCCACAGCCACGGCAGCTCTTCTGCTTCCGCTGCGGCCGCCAGGGCATAACCGTTCGGGATTGTCCCGACTGTTCACCCCCGGGAACGGGAAACGCCGCGGGGAATTAGATGGAGGGGCCTCCCCTTCTTCCCTGGCTGGTTCGAGGCCCGCGAAGACACCGGATGTGTCGCAATTCTGTAGTCCGGTTACCTCAATGGAAGCTGACCCCCGCTACTTTCTGGAAGTAGTGGTGGGAGGCCACCGTTTACGCTCTCTTTTCGACCCGGGTTCGTGCCGGACGTATATCGGTCGTCCAGCCTTTCCGCTCTTCACTGACGCTCTGGAACTAGCTTCCCGACGGCCAAGACCTGAAGTCTTGCTGCCGAACGGAGCAGTGGAAGAGACGTCCGGGGAGCTAGCCTTACCGTTTATTTTCGGTTGACAACGGCGAGATCTAGTGGTCCGCTTCGCTGCGTCCTTTGAGTATGTCTGCGTACTGGGAATGGATTTCGCTCGGGCCTTCGGGTTCGTTGTCGACTTCACCACCGACCGCTGGACGATATCCGGGTCGGCGAGCGGATTCTTTCGTACCAGCCCGCGCACTAGTCGAGCGCACTCTTCGAGAGAGGGTCCATGGCGAGCAACCTCATCAGCTAAGCCGAAAACCTCTGCGGCGGTACCCTTGCGTTCCGAGTCTCCGCCAGTCGTAACTTTATTGCCTGCCGCCTCCGTTGTATCGTTACGTTTCGAACTACCCCCTAACCCCCCAACAAGCAATCCTGCCGTGTCGTTGCCGAATCCTGTTGAGGCTGAGCCTGTCTCTGAGACTCCAGGATTAGCGACTCTGACTTACCACCAGTGTGGTAGACTACACCAGCTTCTGGCTGGTTGTATCCCACCAGTGCCTGATCGCCCGGGGATTACTGACCTCGCAGTACACCGTATCGACGTGCAAGGTCATGCCCCGATCAAACAGCGATATTACCAGGTATCTCCGAAAGTTCGCGAAGCCATGTACCTCGAGGTCGACGCCATGTTGGCGGCTGACGTAATCGAACCCTCGGCTAGCGAGTGGTCTAGCCCGATTGTTATGATCAAAAAGCCGACGGGGAAGTACCGCTTCTGCTTGGATTTTCGGAAAGTTAATCAGGTCGCGAAAAAGGATGCTTACCCCCTGCCGTACATGTCCGCTATCTTAGATAAGCTACGGGAAGCGCGATACATCAGTACCATTGACTTGAGTCAAGCGTACTTCCAAGTACCTCTGGATGAGGCAAGCCGGGAAGTGACCGCGTTCACCGTGCCCGGCCGAGGGCTTTACCAATTCAAGCGAATGCCCTATGGCCTCTCCGGAGCTCCCGCGACCTTCCAGCGCTTAATGGATAAATTGATCGGTCCGGACATGGAACCTCATGTTTTTGTGTATCTTGACGACGTGATTATCGTGAACCAGGATTTCGACGAACATCTCCTGTGGTTAGAGCGCGTATTGCGGAAGATCGAGAGCGCAGGCCTGTCTATAAATCCAGACAAGAGCCATTTCTGTCGCTCCCAGGTTAGATACCTAGGTTTTCTAGTCGATCGAGACGGACTACGTGCAGACCCGGAGAAAGTTATGGCAGTCTTAGAATATCCGGCGCCGCGCAACGTCAAACAAGTTAGGCGTTTCCTGGGTATGGCTTCGTGGTATCGTCGATTCATCGACGACTTCGCTACCCGTTCGGAGCCACTGACTCGCCTCCTGAAGAAGGACAGGCGGTGGCAGTGGACCGAGGACCAGGAAACCGCCTTCGCGGATCTGAAGGCCGCCCTCGCGGGTGCGCCTACTCTTACCTGCCCGGATTTCACGGTTCCGTTCACGTTACAGACCGACGCGAGTGATACGGGAATCGGCGCCGTGCTCACTCAGACGCTCAATGAAGTAGAGCACGTCATCGCTTATGCGAGCCGTATCCTAACCGTTCCTGAGCGCAAATACACCGTCACCGAACGAGAATGCCTCGCCGTGATATGGTCGATCCGTAAATTCCGACCCTACCTCGAAGGGTATCGATTTACTGTGATCACCGATCACAGCAGCTTGCGTTGGCTGTATAACGTCCACAATCCGACGGGTAGACTTGCGCGCTGGGCCCTGGAACTCTTGGAATACGATTTTGAGATTGTACACCGGAAAGGTGCCCTACACCATGTCCCCGATGCCTTATCGCGCGCGTATGAAGACCCTCCGGATAATGTCGCCGCGTTGGAAGAGCCTATAGATCAGTGGTATCAGCAGCGCGTGAAAGCCGTGGAAACCCACCCCTCACGCTTTCCTGACTGGAAAGTCGAGGAGGGTAGGCTATATTTTCACCGGGTAGACCAGCTGGCTGATCCGATGCTGCCTGATCTCGAGGCCTGGAAGCTGGTGCTTCCCGCCTCCAAGCGCCTCACCGCCATTCGCGAGGCTCACGACGTTCCTACCTCTGGACATCTGGGGGTAGAGAAAACATACGCACGTACCGCGCTCCTGTACTATTGGCCAGGAATCTACCGCGACGTGGCTACCCATGTACGCCATTGCGAGGTCTGCCAGCGTAGTAAAGTCGAGCAGACTGGTCCTCGCGGACTTATGGGTAGGCGAATAGTAGAGCAGCCATGGGTAGTCGTGGCTGCGGATATAATGGGTCCGTTTCCCCCAAGCCGCCAAGGGTTTGCGTACGTACTCGTGATGCAGGATCTCTTTTCGAAGTGGGTCGAATGCTGTCCGTTACGTAAGGCCAACGCGCAGAATGTGCTTCGCGCCCTAGAGGACTTAGTTATCTTCCGATGGGGAACTCCCGAAGTTCTCCTTACCGACAACGGGACGGAGTTTGTCAATAAAGTGATTACCGCTGCGTGTGCGGAGTTAGGCATCGTTCACACGACCACTCCCCCGTATCATGCCCAGGCGAACCCGGTAGAGCGGGTGAACCGGGTCCTAAAGACCATGATCTGTGCCTTCTTGGAGGCCGATCATCGAGACTGGGACCGGCATTTGCCTGAGTTTAGATTTGCGATCAACTCGGCAGTACATAGTTCCACGCAGATAACTCCGGCGTTCCTGAACTTCGGGCGAGAAATGAGGCCCGCAGCCTCAGTGCGTCGCTCAGAGGAAGGACCCCCCGATATCGTACCGCTACCGCATACCGAATGGGAGAGCCGAGTCCGCCGGCTACCTGCCTTACGAGACCTCGTGTCTCGCCACCTAGAAGACGCCTACGACCGGCAGGCTCGTTATTACAATCAAGGCCGGGTCGATACCGAATTCAAGGTCGGAGACTTAGTGTGGCGACGACAACACGTGTTGTCTTCCTCGTTGAACTTCGTAGCGGCCAAACTGGTGCCGAAGTACAGCGGACCCTTCACGGTGACCCGCGTGCGCTCGAGAGTGTGCTATGACCTAGCCGATGCGACCGGTAGGAGCGTAGGGAAAGCCTACGTCAATGACTTGAAGCCCTACCGCAGTGTAACCCAGGGTCTCCCTTCCACTCCCATTGTGCCGTCTCTAGATGCTCCGGCCTCCTCTGAGGCCGAGCCTACCGATACCGTCTTAACGCCTGTGCTTCCCCACCTCTCACAGGGTGCAGAGGATACTTCTAGTACCGTCCAGGAGGATACAGTCCGTGACGATGTCGACCACCCCAGTGGGTCGGGAAGAACCGACTCCCACCAGTCGCCCAGCCGAAGTCGGGCAGACGAAACCCGGGGAGGCGCTGAGCCCAGGAGTACCACCAGGGGTCGGCCAAGGGGTCGTCCAAGAGGTAGCGCTCGTGGAAGGGGTCGCTATGGACGTGGGTCCGCCCGAGAGCGACCCACAGGGGAGCCAAGGCCCCACACCAACCCAGCAGACGAGCACGATGGCCCCAGCGTCCGGAGGAATCCCCGGCGCGCGTGCCAAGAGCCGCCGGCCACGTAAGAGGAGGCCTCGACCTCCACCTAAGGCCCTGGTAATCGTTCCGACGACCACCTCTACCTCTACCTCTACCTCCACCTCGGCCAATCCCTCCCAGGCTATTCCCTCGACATCGGGTACCGTGACTACCCCGCCGTCGCGTAGGCGCCGGCCGAGACACCGCAACCGGGGAGTCCTGCTGGTGAGCCCCTTGCAAGCCATGCAGGGTGCCGAGCCAGTGGGGGCTCTCACGGGCGCGCGTCCACGACGCCCGCAAACTACGGTGGTCCCACCGTTGATGGGGCAGCAGAGACTTCCTCTCACTGCCTCTTCCGGTCCCAGTACCGTACCGCGCCCTCCTCCGTCCACACAGAGCTCCCGCCCGCCGCCGGCGGGAGGCGGTGAGCCGTGTTGGAATTGTCTCCAGGAAGGGCATGAATTTGGCCGTTGCCCGCTGCCGCGTGGCGTACACGGTAGATTCTGCTACGGCTGCGGACGGCGCGACGTCACAGTACGCACCTGTCCTAGGTGCGCTCAGTTGTGGCGAGAGGGTAGGTTGGGTCCCCACGTGCCGTGGGAATCCACGCACTACCCTGCCAGACCCCTAGGGCCCCAGCGTACACCACAAACGCAACACCAAGACACCCCTCTGCCGACCGTTGACGAGGCATTGGTGGTAGCTCTGGTCGCCGCGTTGCGCCGCGTTCCGCACCTCTTCCGTCCCGACGCCGCTCCGTACCAGTAGGACGTGAAGCGGTCGTGCCGTCTCGATTCCTGTGTGTCTGTTTCCCTGCCGTACCGAAATTACTCATACTGACTTGGGTCTGGACTCGCTATCTTAACTTTTTCTTTCTTTTTTTTTGCGAGCTCGATGAGCTACACCGGTTCTCTCGCCGGCCCTCACTTGTGTTTCTCTTTATCGTTGCGTATCCGTGCTCTCTGAGTCCGAATCATACTCGCTTCCAAGTTTCTTTTATTTTGCGTCATCGAGCGGAGTTCTCGCTCGCTATCCTATTTTGTTTTTCTCTTCTTTGAGGGCTGATAGGCCGGTATTTTGTCTATTTCGCCGCTGTTATTATTTTTTTTTCTCCCTCCGGGAAGCGGGACATTGGTCGGCTCAGACGTAGCCATTCATTCGTTGGCTTACCTTTTTCTTTTTCTCTGCGTTTATTTTCTTTTTTTTTTCTTCCTTATTTTACTGCGCTTTCTTCCCCTCCTGGGGGTAGGCCGAGAGAGAAACCGGTTACCTTAACTTTTCTTGTTTATTTTTCGTTATTTTGATGTGCTCACGCAGTTCATGAAGACTGCGCTTCTCTTGCGTATGCTTATTCGCCGGAGTCCAGACCCGAGCTTTGCCGTCCCGTACCGAACAATAGCTAATAACTCACTACTTCGACGACCCGTCAAAAAGGTGCTGAGTTTGGTCGGTCGGAGAACGCTCCGCACCGTAATTACCAACTCCAATAGAGTCGCGCGTACAGACGAGGAAGTCGTGGTCTGCGGAAGCTTTGCGGCGCTCCTTCTGAGCCCCGCACGTTCCGTTTGGGAGGGGGGTGTTGTAACGTGGCAGGTTTTATATCAGCCACTGACCAACTCCTTCCTCCCCGTGGAGCGTCCGAATATCTGTTAAGTGTTGTGCGTGTCTATTCTTTATACTCTCCCCAAGGCAAAGGGTTAATTTTATTCACTATTTCATTGTCTGCCGTAAGTTTTTTTTTTATTGTGAACCACAGGTACATCACCGCCAGGACATCGTGGGAGTCGTTGATCGTCGCAGAATCATCTGGGGGATGTCCTGGAAGCCTCGGCACTAGTAAACGCACCTAAGTCATCAGCCTTCGTCTCTGCAGCCTCGTCACCTGCCGGCCGGGAGAGGGCTGCACCTCCCAGCCTGCTATCGCCGCCAGCCGTTACCTCCCGGCCTGATTTTGGAAATGTTCAGCGCTCTAGGTGCGGAGAACATGTCGAGTGTGGAAAGGCTTCCCCCACCACATTTTGAATCGCCGATCGACGATCACTCCGTTGCCGACCAGCCTCGCACCAACGTCGAGAATACCTTACGTTACCGTACCTTAGCTCTATCTTTATCTTTTCTGTTTTTGGGGGCTTGTTTTCTCTATCTTTTCTTTAGTTTTCTGTAGTGTATTTTCTTTTGGGGTTTTTGATAGTTTTTCTTGCCTTCTGCATTTTTCTTTATCTTTTGTGTGTGCGCTGTGCATTTTCTGTGGAGCCACCTGGGCTACGACCCGTTGAAAGGTAGGCTTCCCTATCCACGACCTCGACCGTCCGTCCGCAAGCCTTGTGCCTCTGCGTTGCCTAACGGCTTTTCTAGTTCGAATTCGCGACTGACGGGCTGTCGTGGTCTGATATCTTCTTTAGGCTAACTAGCATAATTGCGACTATTATCTTTTCTGGACTTGCGCTGCTCGGGAAGAATCCCTTGCCGTCTCGCCTACGTTATCTATAAATTTCTTTCTCTAATATTGCGTGCGTTAATTTAACTTTGAATATTATTTAGCTTCCTATCTCTATCCTCTTGCGTTAGCTTCAATAACTTTTCTCTTTGTTTTGTATTATTTAATTATCTTGTGCGGCTTAACCGCCGTATTCTTGTGTTGCGACGCTGGAATCTAATTCCGCCGCTACCTTTTTTTGAATTGTGTTATTTTCTTTTTCTTTTGCGCTCTAACTTTTCTTTTGTTCTTTTGCTTATTTTTAAGTTTACTATTGTATATTCTGCCGTCCTGTACTTTCTTTTGTTATTTATTTCTTATTTATTTTTGGTATCGCTGCGCTTTCGATTTTGGAAAATTATAGTTACGTTATCGTCTACCTATCTCTGAGCAAAGTGTGTTATTTCTACGCCCCCACGTTCCCCTCTCCTTCTATCTAGTCGGTTACCGTTTCGTTTCTGAATTTAGTTGTTGCTTACTGCGTTTTGTTTTGCTAACTCTATCTGGCACCTTCGTGTGCCTGGCGCCCAACACTATCTTTTAGTTTTCGTTTCGTTTCTGTATCGTACCGTGTTTTGAGTGAGAATACGTTGGGACTTCTTTGAGCGGGATTTATTTTTCTATCTAATTTCCTCTGGGTAGGAAAATTGCTCGTTACAATATATATATATATATATATATATACATATATATATATATATATATATATATATATACATATATATATATATATATGGTGTTATGTTTCGGTTCTTGAGCGATACCACCGGTATCGCGAACCGAGTGTAATTGTGAGTTCTTTGCTCGATTTTATATGTTCTAGACCTTTATATCAAATATTTAATTTTCCCTATTACGGACTTGAGTCGCCGTGCAACTAAAGCCGCCTCCCCACAGACCTGAACACGTAAACGTGCTAAGGCTGCACTTTACCCACCTAACCTTTTGATTTTAGTTTTATTTAAGTTAGTTTATTCCCAATTATTCTAAACAATACAACCTGCTGTGCCAGACCTGAGTATGTCAGAGACACACTAAGGCTGTATCTAGCGTTGGTTAGTTATATCAATGAAGAAGACCTGGAAATAGCGGATAAGGGATCTGCATAGACTTACTTTTATATAATCTAGAAATTCGATTTATTTTATCTTTAACGATTTGCGGTTGCAACCAATTCTTATTTTATATTTACAGTTGTTGCTTACTTACTAAGTTATGACTATCGAAGCTGATTTGATTTCCGTTATATTCTATTTGAATTTTGACAGTTTTGTATGATTGTGATTTTATTGTCTAAATAATATTCTTGTTTCCAAATTTAATATCTTTATTTATATCTTTGATAATATTTTTTGAAATTAAATAATTTTCTTTTTGTTGATTCTCGCGAAGGTAATTGAGTATAATTTATATTGAAATGAAGCTAAGAGTTCACAAGGCGCTCTGCCTATTGTGACTGCCGAGAGAAAAGTGTTGCGAGTCAACCCGGTGCTATACCGCGGAATTGCTGCTAATGAGAGCTGTGTCTCGACTTTTATACTGGCTATGACGTCACTTGACATGTCGCTCTCGTCGAACGTTCTCGATCGTTCGACGTTCGCAACGGCTGATGTTTGAATTGCTAACGGTCAGGCCTATGTTGTCTGATCCGTTACAATGGGTATATATAGAGATATGGGCATATCTCACAAACCTTCAACTTTCATGTAACTTGACTTACGGATTGCGAAAGTTAACTTACAGGCAAAGAATTGGGTATTCATGCATGTAGCGAATTATTTTTAAGATACACGAAGCATAATCAATGTAAAAGAAATTATTTAATGTATCTACAAACTTCTTGTCGCTAATTGAAATGCAGGAATTAGCAACGTTGCATTGTGTAACTATGACTTTAACAAAACTTCGTACGGGATTTGCATTGATACGAAACTTTAGAAAAATTTAAAAAAAATAATTGGCTACGAGCAAGGTAGTATGAACATAATGTACGTGATTGTAGTCACCAAAATTCGTCTGCGATACTAGGGACACAGTACGAAGTGCTGTCACTCGGTTTCGATATCGCACCTGACACCCAATGTTTCACGATTAAAAAACATCAGCACAAGCTAATTGGATGTATTTATCTACATGCACATGAAAGTAGAACTATCACAGATCGAAGGAACTAAAATTTACGTCGGAGAGTCAATTTCTTTTCTCGCAGTGTTCTGATCAATGGATACATATTGACGCGTGGATAATAAATGTCAGGAATGTCTCGTCGTTACCCTGATAATCTGGTCAAATAAGATGCTTATATTTGATACGAGTATATTGCTCATGTCGCGAATTATATCTTCAAAGATGTGCGCGATTATTTTATCAAAAATGACTTTTCTCTGGATTAAAACGTATTGAAATGTCAGATTCGGGAATGTCAGATTCATAAATTCGTAACATAAATTTGCAACTATTATTCATTTTTTCAAGTGATCTAAATTATTTTCTGAGTCAGTAACCTTTGTAGCAGTTACCGATTAACTTTTCTGTATACGATTAAAGTGAATTAATTTGAATAATAATAAAAATAATAAAAATTAATAAATTTTTTTAATTTGAATAATATATATAAAATAATTTTATTTTTTTTTTTCTAGTTTGAAAATAGTACTCTAATACTGCAGAACAAAGATACAGAATGGTTCTGACATCAAACCTACAGAAAATGAATAATTATGAATATAAAATGACAGTATTATTTTTTATGCGCGCACCCAGTATAATATGAATTGTACATGAATTGATATTGCTTTATGGAGGTCTTGTGGTCCGAGAAAAAAATTGGCGACACTGTGTTCCTCAAATTAGATTTTTTTTTTTTTAAGCTGCGAAAGTTGAAGGTTTGTGAGATATGCCCATATATATAGATATATATATATATATTTATATATATATATCTATGTACTACACTATATATATATATATATATATTGTGACGTTGCATTTCGCAACAGCCACAGTCGGGTCACCGGAGACGGAAAAGACGTGAGGACGGACATCTCCAGAAAGTAGCCAGGTCACAGGTCTTAGATTATTTTGATTATTGCTTATGTTATCTCTCATCTATTCTTTTCTATTCTATACTATTCTATGATACTCTGTAAACTGTCGGTGCTCGGGAAGACTACGCCAGGACGTCGAGGGATTCATCCGACGTCTCTACCGAGGTCTTTCCCGAACTATTAGTTACTGTCTCTCTCTCTCAAGCTCTCAGTCGTGGATGCCGCAGGAAAGGTCGAATAAGGACGACTCACAGAGTCATTCCTCCCGTTCCCGCAGACTTCTCAGCCAGGTGCTGGACCACTTCTCGTCAACTACTTCTGGACGTCTCGTCAATGGTCGAACAGAGCAGGGTGAACACACCAAAGTAGCCCAACCAAGCTTCCCGTTGCCGAAGACTCATCGACCTGGAGTCGAGCTAGACCCAAATCATCGACTTTCTCGTCACCGTCCCGCTATCGTGGTTACTCACGAAAGGTCCCGATAGTAGAACCGCAATCGTGTGATGCAGGTCTGCCTGTAAACCTTCCACACCGTTCATGGGGAAATCTGGATGCAGATCCGGTTATTTGGAGCATCAGAACTTCCGCCAGATCCTCTAATTGGTCAGTTTTTACAGTAAAAGCGCAGCTAGAGTGCACTTCGCCGACGATGATCCCGAGGAGTCCCGAGACAACGCAACCGAGCTTGAGCAGAGGAGAGAAGAGGAGAGAAACCATCGAGTCCCGTCAACTACGTTTGAATTAGCCCGCCGCATCATTCAGCTAACTATATGCTGGACAAATGTTCGAAGTAAGGATGAATTGGACAACGCGTTCCCGAAAGTATGCCTAATCATACTCGACACCTGATTCGTCAAACCAAACTACCGGCGATGCTAGGCTCAACCACATGGTAATCCCTAGGCTATAAAACGTAGGACGACACAGGACTCAGCCTACTTCTACGCTTGTTCGTCCTCACGCCAAGTCTACGATATCCCGAGTATCCCGAGTTATAGTGTACTTTCTTCTATTCTGTTCTTTATCTTCAATTCTGTTCTTTCTCTTCAATTCTGTTCTTTATCGTCAAGTCTGTTCTTTATCTTTCTTTATCCCGTATTTCAAGTTAGTTTATTATAATATTTAGATTCAGTTTAGTTCCCGTTTATACGAGGAAGTTATATTTCATCGATAAGGTAAGACCTATTTTCTGTAAAACCACGAGTTCGCTCACGAATCCCGTTTAGTCTGTATTCTATTATATTATATTTGGTGTGACGTAGGTCACGTTAACGGCATGTAAGTCTCCGACTTAATCCCGATTAATTAATATTGTATTATTAAAAACGGATTCCCGAGTTAGCTCGTGTTTAGCGTCTATTTGTGGCTTTCTTATCTTATTGCTTTCTTTATTTTCTTATTCTGCTTAACGCATGTTGTAGAGTTTAGTCGCTTATATTCTTTTCTTTTCTTTTCAATAAAATAGAATAAATGATAGCAATCGACCTGTAAAATATATATAATTCTGGAGATAGCGAGCGTAGAAGCAAGCATTTGTTATTTAATTTCTATTTCTTAGTTCTTAGTATTTGATCTGATTTATTCTGATTTCTTGTGCATGAGTATTATTATAATTATTATTATCGTATGACATGTTTTTCCGTTCAACCTAAAATTGTATTTCGCATTATATCGAGCCGCACTGTTTGAGTACTTTTCTATTGTGCTATTATATTTTCTGTGAATATTCTTTACGATCTAATCCCGATATTCCCGAATTAATCTGAGACACAACGATAATATTAATAAAAACGAATTCTTTATATCCCGTAAATCACATATTTGATTAAATAAATCAATCAGATATCACATGTTAATTATTCTTGTTTAATTTGGCAACCCAGCCCCTCTATCGTTAATCAATCTGAGCTAACTGGTCATTTCCGCCGTCAATTCTTTGATATCTATTGAATTTTGATCGACGTTTTCACGTCTGGCGCCCAAAATTAGTTTTGTCTAAATTAATAATTAATTAATCTTCACGTACTGACGCCGAAGGTGCACGGAGCTAGGTTCACCCTTTGCCTTTAAAAGTTTCTTCGTTGCAATATATATATATATATATATATATGTTAGGGTGGCGCAAAAAAACCGACTATTTTTTTTTTTTGAGTCTCGAATGAAAAAATGTTAGTTTTTGATGTTTTAAGAGCCCTCTCCAAAGGACAGCTCAAAAAAAAAATTTTAAGAGGTCGCTCCAAATTTTTTTAAATTTCAAAAATCGTCAAAAATCGTCAAAAATCGAATTTTTTTTTTCTAATTCGAATTTTAATTTTTTTTTCTCGTTACGGTATAATTTTACAGACCAAAAAAAAATAAGTTTCTGAAAGTTTCAGTTCAAAATTTAAATTTTGAAAGGTCGCTCATAATTTTTTTTAATTTATCAGTGCATACTTTAGATTTTTTAATTATTTAATTATTAAAAAATTATGAGCGACCTTTCAAAATTCAAATTTTGAACTGAAACTTTCAGAAACTTATTTTTTTTTGGACTGTAAAATTATACCGTAACGAGAAAAATTACTAAAAAAAAAAAAAAAATCGATTTTTGACGATTTTTGAAATTTAAAAAAATTTGGAGCGACCTCTTAAAATTTTTTTTTTGAGCTGTCCTTTGGAGAGGGCTCTTAAAACATCAAAAACTAACATTTTTTCACCCGAGACTCAAAAAAAAAAAAATAGTCGGTTTTTTTGCGCCACCCTAATATATATATATATATATATATATATATATATATATATTAGGGTGGTCGTTAATATAGCTATTTCGGAATGAGATTCATTCATACCCTTCATTCGAAAGTAAAAAAAAAAAAAAAAAATTTTGACCCCAAATTGAACCCTTTATCTCAATTAGAAAGGGTGCCTGTAAAGGCTTACTTTTTTGTATTGATTTTACATTACTTTCGGCTACTTTTTTATAAAATAAATATTTCGGCACCTCTTAAACGTCTTAAAAATCCATCGATCATACAGATAGTTCATAAAAACAACAAAGAAAAATACAAAAAATACAAAAATACAAAAAAAAAAAAAAAAAAAAAATACAAAAAAAATACAAAAATACAAAAAAGTAAGCCTTTACAGGCACCCTTTCTAATTGAGATAAAGGGTTCAATTTGGGGTCAAAATTTTTTTTTTTTTTTTTACTTTCGAATGAAGGGTATGAATGAATCTAATTCAGAAATAGCTATATTAACGACCACCCTAATATATATATATTAACGAGGCTGAAGCTAGCAGCCAGAGTTAGCAGCCGAACGCTGCTGTTCAACGTTGAACGCCTATGCGTAGCAGCGTTCGGCTGCTAACTCTGGCTGCTAGCTTCAGCCTCGTTATATATTAGGGTGCTTTTTTTGAAACGACTATTTTTTTTTTCCAACCCCCACTCGAAAACCTTGTTGTGGACGTCAAAAGATGAATTGTGTCCAATTTTGAGCTCTTAATTCCAATTCTAAGGACTCGCGCTACTCCTTTTAAATTTTCCCATGCCAAAAGCACGTAAACTTTACGATTTTTTCTTTCGCCGCGCACAACTCAGCCACATTTCGATGGACTGCTATCATCCAAGACCCATTTTACAGAAAATTTAGCGCTCTTCAAAATAGTCTTTGGTAGTTTGGCTGTGGTTTCAACCGCTGAACCTGTGTGAGCCTTCAAAGTCGATTTTATGCATAATTTTTTTCTCCTCACTGTGAGCGAATAAACGGTTGGACTTGGAGAAAAGAACTTGCCGACAATTTTGTAGGAAATTCAATTCTCTACGAAAAAGTCCAATGGATGAAGTGTCTCAACCTAGTATTTAAAAAGTGTAACGTGGCAGATTTATATCAGCCACTGACCAGCTCCTTCCTCCCCGCGGAGCGTCCGAATATCTGTTCAGTGTTGTGCGTGTCTATTCTTTATACTCTCCCCAAGGCAAAGGGTTAATTCTATTTCTTATTTCATTGTCTGCCGTAAGTTTTGTATGTATTTTAAAGGTCCGCATCATCGTGAGAGCGTCGTGGGACAACGAGGGAGCGCCGTACGGGGAGGTATGCCCGTGAAGTCACGTCGGGAGTATCTGTACCGACACTAATTATGATCTGAAGACACCTGCCGGTCGGGAGAGGGCCGCACCTCCCGGCCTGACGCTGCCTCCCGTCTCCTTTCCTCCCGCACCGGCCATCCATCGATTGTCGATCATCGGTACAGCGAAAGCGGCGTGTATGGAAAGGCTACCTCCCCCAACGTATGGGGCGCCACCTAATCAGCGAGCCTAATTCCTGTCACCGATTTCCGCTTTCTTCTAGATAAGCCATTTTTGCGATTTACCTACTTTCTTTTGCGCTCTATCTCTCTATTACGTTTATTTGCTTTCCTTCCTGCTTTATTGTTATAAAATAGTGCTATCTTGCCTGTTTATATTAGTTTCGCACGTGTGTGCTGCTGAGGAGTGACGAATTATCATATATTTTGTTATAATTAACTTTAATTGTGTGCCGGTGTGTTCTGCCTGCTTGTGTGCTCTAACGGCTTCTGGTGTAAGGGTGTGCGGAGTGTGTGTGAGCGGATCCTGCCGTCCCGTACCGAGCCAGATAAAGGTAAGCTTCACGCTTAGGCTACGACCACCCGTCTATATCTTACGTTATTCGTTGAGTTATTTGAGATTTCTGATTCTTGATCTGCTTTATTATTTATTTCCTTATTGTGCGGTCGTGGAGTGTACTGACGTCCTCCCGACCAATATCTGAGACGGGTTGTCGAGGCCACCATTACGGTAATAGTAGTGCGTAAGCATTGTAATAGCTTCATCTTTGTCTGAGAATTCTTTATTATTATCTTTTACTATTTTTTCTATTCTATGCTGTGTTACCTATTGCCTTGGGGTTACCTGTAACTATTTCTCCTGCGAATATTATTCATCTACGACTAGTGCGTAATTATTATTTTCTTACTTGGGCTACGTGAGCCTGTAGTTGCTGTTAATTATCTTTACTTTACTTTCTTATCTAAACTACCTACTTTTGCGTTAATTGTTCACTTATATAGTTCCATAGTTTGCGCGTTGCTTTAATTATTGTAGGCTCACTCCTAGCGAGCGATATACCGACTCACGGTCGGACGAAATACGAGTGAGCCATAGGTGTGTGAGTGTGAACCGGCTGGAGTAGTAGTGACGGCGCATCGGTGTGCGCACCACCTCAGCTACTCTAGCGACGGCGTAGTGTGGTGTATGTGTGAGTCCTCCCCCTCCTGCCGTCTCGTACCGACTGTTAGCCGTACTCTACTACGCGCCTAGCATAGAGCTCCGGATCAGCTGTATATTCTGCCGTCCTGTAAATTTACGTGTCGCAGGCTCGATCCTGCCACGTAACTCCGGAGCTCAACTGTCACTTTTTCTCTTCTATTTCTTTAGTTTACGTTCATTAGCTTTGTACCATTCTATTTTGTTTAACACTTTCACTTTTTCTTTATTTCCTCAAATATATAGTATAATTGCCGTTGCGTTTAGTGTGAGTGCATTTGTTCTGCGCTAATTTATGAATAAGATTACGATCGTGTATATAGTCTCGCTAACTGAAATTATATTGCTTTTCTTTTGCCTTTAGAGATTTCTTTTATTTTTTTTTGTGTGTGATACCTCCTGTACCGTATCTGCTACCGAGCTACAATAAACTGCAACTATCTATCGCTCACCTTATATAGTTTTGGCAGTGTTTATTTCGACGCCCCCACGTTCCCCTCTACCGCGGCCTAGCCAACTCCTATCTTCCGTTTTCTTTTCAGCTACGTTATCTCGGCACACCTTAGTGCCTGGCGCCCAACTCATTTGCGTTTCTAGGTTCAGTTCGTGACGTTGGGACGCTTTGTACGAGATTAGTTGTTCTACTAGTTTTCCCCCTCTAGAAAACTGCTCGTTACAAAAGATATCAGGACTTTGATTTTCTTAAATATAAAATCTAATAAAATGTCAGGTTCCATACTTTCAAGCTTTGATATTATGCATATCATTTTTTTTGTTTCACTCATACTTTTTGACGTGTCTAAAAATATTAGTTAAAATTGTCATGCTGAAAAATTACCACAGGATAAAACGAGCGGTCAAAAATAAATAATTCAATTAATTTTTTGTTTATTCTTTTTCTTATACGCTTTGGTTGGTATTTCAAAGACATTACTACTCAATTATGCATAATTATGTAGTAATGAGTAGTAATGATAATTGAGTAGTAATGTCTTTGAAATACCAACCAAAGCGTATAAGAAAAAGAATAAACAAAAAATTAATTGAATTATTTATTTTTGACCGCTCGTTTTATCCTGTGGTAATTTTTCAGCATGACAATTTTAACTAATATTTTTAGACATGTCAAAAAGTATGAGTGAAACAAAAAAAATGATATGCATAATATCAAAGCTTGAAAGTATGGAACCTGACATTTTATTAGATTTTATATTTAAGAAAATCAAAGTCCTGATATCTTTTTAAATACTAGGTTGAGACACTTCATCCATTGGACTTTTTCGTAGAGAATTGAATTTCCTACAAAATTGTCGGCAAGTTCTTTTCTCCAAGTCCAACCGTTTATTCGCTCACAGTGAGGAGAAAAAAATTATGCATAAAATCGACTTTGAAGGCTCACACAGGTTCAGCGGTTGAAACCACAGCCAAACTACCAAAGACTATTTTGAAGAGCGCTAAATTTTCTGTAAAATGGGTCTTGGATGATAGCAGTCCATCGAAATGTGGCTGAGTTGTGCGCGGCGAAAGAAAAAATCGTAAAGTTTACGTGCTTTTGGCATGGGAAAATTTAAAAGGAGTAGCGCGAGTCCTTAGAATTGGAATTAAGAGCTCAAAATTGGACACAATTTATCTTTTGACGTCCACAACAAGGTTTTCGAGTGGGGGTTGGAAAAAAAAAAATAGTCGTTTCAAAAAAAGCACCCTGATATATATATATATATATATATATATATTAGGGTGATTCAAAAGAAAAAAAAAAAAATTTTTTCTTTCACTAACAGGCTCAAAAGTTTCATTTAGGTCAAAAAGTATGCCTGTTAAAATATGAGCTCTTAATATGAATATGAAGAGTGGGCGCGTCGCACTTTTCGATTTTCCATAAGAATAACATGAGATAAATTATTTTTGCCTCTTCTGATTCTTATAACTAGCAAATGATACGTCACACAAAGAATCTACAGACATGTTTTGGTTGGAAAATGAAAAACGAAAAAGACAAAAAAATAAAAAAATAAAAATTGAAAAAATTAACATTAAAATCAATTAAAATAAATTAAACTTTGACCTTGAATAACTTTTGAACGAGTGGACTTATTGGAAAATAACTCAGAACTTTTTTGTAGAGCATTCAATTCTCTACAAAAATATGTCTGGAGATTCTCTGTGTGACATATCATTTGCTAGTTATAAAAATCAGAAAAAGCAAGAATGATTTATCCCATGTTATTCTTATGGAAAATCGAAAAGTACGATGCGCCCACTCTTAATATTAATATTAAGAGCTCATATTTTAACAGGCATACTTTTTGACCTAAATGAAACTTTTGAACCTGTTAGTGAAAGGAAAAAAAAAAATTTTTTTTTTTTGAATCACCCTAATATATATATATATATATATATATATATATATGTGTAGATATATATATATATATGGGGCTTTCCACGTCACATTTACCCCTTTGGTACCTCACCCCCTTCGATTTGGATAATTTTTTAGTATGATGTTGCAACCGACCCAAAAGGGTTTCTGAATTAATTTCAGATTTTTCCGACCAACGGCTAAATTTAAAAAAAGTCGAAAAGTCGATTCCGGAAACGCCATTTTTAAAAATCTGAAAAAAATCACACAAATTTTATAATTTAAAATATGATTTGTAAGCATCACTCAATAATGGGATCTCAATATTTACTATTCTTTTCGCAGGTTTTTAGGTTTTTCCTATTAGAATTGGAGTTTTCATTTTTTTTAATCGGTCATAACTTTCTCAAATAGAATGAATTTTAATTTTTCTAAAATTTAGAGAAGTTGAAATCCATTATTTTTTGAGAAAGTTATGACGGATTAAAAAGATGAAAACTCCAATTCTGACATGAAATACCTAAAAACCTGCGAAAAAAATAGTAAATATTGAGATCCCATTATCGAGTGATGCTTACAAATCATATTTTAAATTAGGAAATTTGTGTGAATTTTTTCAGATTTTTAAAAATGGCGTTTCCGGAATCGACTTTTCGACTTTTTTTTAAATTTAGCCATTGGTTGGAAAAATCTGAAATTAATTCCGAGACCCTTTTGGGTCGGTTGCAACATCATACTAAAAAATTATCCAAATCGAAGGGGGTGAGGTACAAAAGGGGTAAATGTGACGTGGAAAGCCCCATATATATATATATATTATTACGAATACTTTAAAAGAATAGAATCTATTTAATTTAGACATGAATCTCTTTTATTCAAACGACATATTCCTCCTTTTCACAAATTATAACAACAACCACCTCAAACCACTGCTTCTTCTTTTTTTTTATATTTTCTTCTGTTTTACTTTTTCATAGACAACTCCGTCGTCCTATCTCATTCCTTATATCATTCGGCCATCCTGAATCATAAATTTGCGTCCTCGCAAACACCTATTTGATCACTGGAAAAAAGAAAAACATGAAAACCATTTCTAAATAATAATCATTACCACTTCACATTTCATTTTTTTTTAATCATCTTCATCACTACTCATCTCATCATCAGTCTCAAAAACATCTCCTGTCCACTTTCTCAATTGTTCTGCCACTACAATAGCTTCATATCTTTTATAACCGATCATTCCTTTTATCGTTTTAATCTGATATCTGTCTTTACCTAATACTTTTGTTATTCTATATGGTCCTCCATATTTCAATCCTAATTTACCATTAGTGTTTTTATTATATGCAGTTCTCTTCCAAATTACTAAATCACCCACATTATATTCTTTACTATCCAATCTTTTACTATCAAATTTATTTTTCATAGATATTGCTTGTTTTCTCATTCTTGTACTTGCTAAATTTCTAGAGTCTTCTAAAGACGTATCATCAAATCTTGATCCAAAATCACCATGATTCGGTTTGTCAAATCCAAACAACAACCTATGTGGTGTAAATCCAGTAACTGAACTTATTGTATTATTCAAACCCCATAATATTTTTGATAAATTTCGGTCCCATTTATGTTCGTCATCTGTACTAGTATTTATTGCATTAAGCAATGTCCTATTGTATCGTTCTACTTGACCATTAGATCTTGGGGATGCGATTGCGTTCAAAGCATGTCTTATTTTTTTCTCACAGCAAAACACTTTAAAATTTTTACTAGTGAAAGCTTTTCCTCTATCACTAATTAATTTTCGTGGTACACCAAACATTGCAAAAAGTTCTTCTAAATAATTAATTACTTCAATCGCATTTGTTGTTTTTGTTGGTTTAGCCATAACATATTTTGTGAATGAATCTACTACAACAAAAAGATAGCTATGGTTTCGAGTAGTCCGACAAAATGGCCCTAAATGATCAATATGCCATACTTCTATTGGTTTTTCTGGTTTATCAATTGGATGTAATTTACCTTCTAGTTTACCATAATGACCTTTCTTATATGCACATTCCAAACAAGCGTTAACATATTTCTTTATAAATCTTGACATACGCGGAAACCAAAATTGACTTTTGATCAAATTTTCACAACGAGTAACTCCAAGATGGCCTATTTCATCATGATATTTGTGCATTAAATTCCAACGAGCTATTCGAGGTATAACTAATCTTTCTATTCCTTCTCCTATTACTCGAAACAATTTTTCATCTATAATCTTATAATTTCTTATTATATCATTATTTGGATGTTCTGTTTTTAATTGTTCTTTTATCTCTCGTATCTTATCATCTTGCATTTGTAATGCTAACAACCAGTCTGTAACATTCAGAATAAGCACTCGATTAGAAATCGGATTTCGACTTAATGCATCCACATGTTGCATCTTTTCTCCTGGACGATATTCTATATCAAAATCGTATTCTTGAATCTGTAGCCACCATCGAGCTACACGTGGTAACATGTCTCGTTTCGCAAACGTTGCACGTACGGCTACACAATCTGTCATTATCTTAAATTTTTTACCTATAAGGTATATTCTAAACCTCTGAATAGATTTAATGATAGCTAGCGTTTCTAATTCATACGAATGATACACTGATTCTTCTTTGGTGGTTGTTTTACTGTAATACATAATTGGTTTCATTTCATTATTATGCTTTTGCATTAAAATTCCTGCCACACCTTTACTACTGGCATCAGTATGTAATTCTAATGCTGCTTCCGGATTAAACATCATTAATACTGGTCTTTCTGTCAATAATTCCTTTAAACTTTCAAAAGCTTTCATTTGTTCATCTTGCCAAATCCACGATTGATTCTTTTTTAACAGTCGATTCAGTGGTTCCACAATGTTTGCATATCCTTTTATAAATTTCCTAAAATAACTTGTTAATCCAATAAATTGACGTATTTCATGTATATTATCTGGTTGTTTGAACTTTGATACAGCTTCAATTTTACGCAACCCTGGTTTTATTCCTTTTTCTGACACTTCATATCCAAGATATTCTATAGTAGTTTCGAAAAAGAAACATTTCTCTAGATTTAATTTTAAATCTGCATCTTCTAATAATTTTAAAACCATTGTTAATGTTTCTAGTCCTTCTTCAATATTTTTTGACGGTATTAACATGTCATCCATATACGCCAAAACTTTATCATAGCGTAAATTTCCTAAAACTTTGTTAACTAAACGTTGAAAAGTCGACGGTGCATTACATAGGCCAAACGGCATTCTAGTATATTCGTACTGACCATCACAAGTTACAAAAGCTGTTTTATGAATGGATTCCTCATCTATTGGTATTTGATGAAATCCTTGTGACATGTCCAGACTTGTATAATAAGTTTTTCCTTCCAATTTACTAATCTGATCTTCTATATTTGGTAATGGATATCGATCTTTTACCGTTACTGCATTTAATTTTCTATAATCTACACACATTCTATAATCTCCGTTCTTCTTTTTAACCAACAATATTGGACTTGAATATTCTGAGTTTGAGTCTCGAATTATACCACCTTCTAACAATTCTTTTATCTTTTCTCTTACAATCTTTTTTTCTGCTTCAGCCATTCGATATGGTCTATAAAAGATTGGTTTATCAGACATCAAAGTTAGATGCATACTAGATTTATCAGTCTTTCCTAATTCGTTTGTATTTGATGCAAAACAATGTTCAAAGTTATGTAATAATTTCAACAAACGATTTTGATCTACTTCTCCAATATTCCCAACTTTTACGCGGGCCAAATCGATTGATAATATATTACTAGAATCATATTTCTTAATCTCTGATTGTGTACTTGAATCATAAGCTTGAACAATTTTTTCTGTACTAACTATTCCTCGACAAATGATGTAGTTTTTCGGTAAATATACAGGATATTTACTTAAATTTGTAATTTCAATGCGACTTTCGGGAGTTTTAATTATTGCACTTGGTACTAAAAATGCTGAATTTCCCCATGGTACACTAGTTGACGTAGTTAGTATGCATTTATCTTTTATATCTACATCTACCGAAATTATAGCAGAAGACGATTTTCTGATACTTGTATCTTCTAAAATTCGCACTATAGCTTTGCATTTTTCCTCTATTTCCATATCAATAAATTCCATCTTTTCATCACATATTGCTGACTGTAATTCAACAGAATCTCCACATACTATAAACCTTGTTCGTTCATCATTTATCACTGGCTGTCCAATAATGATATCTGCCATCTCGATATCATGAAACAAAAATATCACAGTTGTCTCAATACTCAATTTTTCAAACTCAAGTTTCATTACACACTCTCCAAGAGGAAAATCATAATAGCCACCAAAACCTTTTAATGCTATATTTACAGGATTGAGTTTAATTTTCAACGAATCACAAAGCTTTTTCCCTGCTACATTAACTTCACTACCAGAATCAAAATAGGCTCTATACTTTTGATCATTTATCTTTACCCAAGTAAAATAGGAATTCGAAACTTGCCTTGTCAAGAGGTTTACTTTTCTCACTTCTCTTCTCCAACAATCCTCCTTAGTATGCCCTCTCCTGCCACAAGCTTCACAAATTCGATATCCTGTTAATCTCTCTATGTTTTTTTGTGGTATCACTTCTGCTTGTTTCTCCTCACTCGAAGTTGAAGCTATTGCGTTTTTCGGGCAGTTTCTCGCAATATGTCCATTCTCATTACATGAAAAACACTTTCTTCTCTCTGTTGCAAATGTTTTCGCTTCCGAACTTAGTGGCTGCTTTGGATAAAGATCCAATGAAGTATCCATTTTGCTTAAAAATTGTAGATGTAATTCTTCTGATGTATCATAATTTCCTGATTTTGCGCTTTTTTGTAAATCCCAAGGCAAACCATCAATAACACACGACACAGCTTGTTGTCCGGAAATTTCACATCGTCGTAGCAAGGAGGACTTTTCATAATAATAATGAGCCATTGTTTCATTTCGTCTTTTTCTTCGATTAATCATAGATTTCAATAATTCAACATAATCTGTATGAGTCGGAAAAGCCCTTTTCAAAGCTTCACACCAATTAGGCCAAGATAAATTGTACTCATCCAAACTAGCATGCCAAATCTTTGCCAATCCAATAAGTCTAGCTTGAAGAAAATACGATTTGACTGTATCATTCCAATGATAAATTTCGCCCATTTGATTAATTTTATTAATAAAATTAATAGCTGTCACACTCGTATTTTCCGGATCGAACGGAGAAAGGATATCAGTTTGCATCATCCAACGAGAAAGCATATTTTGTTCCTTTGACTGCTGTCGTATATTCTCTTCTAAATTTACCAATGGTTGTACTACTTCCATTCCAACATCTACGGTATTATTGACGAATGAAGTAGACGGAATAGGTTGAGTAATAACCGTTTGCGAAAAAGGTGGATTCAAGTTAATTTCAATTGCTTTAGCTATTCTTTCTTCAATAAATTTCTCCAAACAATCTGTATTGCTAAAAGTTGTTGCTAGTTGATCTCCACAATCTTTATTTCTTTTTTCATGTCGGTTACGGCTTCTTCTTCGTTCTCTCTCTTCATGCTTTCTTTTCTTTCTATGATGATCTTTACTTCGACTTCGACTTCTCCCCATTTTTCCCTCAATCTTTTAAATCAAAACTAAATGGCCGTAAGCTTATCCCACTTCTGAAATATTACGAATACTTTAAAAGAATAGAATCTATTTAATTTAGACATGAATCTCTTTTATTCAAACGACATATTCCTCCTTTTCACAAATTATAACAACAACCACCTCAAACCACTGCTTCTTCTTTTTTTTTATATTTTCTTCTGTTTTACTTTTTCATAGACAACTCCGTCGTCCTATCTCATTCCTTATATCATTATATATATATATATATATATATTACTGAAGAAGCGGGCAATAAAGAATTCTTTATTGCCCGCTTATTGAAGAAGCGGGCAATAATGGATTCTTTACTGCCCGCTCCTTTCAAGTGGTCAATAAACGGCTACTTTAGGCCCTATTTTTAGGTCAAAAAAACGCAGAAATCATGCATGTGTTACAAAAAAATTTTTAGACGAAATGGGTTCTCAGAAACTTAAATTAATCATATCTCAGCTTTCCGTGTACTGATTCAATTGAAGTTGGACTCAAATGAAGGGCTCTTTGTTCCTACATTCTGTGATAATTATTTCAATCCCCGGGATATCGCGAAACTCAAGAAATTAGGAAAATACTGTTCTCCCACCACGCCGGTTTGCTCCCGTACGGGTATATAGACTCGTTGAGTCTCGCGCGGCGTATATATAGATATATTACCTTATATGATATTATTAATTTTTTTTATTGTACTTGGCGCGAGACTCTACCGAGTCTCTTGATCCCGTTGAATCACACATTTTTCATATAATTCAACTATAACTGCTATAGATTAAAATCTAGAAAACTGACGTTCATATTATTCAATTCTCGTAGATGATGTAAAAATTAGGAAAAAAGTATTCTACCGTATAAGTTTGGAGATATTTCAATTGCAATAATCGAAAATGAACTAAATTATCTGTCAGGCATGATTAAAAATAAATGATATAAGCAGGGCTGGGTAAAATGGTATCTCGAATCCATTTGAAATGGAAAATGGAAAATGGTTGAGAAAAAGTATTTGAAATGCAAAATGGAAATAGTTGTACAGAATACATTTGAAATGCAAAATGGAAAATAGTCATTTGAAATGGATAATTAAATGCAAAATAGTTTCTTAATCATTATATTTTCCAACAACGAAATCTTAGTTATTTACATCGACTCTCAAATTGCAAGATTTTAATAATGCCTTTGCGTTAAGGGGAATCCTACTGTAAAATTTTCAAACAACAAAAAAAATGTGTCTTCCTTCAAAAAATACTTTGAAGTGTCCAGAATACTATGCAAAGGGTCACATGTAGATATTTAGAGTATTTTTTTTAGTTATAGCGTTTGTAGCGAAATAAGAATTTGACGTGCAGGTAGACAACCGAACCGGCCTGCCTGGTTAAGTAGGGGGAGGCGGGGCGAGTTGTGACAGGGGCATGTTGTGACAATGCTTCTAAAATACTTTTTATTACAACTAGCGCTCTTTTTAGTATTACATTTTATACTAACCCCTCAGCGCTAGTTGCTAACGAAGCAATGGCGAAACTGCGTTGAAATCGTTCAAATTAGACCATCAAAGGTGATTTTCAGATACAAAAGTTAGTTTTCCGGCCTGTATTCGAATGAGTCTTCTGCCCTATCAGTACGTGGTAAGTCATTTGTGGTATTATGGTCGACCTTTTGTAATCTTTGCCTGGATATTCCAACAGTTGTCCGAATAAATTCGACAATGTGTTTACTTTCATGCACGGAGAGAAAAAACTGGCGATTAACGCGTGAACATTGGCCACGCTTCAATAGCAAGCATTTCTCTTGGAAATCGCAAGGAGCTTCACGGAAAAAGTCCGTGAGCTCTCTTGGAAATATCCCTCGGACAACTTCACGGTATTAGCGCAAGGCAGCATTACTATGAATCCAACTGATTCTTGGCATCTTCGCATGGGCGCTGGTGCATTCAGGGCAAAAGGGTATGTCGCGCATTAAACCCATGAGGTCCTCTAGCAAATTGAGCAAGAGACGCTTGCGGTGTTCGCATAACAAATACTCCGCGTGTGAATCCCATGAATTCTCTTGCATTAAACCCTAGATTTTTCTCTCCGTGTGGCTATTCTCATTCAAAATGATCGTATGGGGCTAGTTGTGTCATTGAAGTGGGGGCGAGTTGTGACGGCACAACTAGCCCCATACGCCACTCAATCGCGTGACGATCTATCATTTTCAATAAAACGAACTTGGCGGATAGTAAATTACTATATTACGCATTATATATATGAGGTATTCCACGCCGTTTCGAACGGTCAAAAAAATCACCGCTTCCGAAAAAATCGTAATTTGGTCCTCGAACATAACCATATCGAAAGAATTTTTGTGAATTTTTTCAGAATTTTCGGATTGCATTTGTGGATTTTTTCCAAATTCCAGCTTTTTCTACAAACTCCCGTATCTCAAAAGTATAAGATCCTACAAGAAAATTTATGAGACATAAAAGTTGTAGTTTCGAATTAACTTTCTCAACAAATTTTTTTGGGAATTTCCCAAATCCCAAAAATACCAATTTTTATCAAAAATACACAAAAACTGGTTTTTCAATCAAAACGTCACTTTTGATTTGCCTCAATAATTTACAGAAAATACTTCAAGTGTTGACAACAACCGTATATTTTTTTTAAGATGGTTGGCTCAATCGTTTGGAACGTATGCTTTGGTCGTATTTTTTTTTTTTTTTTTTTTAGGTATGCTTTATTAATTCTTTTTTTCGAAAAAAAAAAAAAATAATTAATCCAGCATACGTTCCAAACGATTGAGAAAAAATATACGGTTGTTGTCCACACTTGAGAGTATTTTCTGTAAATTATTGAGGCAAATCGAAAGTGACGTATATTGATTGAAAAACCAATTTTTGTGTATTTTTGATAAAAATTGGTATTTTTGGGTTTCGAGAAATTCCTAAAAAATGTTGTTCAGAAAGTTGATTTGAAACTGCAACTTTTATGTCTCATAAATTTTCTTGTAGGATCTTAAACTTTTGAGCTATGGGAGTTTGTAGAAAAAGCTGAAATTTGGGAAAAAATCCACAAATGCAATCCGAAAATTCTGAAAAAATTCACAAAAATTCTTTCGATATAGTTGTGTTGTGTTGTGTTGTGCCAAATACTAGTCATTATTTCAGAATATTCAGTTAATACAGCCAAAATATCATTGTCACAACCTGCCCCAACCCTGTCACAACTAACCCCTCAGGAGGGGCACGTTGTGCCAAATTCCGTATGGAAGAAAAAAATGTATTCTCGTTTAATCCAATTCACTATAATCTCAACTTACCAACCAATTAAGGGCCATGATATGCCCTGTTTTAACTAAGATTTTAAATGTTTGGGTTTCATAAAGAATTTGGAATAATCCAATGTTTTCTTATTTTGTCACAACTCGCCCCGCCTTCCCCTAACATTTTTTCATGACAATTTTTACACATACTCATCAAGATAAACATAAAAACATATAAAAAAGTGAATAATATTGCATTTGTAGTTTTTCCGGAATAAATTCGAAAAAATTAGCCTGTTTGGAAGCTGCAGTAACTGCATCTCAAACTCAGCATCATCCATATTACGCCATTTACCATTTAGCATTTTATAAATGGCTAAATGGGTTGAGTTTAACATTTTAAATACAAAATGAAAATGCTTTTGGAAATACCATTTAAAATGAAAATGCAAAATGCCATTTTACATTTCAAATGCATATTTTAAATGGAACCATTTCAAATGTTACCCAGCCCTGGATATAAGCTGTGTTCCAACTTATAAGGTTGTACACTTACACTTACACTTACCCTTTGCCTGCGCCAATGGTTGCGCATTTTAGCGAGCTCTGGCGGAGATGTACTTAACTAGGGTTAATTTGAAATTCGGACGATTCAATTCGCTAATGATTCTGTGAAGCAATAATATTGTTGAAGATTCGTTGATTTGGAGATCTAATGATTGCTTATCGTCAATCAATACCTTTGATGAATAGAAAACACCATTTTTGGTATCATAGCCGCAAAATTCGATTTTACTGAAAACGGGCCAGTCCATAATAGTACATTATGTCATCAGGCCAATGAAGTATTTCGCGACGAATTTGAGTTTATAATCCGAGCCGAAGGCGAGGATGATAATGGAATTCGTCAGAAAATACTTTATGCGCCGTATGGCATATATACAATGTTATGTGTCTAGGCCAAAAACCGCGTTTAAACCGAGCAAAGCCAGGTTAGAATCGCGGTTTTTCGGGCCTAGACACATAAAATAATTTTTCACGGACGTAGGTCCGTAAAATGAACAATTTCTAAAATTAGCCATTTTTCGATGATAAATCATTTATCTCGGTTATTTTTCAATAACAAAACTTTTTCTATCAGTTGACAACACTAATAAAAAAACCTTTAGTTTGAATTCACGTGTATTTTTTCTTCATTTTTGCATCTATTCTTTCCTTTTTTTTTTTTTCTTTTTTTTTTTTTTTTTTCTCAATTTATTCTTTCCAATGCGCAACCATTGGCGCAGGCATATGCTCGGCGCGCAGGCAGAGGGTAAGTGTAAGTGTAAGTGTACAACCTTACAAGTTGGAACACAGCCATAGATGGGTTGTGAAAATTTGGCAACGTTGAACGAAAAGTGGCGCGCATTTTGAAATTGAATAATTATTACTTGCTTCAGTAGGTTTTTTTTTTAAACTATCCCTGATGTTTTTCTTTATGTTATGTCTGAATTGATGTTGTTGATCACTCATTTAAAAAAATAATTAAATAATTAACTCGAGCGGGCTTTCAATGGTCTTAAATAAGATATTAATTAAATATATTAATTTATGCAATAATTTTTTTTATTTCAAAGATAAAAAAATTCAGATTTTATTTCGACTCGCTACGTTGTGCGCGTACAACCGATTTATTAAAAATTAATCGGTAAAGCCGCTTTTTCCTCAAAGAGGTAGCAAAATCGGCCTCCGTTCATGTGTAAATAAAAATATACGATGGCTCATTTTGTCCAGAAAACTATTTCCCACAAATTCAGCGCGACAGATTATTTTCTCTGTCAATCGGCAATTCAATATGGTTATTTGTTGATTGAAATCGGTATACGTGCAATCTTGTGAAATTGAATATTCACCGTCACGAACATGATGAAAGAAAAAGCCATGGACGGATTATAGAGAATAGTTTCCTGAAGAAAATAAGCCATCGTAGACTGTAATCGAACCAATCTACTAGATTCTCTTATCGTTTTAAAGCATTTAAAATTAAAAAAAAAAAAAAAAAAATTAAAAATCGATATCTAGCCATTTGTTCATAATTTGGGTGTTATTTTGCTTTTGGACATGTCAGGAAAATCATCAGTTCACGAATATAATAATTCGATAATGCCGTAATCAATTAATGAAAAACTAGTCATTTTGGACTGGCCAACCTCCTTAAAGCTATTTTAGCTGAATCACAGAAGAATTTTTCAATTTTCAGTATCTCCTACCCTTGAATATTGTACTGCTTCAATTTATTACTTAGAATTATCAATCGATGTTTTTTTTAACAATTTTGGCATTATATAAAGCGTAATGTTCTTCGCTTGATTTTAATTGAATTAATTTACCGTGCAGGCGGATTTTTATTGGTCGATCCGTAACGTTACGTCTAATGGAAATCAAAATAAAATGTCAAGTCTTACTTTGCCCCCTGAAAACGTTCACATGCACTTACCTATTTGATTTTATCATAATGAACGACGGCACATAAGTATAGGTGTACTCGACGCGAATTATTCACGAATACTCTCTATAACATACATGAAGTCATGAATGAAGCAGAAGTTTTCGATGAATTAGTGTCTGGTTGTCCGTGTGTGTTCTGGGAAATATTTTTGAAACATATCGTGCAATCACTATCGCTTTTTCACCGAAATTTTACCTATCGAGATTAGAGATTTCGAATTTTTAAGACTTAAGAATTGTTCATGATATGCTATACAGAGACATGTTATCCCTGCAAGAGCATTTTTTTGTGAAAATGTTAAAAAATCAGAAGTTATCGTACTTACCGTTATCCGTTTATTATGTTGCAACAGATATAGAAATTTTATTACGATGAAATCATTCTCTTCTGAAATTATACACGCACAGTTCTTTTTCTTATTTTTCTTCATGTATGAATTACACATAGTTGATGACTAGCACGAACCACATTGAACCACATATCCATTAGGCATGAGGTTGAAGTTCGTAACGTTAACGTAACAGCATAATTCGTTGAAGAAATTCAATATTTCGTGATTCAAATGTTGTTAGAATTGTAAAATATGCGAGGTAAACATGTTTCACACAATTTGAGGAATTATGCACCGTTCTCGATCCATTTGAAACGTACGAGCCTTGAATTTGAGAATTTTTTGGCGAATATTTTGTTGCATTAACGTTACGAACTTTAACCTCATCATTAGGCCGTAGTGAAAAAAGTCAATTTTCGCGGATCGTATTCTATAATAGTGCGAAAAAGTTGCGTCCTGGCAAAACAAAAAACTGTACCATAGGGACAAATTTACAATCACATATTCTGTTCTGGCAAACGCCCTAAAGTTTTGAATTTTTTACACTCCAAATGGAGCAAAAACACAAAGAGACAAGTTAGCACTAAAAAATTCATAAAAACTCACTGGGTCGGTTGATTTCAGTCTCCGTACGTTTATTCGAAGCGGGACAAATGTAGCTTACGTTTGACGTTTCAAAATTTGAAATATCTTCCTTACTCTTGAAGATACGCGCGTTTGAAAATTGAGTTTTCCCGAACAAAGTCAATTTTTCAATTTTGTATCTTCGAAAGTAAGTAAGATATTTTGAATTTTACATACATATAAATGAATACTCTATTGGTGTATTCTCAGAATTTGAGAACGATTTAACGTCTAGTTTCTTAGAAAAATAGTTTTAAATATTACGTTTTTAAAGCTCTTACACACAGACTCTTATGGCTGACAAGCTACCGCCATGACTTGTTTTGTTATTTTCAATATTAAGGGGACCAGTACAGCGACTTTTCGAGAAATGATCATAGTCCGAAATCAATTTATTTCATAACCAAAGTTCATTTAACATCAAAATATTTTTCTTTTTCAAAATCGTGTGTCGTAAGGATTTCAGAGCACCGTTGGACCGATTCAGGTCATCTTGGATTCATTTTCTTCAGAAAACAAATCCTTATCATGTGAATGTAGGAATTTTAAAATAAAAAATTATGTCACAAGTTATGATCAATTTACCAAATTTGCAAAAATTATTATCACTCATTTCTTAAATAACTTGGCCAAAACGAAAAATTTTCAAAATTCCTACATTCACATGATGAGGATTTGTTTTCTGAAGAAAATGAATCCAAGATGACCTGAATCGGTCGAACGGTGCTCTAAAATCCTTACGACACATGATTTTGAAAAAGAAAAATATTTTGATGTGAAACGAACTTTGGTTATGAAATGAATTGATTTCGGACTATGATCATTTCTCGAAAAGTCGCTGTACTGGTCCCCTTAATCTACCAAGTTTGAGGAATGAAAAACCGCACGTAATAAACTTGAATACTTATAAAATATTTTAACATTTCAACAATATACCGTTAGCGATGTAATTATTGAAATAATTGAAGTTAAACTTGATTTTTCAATCTCGTTTATCGACAGTGATACATATTACTGAAAGTTTGGTAACATCGCTGGAAAGAAAAAGATAGACATATAATTGAAAAGAGAGACGAGATGAGAAATTAATTTTTCCATTTTGCTACATTTCTTTCACAAAATTTCCTTTTATATCTGCAATGCATGTATATCTAAATGTCTTATACATACACACATAACAGCGTGCTGTTGCCACATTCTTTCATCAAGCCATATGAGTAAAAAATAACGAAGTCATTTCATTACTTTCTTTTATTGAATAAGTAACAATAATCAATTTATGAACCTGTTATATGATTCTGAATGAAAATAATGAGTTTTAATAACTAGTGGAAGAATTCAGTGAGCGAAAAAATGCAAACACTACCATGACTCATTAGTTTCGCTCGAACCTCCTTAAAACTCAAAGTTACACGGAGAAAAATTTCTCGTAGAAACTACCATACCGATATTGCAGTTTGAGTACAGAATGGAGGTATTGACAGACCTACTATACTCTTCTAGTATAGTTCATATTAAAATCTTGTCCGAGTCACAATAATATCAAGGCTGAGATAAAATGTTACTGGACGAACCACGAGAAAAGTATGGTAGGTCTGTTTATACCTCCGTTCTGTAATCAAACTGCAATATCGGTATGGTATAGTTTCTACGAGAAATTTTTCTCCGTGTAATGATATAAACGCTGAGTTCGGTAAATACCGATCTGACCACTCCGAAAGCTCTGGCTCTACCCCTTTTCTTCTAATAATCATGGGTAGAAAAGAGACATAAGAGCTCCGAGCGAATCGAGCGCATATATACCGAACGCACCTAAGCTTCAACTATATCAGATGCTTTGGAGCTATTTTATCAATAGAGTTAATGGTCAATCTCCTGACCTCCTAGAAAATCGAATTTCGAATGGAATTGGTGCATATTAAATCTAGAACAAAACATCGTTACTGGTGGAAAAGACTAAAACAGTCAGAAAGATGACTTATGGTTGTAAAATTTCACTAAATCGAAATAAAATAATTCGCTTTTAAACTCATTACTCATAACACACCAGACTGGATGGAAGCAGCTGTTGAGGAGTTCAAAATATGTAGTTATCGTACTTGATAAATAAGAACGAAAAATCGATTCGTAAGAGTGAACTCCGCTTGGACCATAGGCTTGGATACAACCCGATTGTATGCAAAATACATGAAAAGCTTCATTGAACACACAGAATTCTTGCACACGTATACTATGGCTTCATTGCATTCATTACGTATCTAACATGTAATAGCTGTATATTCAAAAACACACCTACCTTGTTACTTTTCCTGTTAAATATCTTATGTACTATATTTTCTTTGGCACGATCGAGTTTGCATACAAGTTCACATAATAGTATATTACGCATCGAGGGAGGGGAAGTATATAGGCTATTCCAAACTGCATGTGAGATTGACACCCGAGCCGAAGGCGAGGCTGGCAAAAACGCAGTTTGGGATGGCCTTTTCACTCCCGTACGTGACGTATTGGGAACCTTAGAACCTCGATACGCCAACTAGTGGCAGAAAATAGGACTGTTCTAACAAGGCAACAGTAACCAATGAGAGGGCTTAGAACCTCGATACGCCAACTAGTGACGAAAATAGAACTACTCTAACAAGGCTGAAATTTCAAAGCCACGCCCATTCCAAGGATCCCAATATTATTTTTCACCATCCCTTCGCATCGGAAAGTACGACTTTCCGCTCACATGAGGGGCTGAAAGTCGTACTTTCCGTGCAGGTGTGGTGAAAACAATTTTTTGATTCGAATGCGAAACAACAGAAGAATATAATTCTCAGGAAAGGCCGCAGGAATAGCTAATTCGGTTTACGTTATATCTCTGAAGTTTTGTGTGGCACAAAGATTAGGCTCGTGCCGGATGTTTCCATAGCAGATCAGAGATCGTACTCTTCTCTGGCAGAAATACGTGATCCGATCACGCGAATATACGTTACCTGGACCTGCAGTGCTACTTCTTTTGACAATGATGGGCGAGGGATGATTGATAATTAATTAACCAACTATGGAAAGGTGACGAATCACAAATCTAAAATTTTGCTTGAACATGCGCTTTCGAAGGCTAATCAACTTTTGCAACAGAAATAGGTATTCAAACAAATTAATACGCTACGAATTTTTTTTACGAAGGTCTAATTTATAATTAAAAAACCTATTGTGAATAAAAAGAAAGGCGATGTTTTTCTAAAACGTTTTATCTTTTATTTTAAAGAAAAAATGTGTATTATAGTATATTGGTGTAGCTTGCTGCCCGAGCGAGAGCGAGGACTCGGCGAGCCGAAGGCTCGCCGAGACGAGCGAAACGCAAGGGCAGCAAACTACACCGAGGGGGCGAAAACGTTGCTCCCGTGGTGCACACGATATTTTTCTTTACACATGAACGGAGGCCGATTTTGCTACCTATTTGAGGAAAAACGGTTTTACCCATTAATTTTTAATAAATCAATTAAAGTTATGATTTATTTATTTGGTTGCTGCTTTAAACAAAACAGTATGGGCATGGAGGTATAATATGGAGGGCCAGCTGCGCCAGCGGACCTGACTCCAATTCGCGGTCGGAGAATTAACTTGCGCCGTGGCCGACAGGCAGCGCTCTCGTCGGCTTGGCTATAAAGACTCATGAATTATGCATTCCGGCAATAGGCGCGCTTGACACATTTGAATTATTTTAATCGATGGAATCGCGTAAATTCGATTATTTGCGTTGGGTAAAGGAAATGAGAGTACGTTGATATGTTTTTGAAATGTTTTCCGATGATTAATTTCCAGATTTTCATAGCAGAGGCTGTAAAACTGCTGTCACGCATGCAGCTATAATTTTTTTAGTTCTGCACAATTTGATTGAAAGAAATTAATCTTTTTTATTGTATAATTACGTAGGTATAAACCCCTTCGTCTATAGGGACGAATTGATCAGGTACAATTTCGAACTCCACTAGGTACCCAAGAGGTCACGTCAAAATACACGGAGAAAATTTTATGGTAAGGGCTCTCATACTGTACAGGAATTTCGATGTATTCCGCACTTTTGAGAACTAGGACTATAAGTATGTTAACCATAACTTAAGATATGGTAACCATTGCCTCAATTGTGAGAATGGTTACCATACTTATAGTCCTGGTTCTCAAAAGTGCGGAATACATCGAAACTCTTATATACAGTATGAGAGCCCTTACCATGAAATTTTCTCCGTGTACGAATAACTACGCACAATATAAAGATTTTGAATTGAAAATTTGTTGATAACTTTTTCAATATATGAACAACTACTGGTTAAAAATTAAAAATTCTTAATATACTAGTTTGGATGAAAAAAAATCTTAAATACTGGCCTCCCTTGCAGCCTTCCAATGTATGATGACTAATTAATTATATGAGTGTATAACCATGATAGCTATTTCCCTAATTATTCGCCTGCGCCTTGGAAATAATCTAACTATACTTTCCTTTTATCAGCACCGTCATTTCAAATCTTCTGGAAAAATTACACATAAGAATTATCTCGACTGTAGTTTCCATCCCCAAAGTCCAGATAATAAGTGTTTTACCTCTCATTTGAGTAGATGTAATGCTACGACGTGTTTTCCCCGTAATAACTGGAATTAACTCTCGAATCTTACGCAGTGCATTACCAGAAGATTACCTGTTACCTAGTGAAGGATATGACAACTCTTTAAATCGAGCACGAGCACGATAAATCACTTTTATACAGTTATTAATTGTTACATCCCGTGCAATTGCCATAGAATTGCTGCGCTTTTCATTCAAAAGTATAGCCATGCCGCCCGAGACGCACTCCAGTGGCGGCCTGCCGAACTATTTCAGCGACCGCGAATCGGGATCCAAAATTGCGGTCGAACGGGGGGAAGCTGGCCCTCCATATTATACCTCCATGGTATGGGTACGAAGTTGGTCCCACCGTCTTCTGTTCTGTTCATGAAGGAAAAAAGAGGATAGATGAATCTAGTGCAACTTCATATCGGGGAGCAAAGACTGGGAGGAAAGACTTTCAGGGAGGAAAGGCCGGGAGGAAAGACTTTCAGGGAGGAAAGACTTTTCGAGCGGCAAAACGCTCTTTGCTCGCCGAAAATAGGGAGCAAAATCGGCCTTTCCGTTCATGTGTAAAGAAAAATCTCTTTATTCTATCGTTTATACTAGGGCTGTAAGGTTTAACCGGTTTAACCTGCCAAGGTGGTTAACTTTAATAATTCACCGATGGTTTAGCCGGTTAACCGGTTAACCGGCTAAGGTGACTGAACTGGTTAATGAGAATAAAGCTTAACCACCTTAGCTATAGTTAACCGGTTAACCGGTTAAGGGGACCAGTACAGCGACTTTTCGAGAAATGATCATAGTCCGAAATCAATTTATTTCATAACCAAAGTTCATTTCACATCAAAATATTTTTCTTTTTCAAAATCATGTGTCGTAAGGATTTTAGAGCACCGTTGGACCGGTTCAGGTCATCTTGGATTCATTTTCTTCAGAAAACAAATCCTCATCATGTGAATGTAGGAATTTAAAAATAAAAAATTATGTCATAAGTTATGATCAATTTACCAAATTTGCAAAAATTATTATCACTCATTTCTTAAATAACTTGGCCAAAACGAAAAATTTTCAAAATTCCTACATTCACATGATGAGGATTTGTTTTCTGAAGAAAATGAATCCAAGATGACCTGAATCGGTCCAACGGTGCTCTGAAATCCTTACGACACATGATTTAGAAAAAGAAAAATATTTTGATGTGAAATGAACTTTGGTTATGACATAAATTGATTTCGGACTATGATCATTTCTCGAAAAATCGCTGTACTGGTCCCCTTAAACCATCAGTTAATTATTAAAGTTAACCACCTTGGCTGGTTAAACCGGTCAAACCCCACAGCCCTAGTTTATACCCTTTTTTATGTGCTTATACCAATTATGTGATTTATCACCCGAATTCTTTCAGCAGGGTTTGCAAGGACTTTTCGTAATAAAAATCCCGTTTTGACTTTATTCTTGACAGCAGTTTCAATTTCTGCCACCAGACTGCGTATCGATACGCGAGCGTTGCGAATTTCAACCGCAGTTACATCAGCGGTGCGCCATCTACCCGCGTCATACTGACTGCGATACCTGCGTTAATTCTACATTTTCGGAGTTTTGTCCTTTCTAATCTTTCATTTTCGGAATTTTTGATGATCGGGGTAAGGATTCTCGGAGGTTCGGACCTTCGTGAACATGATCAATTGCTCATAATTTTTTCTCATGTTTGAACTTTCTAATTTTTTGTCCTTCTAAAATCGAATTTTCGAAACTTTGCGTTTTTCTGAACATTAGAACTCGGAATATTTTATATGGGTATCACTGACTGTTCGATACACTGATGTGTTCAGTTCGTACTAGTTCGGAGAAATACCGACTCTGTGTAATTAAATACACGTAATTTTTTCTTCGGTACTCACGCTGTTCTACACTTTTTACTATAGGCTATACGTACTTTCGGGTAAATAACTTTTCTGAAAACTGTTAGTCGGAAATATGAAAATTCGGAATTTCGACCCTTCTGAGGTTTTGAAATTCGAAATTTCAATCCCACCCCTTCGCCGGCCCGAGGACGCGTCGATCACAACTCGGGCGTAAAGTTTAACTTTACGCCCTAGATACGAAAACTACTATTATGATTCCATCAAATGGAATATATCACATTATTATTTACTTGATTATATACTGAATTAATTAACTAAAAATTACTCAATTACAAACTTCAGAACTATATATATACATTTAAATAAAATCTTAAAGTTAGCCGCAAATTTAAATCTCTACTAGTAGTTAATTTACTAGTGATATTTTCGATTTATCGAACTTGTGATATTTTTCAAGATTTTAGTTAAGTGTATATTTCTATATTTATATTTTTGTTGTTTCAAGTCGAGTATTCAGTATGGAATGTAATAAAAATTTTGCAAATTATCGGACTTAATGAATCTAAACGCATACCAGCTCCCCATACCTTGCACGTAAAGCGAGCAAGCCTCTGTCTCGGCGCGCCCGCGCGCGACGTTCCGCATGAATCAACCGCTTATTAAGTATAGTTTCCATCGGAGTTCCATTTTTAAACTTACAGCTTTCGTAGAGAATGAATTAAGGAACACGGTCGTATTTTTTTCAGAATATTCGAAGGGGGCATTCATCTCGAAAATCACGTTTTAAAGATATAATTGTTAATAACAAATAGAAGATTGTTTATTACATGAATTTAAAATTCATAAGATGAAAGTGCAATTCAAGAGCTTCAAAATGAGTTTTTGATGATGTCTGTACGACAAAGGGAACCGGAGATATTAACGTTTAAAGGAGAGCGCGATTCCGATTTTTGGTGTTTTTTTCGAAAATTCAACCCCTTGTAACTTCTAAGCCCTTCGAGTTAAAAAAAAAAAAAAAAAAATGTTTCATACATTCATTTTACCTAGAGAATACGTAAAAAAAATTACGACGATTTTTAAGAACATGAGGTCAAAAAGGTGTCCCGCTTGACGTGGACTGACTCCTATACGAGTCATTCCACGTCAGACCGAACACCTTTCAGACACTATGTTCTTGAAACTCGACACAATTTTTTTCACAGCTTCTATGAGTCAAATGAATGCATCAAACAATTTTTCAAATTTTTTTATCTTCAATAGTTTCAGAGTTGCAGGGGGTTGAATTTCGTCAAAAAGGGGCAAAAAACGGAAACACGCTGTCTTTCAAATGCTTATATCTTCGGTTCTATCCGTCCTACAGACTTGATCCTGTGTTCGTTTTGAAGCTCTTGGAACAGACTTTTAAAATATATTTTGTAAATGTTGGTAAAGCGACAACGATTATTTGTTATAAACAATTACATTATTCAAATGCAATTTTCAAGGTGAGAACACGCTTTTAAAATTTTGAAAAAAATATGAGCGTGTTCCTCGGACAATTTCCTAAAAGATGAGTGAGTTTCAGAATGGATCTCGGATGGAAAGTATTTTTGAACAGTGATTGAATAAAAGAAAGTGGCGCCGCGCGACGCTGCTGGCGCGCCCCTTACGTAGATCCACGCTTTTGCTTGATCAATCGCTGTTTAAAAATGCTTTCCATCCGAGTTCCATTTTTGAACTTACTTTTCCTCTAGAAAATCGTCCGAGGAACACGCTTATATTTTTTTCAAAATTTTCAGAGCGTGTTCTCACCTTGAAAATTGCATTGCAATAATATAATTGTTTATAAAAAATAGTAGTTGGTGCTATGGCGAAATTAAAAAAATGTGACATGAAAGTATGTTTCAAGAGCTTTGAAATGAGCACATGACCAAGTGTCTGGGATGGATAGAACCGCAGATATGAGAGTTTGAAAAAATACGTGTTTCCCGTTCATGCCCCTTTTTGGTAGATCTACGTAAGAGGCGCGCTAGCAGAATGTGCGGATGCCGCTTTTGCTTAATCAATCGCTGTTTAAAAATACTTTCCATCCGAGTTCCATTCTGAAACTCACTTATCTTTTAGGAAATTGTCCGAGGAACACGCTCATATTTTTTTCAAAATTTTGAAAGCGTGTTCTCACCTTAAAAATCGCATTTGAATAATATAATTGTTTATAACAAATAGTCGTTGTCGCTATACCAACATTTAAAAAAATATAATATAAAAGTCTGTTCTAAAAGCTTCAAAACGAATACAGGATCAAGTCTGTAGCACGGAGAGAAAAATTAAGATATAGCTCCTCGCGCCGTCTGGAATAAGAGCTTGTTATTTTAACGAGCTGCGAAGTTTAGCGAACGCAAGGTATAATATCTCGCATCCCCTCTCTTTACCTCTTGGTAACGTACTGTGGAGAAAATTCCCGCGTTTACGTGTTTGCTTCATAAGCCGCAAGATGTTCTAGCAGCACCTCTGTGTTTTTGTTTCTCGGTTCTACACCACGAGGCAAATACAAAGTGCCCAAGGAATCGGCCGTTATAGAGCTCTTGAGGTTTTTGATTCGTTTTATACAGTTAAAATTTTTTACTGCGCGTGCAGTTAGTGCAATTACACGGAAAATTCATATTCAGTGGAAGTGACTAACGTAAATGGACGTAAGTAATTTTAATCTTAAAATTGTTAGTAATTACAGGGTGATTATTCTGAAGTGAATGTATTTTGGTTATGATAAAAGGTTATGTTAGATTACGGCTGTTAATATAATTTTATTTCATGGTATAGCACAATGAGTGATTGTCATGCATCAGTCTCAACCTCTAATACTAATGTGTGTCAAGTTATTACTGGTTTGTGTTTTTTAATTCTTAATTTTTTTTTTTTTTTTCATCAATAAAACATGTATCCTAAAGAAGTGGCTTTTTGTATAATTTGTTACAAATGATTAGTAAGGTGATGGTTATCAATATTTCTCATTGCATGTGGGTTACATTGTACATTTTCTCATTGAAGAGTAATTGGAAACTTGATGTCATTTATGATATATGTTCGCGATTTATTTATTTTTGTTAGTACCGGGTAACTGCAGGAGTGATGATATAAATCCGACACAATTGAACTTGGGTTGCATAATTGAATATGTTGATATTCAAAATGAAAATTGCACCATCGAAACCAATCAACTTTCAAATGGATGTGAAATAAGGGATACACAATTGCAGCCTCTTACAACAAGAACTCCTTTGAATGCTATAAATATCAATACAAGTAAGATGAGCAGCTTCTTAATTGTTTATAAAGTAACTTATGATGCAGTTCTATTTGAAATGCCTTTACGGTATACATGAATCTGATAAAATATTGATTTATGTTATTACAGATGATGCTGTAATATCAAATGCCAAAGAAAGTAACTATGTGTATCAGGTCCTAAAAGAGAATCCAGAAGGAGATTTTTTATTAGACATTTATGATTATCAAGCTATTCCTGCAAACAAAAAGAAATTGTTGGACACGAAGAAAACTACGTACTTTTCTCACTACAGTGTTGCAAGAATTCTGATTTTCCATGAGATTCGACGAATCAACTCGTATGAGTAAGTTTAATCATTTTTTACAATATTGTGACAAATGTTTAGCTCAGTCCATATGGTTTTTCGACGTTTAAAAAATGGGACTTCATTTAAATATGATCAAAACTATTGGATATCGTTTCAAATGATCCAGAAAGAGTTGACCAAAATAGTCAGTTACTTTTTCTCCAAAGATAACCGTTGTCTGTGGTATTATATTTGGAGACTATTGGTTTTGATAGATAATATTAGCGATAGATTATAATAATCTATTGTTGTTAAGAGACCAAATTACCAAATATTCGTTAAACCTTTCATATTATTTACAATATTTTTTATAAAAAAATATGCATTCTCTACAGAATCCCACCAAAAAGATTAGAATTTTTTGCTGAGCAAGCGTCCGCGTTATTCCCAGAATTTTCAAAAGAGCGCTTTTATGGAGCGTCTACTTGTGAACAGACGTCCAATGGGGCTTTATTGTCTGCTTATTCAAATATTCGTGAAAAAGCAATCGCCATTGGGAAAATAAAAATAGGAGGTAGCCGTAAAAGAAAATCGACTGCAACTGAAGGTTCTTAAGCTTATTTATTATTAATTATTATTTTAGAAGAAATAAATAAATTTTAGAGGGTTAAATTCTCAAACGTGACAATTCCTTACAAATTATATTGCTTCCAGAAAAAGTTTCCCAGGCATTACAAGAACTACTCAAATCTGTACCAATCATCGATGATGAATTTTTAAAGAAATGGGCGGCAATTCCATCATCAGAAAAATTATCTTTTTATGAAGCGAGGAAAACTAAAGAAATTTTCGAGGACGTACCAAATATTCTGAATCCAGTTGGCTTCAAACTGGTAAATTTCTATTAGACACATTTGAATATGAAAAGCGTGTGAAACTTTTTACAATAACGTGTACTTGTAGCTTGAAAATAATATGCTGTCCTCTGAACTCCAGAATTCAATTTTCATCTCTTTAATTGCGCTTTCTAAGAACATAATAATAAAATATTGTTCGCTTTATACAGATTTTTAAACTAAAAAAGTTAGCAGTCATTGACGGCTTGTACCGTATGAATCTCTCCTTTAAATAAAACAACACCGTATCTGTATATAATTTACTATTAAATAAGACAGAATTCAAGCCTTATGAAAAAATAGAAACGGTAAAATTTTTCTAACTGGAATATTTATATCTTTCAGATTCAAATCGATTTTTCTACGATATATGGTAAACCATTAGGACTGTTCCGAGAGAGGTTTCCTGCGATAGCAATAAATTTGTTGACTCTTGCTGAATCAAAAAAAAAAAAAGATCCAGAATTAAATTTAAAACTAGAAGAGTACAAATATGTTGCAACAGAAGGTATGGTTTAATCTTAATAGGAATGATTGACTTTCCGATTTTTATTAAGACATTTTTAATAAGAGAATTATCTTATTTTTTATAGAAGGTAAGCTTATAAAAAGCCTTATTATTCTGGTGTATCAATTCAAAAGAGTCCCTAAGCAGACTAAGAGATCAGCATCAGGAATAAGCTGGACTCCAACTCGTCCTGACACTCAGAAAACTTACTTGATCCATGTGAAGGTGAGATAAGTTGATAGATATTTTTAGAACTCTATAATTTTAAAATCGCAATTTTGTTGTAATTTCTCCACGCTCGTGTTACAAAATATTGTTTGCAACTTTCATATAATATACAATTGGATGATAAAAAAATTAAAAAGAAAAGTACTCATTTTACATTAAATCTTATAATTCTGTAAAAATTTGACATGATTCAATTACTTTACTTTCTTCATAACATTTCCTGATTCGGTCTCTTAAATTTTCAGAGTAATGGCTCAATTGAAGAGAATCTCAAAAGTGTAGACTTAGATGTTAGACAAATGTACAACGACCACAAACTCAACGTCCAACCGTATATAGTTATTTTTGGATCGTCATTAGATAATACAGGGTGTTCCAGACCTCGCGACGAATATTTCACAGGGTAAATCTTGATCAAAAATGGGATCGAAATTTCCTCAGCCGATTTTTTTTTAAATGCATATCTTTCCCGTTATAATTCATTCAATTTCAGTCAATGACGCGCGGCTTACGAACGGCCGCGCGTCGGTGTGCTTACCGCTCGGTTGTGTGCACTTTTTTCGTGGCGACAATAGGGCGAGAGACGCGCACACAACCGAGCTGTGATTACACCGACAAACGGCCGTTTATAAGTCGCATGTCATTAGCTGAAATTAAAATAATTATAACGGAAAATCCATGCATCTCCGAAAAAATCGGCTGAGGAAATTTCGATCCCATTTTTGATCAAGACTTACCCTGTGAAATATTCGTCGCGAGGTCTGGAACACCCTGTATAGTTGGATCATTCGTAGTATTAGATGGTCATACTTTCCAGACAGCGTCACCTGTTGCAGCAGTCGACTTGTGCTTTCAATGTTTGAAAATTTTCAATTTAATGAAAGATTCTATAGTTTGTAATCATATCTGGCAATTTTTAAGCGTTCAGGTGTACGGTTTTCCTCGCGGTCATTTGTTCGCAGGCGTGTCTCTTTTGGTAGATGAACTTAGAACTTTAGAAATTCAAATGATGTAAACTTACCTTCTACAGTATTATTTAATATTTATTATTTGATGTAGGAGTTTCTTTATAAATTAACGCGGCTAACTATATTTTACGATTGTATAGGTATTTTGTCAAATAATGACTATCGGCTAGATCTGTATCCTCTTAATTTGTACTCAAATTAATAAATTGTTCTGATCAAATAATTTGCTAAAAAGAATGGATTTTTCAAACCTTACAGATAAAGAGTTCCTTGATAAGGAAATGCTCGTATTTATTCTTTCACTGTATAATGAGTCATTGATTAGCCGTAGTACTATCGATTTCATAGTGAAACAATTTGATGACTTCATCAGTTTAAAGTACATTCCGTTTGTACAGAAACAAATTAGAAAAAAAATCAATGTTGAAAAAAATCATGATGCTTATTATCAAATGCAATTTATTCTTGAAAGTACAAAGAATTTGTTTAAACAGTTCTCTACAGAACACTTGAGATTAAAATTGTTCGAAGAAAAATGTGGCTTCGTACCACCTCAAGTATTTTGTATCGGAGAAGAGACAGTTTTCAACAAAGATGATACAAACAAAGTATGCGTTGAGAAGAAAACCGTTCAGGCAGCTTATATCCCTTTAGAAAAGTCATTGACCAATTTTCTCCAAACTCCGGGTGTGTTTCGCGAGATCAAGTCCTTCGTTGACAATTTATCAAAAGATAACGCGAGTTTATCAAACATTATGCAAGGCGATTTGTGGAAAAAAAAGTATTCTAGACCGGATAAAATTGTTTTCCCTATCTTTGTATACTTCGACGAATTCGAAACTACGAACCCATTAGCCAGTCATGCTGGTGAATTAAAATTAGGACAAATATGCGCATCTTTGGGTTGCTTACCACCTCATTTCGAAGGAAAATTGGAAAATATTTTCATATCAACAATATTCCATTCCAAACATTTGAAAAAATTCGGGAATGAAATTGTTTTTACAAGAGTAATAAATGATCTGATTAAGGTGCCACAGTACCGGAAGTCAATTCTCAGATTTTCTATAGATATATGTCATACCGAGACGTCAAATACGAGGAATTTCGTCGACAAATTGAGCCTTATTTACGGGACGCAGATAGGTGAAATAAGTTTTCCTGAAACAAGTGTGTATTCCTACGGGGCGCTTACTCCCTGTGTTGAGTGATAGACGTTTTAATCTCCTGGATGCGGCGAAAATACGACAAGTCGGTAATGGCCGGATTCTGATGCCGCCATGTTGGATATGTATAAACGACCTGTCACTTTTATTTATTCGCAATACACATTACTTGGTAATCTACGCTGAAAATCACTAAGTAAGCGCCCTACAGATCAATTTAAGCTTTTATAAAAAAATAATACCTGTGGAATTCGTTTCCTCGTTTGGGCTCAATTTGTCGACGAAATTCCTCGTATTTCATGATTCTGACGTCACAAAATATATATAGGACACGCCAGTACTGTGGCACCTTAAGGGGGGAATGGGGTATAATGCATGAAAAAAAACGCTTTTTTTGTGAATTTTTTTCAGACATCTGGTTAAAGTAAATTGATTTAAATATTTTGCATATTACAAAGGATCATTCGAACCACATTCAGTATTTTTTTTTTTAGAAAAATATTGAGTAATGAGCTAGTGACAGAGTATTTTCGAGGACACCTTTTCAAAAAGATGATATGCGGTTCCAGCGATATCTCAACGTCGAATGATCCGAAATCAAAAAAGTTGCGATATTTAGTTAAAGTATAAGTTTTCCCTCCCCCCAACGATCATTTTTAGGTTTTTTTTTTTATTTTCAAATTTGTTGTGATTTTTTTAAGTCAAAATTGCGATTTTTGACGAAAAATTTCATCATTTTTTAAGTGGAAAACAACCTTAATATAAAAAAATTAAAAAAAAAATATCGTTGGGGAGAGGATTTTTATATGTAGAAAAAGTGTACCAAGTTTGGAAAGGATCGGTTCAGTAGTTTTTGCACAATCGTTGGAACGGACTTTTAAAAAGTGGTTTCGAGAAAAACGCGTTTAAAGTTTTGAACACCGAAAAAGTGAATAAAAAAATTAATTTTTTCAACTTACACTGAATCATCGATTCCAGCTCCATAAAGTACTTTTCTTGCAGCAGCTTCGTCGTAAAAGCATCACCGTGTATCTAAACAATATACCTATGCGGCAGCTGCGCGTAGGTATATTTTCAAGAGTAGCTCCGGTCTATAAGGAGGTTCGGTTTAAAGGTCTATAACTTCAAGAGTTTTGCTCCGATTGACTTGAAATTTAGACACGATATTTTTGAAATATTTTACTATAAGAAAATGCAAAAAAACAAATATCGGTTTTTCGAAAGTGCTTATACCCCATTCCCCCCTTAATCTTTCTCAAAATGGAATCAAAATTGTAATTGATGGTCGAGAACAGTGTATTTTCTTCGAATGTCCATTGGTCTTAGGAGATAATCTCGGATTAAATACTATCTGTGGGTTTTCTGGCAGCTTTACAGCAACGTACTATTGTAGAATTTGCCATGCATCAAAAAATCAATGCGCAGAAATGTTTATTGAAAATGAATTTTCACTTAGAACTCCAGAATCATACGAGAGAGATGTATCTGAGAATGATATGTCGAAAACTGGTGTGAAAGAATTGTGCATTTTCAATAAACTACCTAATTTCAATATAACGGAAAATGTAAGCGTTGACGTTATGCATGACGTTTACGAAGGGATAATTAAATACACAATAGAGAAAGTTATCGATAAACTAAGGAAGGATAATATTTTAGACCTGGAAGTTGTAAATAATAGAATATTATATTTTTGTTACAACGAGACTGAAAGACCAAACCAACCTAGAAAATTAGAGATCGATAAATCAAAAAAAGGTGGAATGAAAATTAAAGCTCGGCAGTCAGCAGCTGAATCGCTTTGCCTTGCGAGATACCTAGGTTTAATGATTGGTGATTTGATTCTACCTGAAAACGAATGTTGGAAATTATACAAATATCTAAGAATGATTATCGGAATCGTTACTAAACCAAAATTAAATAGAGGCCAAATACAAAATTTACAGGCAATCGTTTTTAAATATAATGAATTATATTTTAAGCTATTCGGTAACTTGAAACCAAAAATGCACCTCTTGATACATTATACAACAGTTATGTTAAATTGTGGACCTGTTGTTCATTTTTCTTGCATGAAATATGAAAGAGAAAATAAAAGGTTAAAAGATATTTCAATCGCAAGTGCATCGAATGTAAATGTGCCATTCACAATTGCTTTACGAGATCAATTAAAATGTTGCTACGATAGAACATGCGGGAAAATATTTATGTCTCAAATAGAAAAGGGTCCAACTGTTTTAGGAGATGCGAAACACTTAATGAAAAAATTAGTGCCTAACTTACAAGAAGACATATCCATCAAAACACTGAAAAATGTATGTATTATCGGTAAAATCTACTCGCCAGGAACATTTATTATTACCGAGATCACTTTCGATAAACCTCAATTCGGCGTCATTGAAGAAATATTCCAATATAATGAAGATATTTATTTTCACGTGCGCGGATTTCAGACAATAACTTTTAACAATTATTTTCATGCCTATGAAGTATTAGGCTGGTTCTCAGAAAAAATCGAAATTTAGGTCCTTGTCGATTCCCGTCAAATGGGATCGTAAGTTATAGTAAGTCTTTTTCTTTTATGAAACTACTTCACTAGACGTACCAAATCATGAAATAAATTTATTTCTTTTATCACAAATAATAAATATATGTTCAAGTAAATACCTTAAAAATCATTCCCTCATTATGTCCCAACCCCCAAATTCAAATAGATTCATAAACCTAATACGAGTAGTTTCTTATAAACTGTTTGCTATCTCATTTTTTATTCATATATGATAGTACCAGCTGTACATAAACGGGTGTATAGTTCAAAAACGGCGAACGGAAAAATCACAAAATGTATTTTTAAACTCGTCCTTAAAAAACGCATCATTCCCTCACAGTTGCGTAACATTGGGATTAGAGCATAATTTAAACATTGTATCGAACGCATCCTTATTGTTTTCAAAAATTCACAACATCAATATTGAAAACATACCCCAGACTGGGCTATGGGTGATGAGATTATTTGTTAAAATTATTTTGAGAGAAAATTTTTTCAAACTTACATTTTCAACCGTCATTCCCTCACACCGTGTTATAAAAAGGTAAACGCTTATTTATGGACAATTTATCATATATTTGTATATGTTTCGAGTAGTAATAAACTATCGTAAGATGATGTTTGATAAGTAAGGATACGTTTCCTACTTTGATGCAATAATAGTTCGTTTCGTCATTCCCTCATCGGTCATCCCCTCATAAAAATTGTTGGTGAGGGAATGATCACTGAGTAAAAGAATGATATTTCTTAATAAATGTAGAAGAATTATAGTTGCTTGGCTTGTTTCAGGGCGCCATATGTAAAAAATGTCAAAAATTAAAAAATTAACGGAAGCAGAAGCTATCATTCCCTCATTTTTGAATTTTATTTTGAACCCGCTCACCCCCTTTTAAACTCAAAAAAGTTGGGGACCACTATAATGTGTTAGTCAATTAGGATGTGTACTATCAAATTAACAAAAAAAAATCCATAATAATTTAAAAAAAATTCGGTCAAATTAATAAAGTCATTTTTCGATTTTTTCTGAGAACCAGCCATTAACTGATTGTATTGAATCGGATTTAATGATTAATATTGAAATCATACCTAAATTTCCACCGTGTATTTTTGTAAGAAAACCAGGATGCGAATTAATAGCTACAAGGTATGATGTATAATCAAATCTATTATGTGTAATTAATGATGTTATTATTCAATAAATATTCCATTGTATGATTTCTCTACTCTTATTTCCTCTCAGCCTGGTTTTTTGATAATAAATAGGTATGTAAACTCTATATTATTTTACAGGATTTGATTCCCAAAGCAACGGCGGCTTCAAATATGAAGTCTCACACTGCTCCAAATTTTTCCTGAATTTATTATAATTACAATTCTTATATGGTATGGAATAAATATTAACATAAAATAACCGGTTTGTAGCTTAGAAAATTCAACGGAACTATTGCTTACCGTTACTCAAATTTACTTTTCTATATAAATACTGAAATTTCAATTTTCTATGATGATAAGTTTAAATTTTTTATATCATCAAAAATATCTATCATTTCAATAAATGTATGAGTAATCAATTTGATCGGAATAATTTATTATGCAACCGGTTCGGAGAGGCTTTATTTACGAAACGAGAGGTTTCGTAAAAAATACTCGCCTTCGGCTCGTGCTTTTCGTTATAAAAAAACTTGCCTTTATGAACAAGTTGTATAAGATATTTTATAACAGGCGCGCCAAAAAATCAGAACCCTACTGAAAATTTCCAGATGGATTCATCTGGTCGTTCGAAATTCCTATGGATTCCAAATAAAATCTAGTCAATTCCTAGCAGAATCCAAAGAATTCCATCTGAAACCTGCTGGATTTCCAGCAAATTCCATAGGAATTTCGAAAGACCAGATGAATCCATCTGGAAATTTGCAGTAGGGAACAAAGTTGCGTTTTTTAGGTTAGAATGTTATAAATTATTTTTATCACCTATATTTTATTAAAATCAAAATTTGAAACTGATTAATTACATTTTTTTATTGAAATCTAATCTATGACGAGGCATAATAGAAATTGCGCTCACTATATTATAGACCGAAATTTTGGACCAATCAGACACAAGAGCCTCAACGCCGGATTCCTTAAGACAAGAGGAAAAGCGTCGTCATGTATTTGAAGTCCGTATCTCATGCTTCTTCTGCTATAGAAGCATAGAACTGAAGTGATAAACTGACAAAGGCCGTGCTTTGCCTTCTTATATCTCTAGAAGAATTTGATACTCTGTATACGAGTATTGAAATCAAAAGATGGCGTGCTAAGAAGGCTCGGTATTTTAACGAGTAGAAATAGCATGATTTTTCTCTCCGTGAGGATGGACAGAACCGAAGATATGAGCATTTGAAAGACAGCATGTTTCAGTTTTTTGCCCCTTTTTGACGAAATTCAACCCCCTGCAACTCTGAAACTATTGAAGATAAAAAAATTTGAAAAATTGTTTGATGCATTCATTTGACTCGTAGAATCTGTAAAAAAAAATCAAAAAAGAATCGGAGACATCAAGTGAAATTTTCGATTTATTTTGTCCGGTCTGACGTGGAATGACTCATACCCGAGCCGGGTTTTTCGGTGGCAGGGCGCGCCGTCGCTTATAAATAAATCGTTTTCATATGGTTTCCATCAGTTCTCCATAAAATTGACTTAAGGGGTTACACCACCCTGAGAGGCTGAAATAAGACTGAATTTTCATGATTTTTTTGTAGCTAAAATAATGCATGTTTATTATTTCTCTTTTTACACACTTTTAGTATAACATTTCAGCTTTCCAATCGTATTTTTTTCATGTCAGAATATCTATAATTGGCGGAGATATACGCCTCCGCGCGCATCAATATTTTTTTTTCACTACTGCTTTGCGGGAATCATATCTGCCTGACGGTTCATCTGAAACACATTCGCCGAAAATATGTTCCTTAGTATGATCAAATGTATAGAACTACGTAGGATTTTTCCGAAAAAATCAAAAATGGATTTTTGGCAGCACGCGGAATTTTTTTTTTCGTTTTTCGCGAAAAATTCCGACCTAAAAACATTAATAAAAAAATAACGGTTAACAATATCGAAAAAATCCTACGTACTTCCATAGATAATAGTGTTATAAATGTGTGGTATAAATTTAAAGTCGATCGGAATAACCGTTGTTGAGTTATCATTCCCGCAAACTCGAAAAATGTAGTTTCGAGAAAAACGCGTTTAAAGTTTTGACGCGGTATCAGCAATACAAATACATTGCGGTATAAAAAAAATCATATCTTCGTCAATATTGTAGGTACAGACTTCGTTTTGGGCTCAAAATTTTCATCAAGGTCCACACTATAAGAAAAAAAATAAAACCGAAAATCGATTTTTTGAAAATCTCAGGGTGGTGAACCCCTTAACGATTTTGTCGAGAATTGATCAAGGAATACGCTCATATTTTTTTGAGAATTTTATCGCGTGGTATTTGCGTTGAAAATCACGTTTGAATAATATATTTGTTCATAACGAACAGAATTGTTTGTTACCGCAGAATTAAATAAATATATATAATAATAGTGTCATTCAATAGCTTTAAAATGGTTTTTGAATGAAGTCTCTAGGATGAATACAATCAAAGATATGATCGTTTGAAGGGGGGTATGTTTTCGATTTTTGGCCCTTTTTCCTGAATTTCACCCCCGTGTAACTTGGAAAATAGGGTTAAAAAAAAAAAATTGTTTGATAAATTTATTTGTTCCATAGAACCCGTAAAAAAAATTATAGCGAAATCGGTAACATCGAGGTCAATTTTTGATTTATTTTGTCCGGTCTGACGTGGAATGGCTCCTCTACCTCTCTCGCTTCTATCCACCGGTTGATATTCCGCTGATCGTCCACCGTCACTCTCTTCACTTGCGTCCGCACTACCGTTTTCCTTTTTCACTTCTTCCTTTAGCTTCCGACGTAATTCGTCTAGTATTAGTAAACTTTTGCTTGATATCTCTATCCCTCTATTCTGTAGCTCTTGGAACACTTGTTCTTCAGATAGTCTATAAATCCATTAGTGTCCCGCTTTATCTTGCTTGTCTCTCATCCTTTTTGCCTTGAGCCATTATTATCCTCGTTGCCAGTGTACTATTTCTACTGGTCGGGAGATTAGAAGCACAACACAAGTTTATAGCCACAGGCCTTTATTACGACTGACTGGTCAAGTCCGTCGGGCACACAGTACAGTATCAGTATATATAAGTGTGATTACATATATATGAGTTTACATACACTACAATGTTATCTTCAAATCAATCCCAATTAATTGTTAACATTGTTGCAGACTGGGGACTTTTGCGAAAAATTGTACAGACGTAGAACGAACTGAAATTTTGTCCAGCGACAAGTAAGACATGGCAAACGGAGCTGTCAGCAAATGATACGTCACACAGAGAATCCACAGACATATTTTTCTAGAGAATCAAACGCTCCACAAAAAAGTTTGGAGTCATTTTCTATTAAGCCCACTCGTTCAAAAGTTATTCAAGGTCAAAGTTTAATTTATTTTATTTTATTTATATTTTTTGATTTTTTTTTTTTTTTTTCTTACAAAAATGTATCTGCAGATTCTCTGTGTGACGTATCATTTGCTGATTAAAAAAATCAAAAGAAGCCAAAATAATTTATCCCATGTTATTCCTATGCAAAATCGAACAGTACGATGCGCTCCATCTTAATATCAATATTGAGAGATTATATTTTAACAAGCATATTTTTTCACCTGAATGAAACCTTTGAGCCTGGAGGTGAGAGAAAAAAAAATTTGTTTTTTGAATCACCCTAGTATACATTAAATATAGCTGTAGTGAAAATCGGAATTCAGAATTAGGCCACGTGGTGTTCTTCGTTGGTGAGAAATTTATCATTGTATCAACAGAATATTTGGATGATTCAAGCACGGGTAAAATTTTTGACCAAATCGATAATTGTTCTATCTTATCATCAAATATAGATGGCAGCAATCGTTGTCATTATTATTTTGTGACATCCTGCTATATGACTCCGAATTCTCTCAACTTATCCAATCTACTATCTTATATCTATGATTGCATGCGATAATATAGTTATTAGGCCGGAGTGAAAAAGGTCAATTTTCGCGAATCGTATTCTAATAGTGCGGGAAAGTTACGTCTTGGCATCACTCAAAACTGTGCCAAAGGAAAAGATTTACAATAGATATCTTCTGTTCTGGCAAACGCCCCAAAGTTTTGAATTTTTTAACACTGGGTTTAAATGGAGAAAAGAGGCAAAAAGACAAATTGGTACTGAAAAATTCATAAAAACTCACTGGGTCGGCCGATTTCAGTCTTCCTACGCTTATTCGAGGCGGGAAAAATGAAGCTGTCGTTTGACGTTTTGCAATTCAAAATATCTTACTTACTTTAGAAGATACAAAACTGAAAAATGGAGTTTTTTCGGGAAAAACTCGATTTTCAAACGCGTGTATCTTAAAAACTCAGAACGATATTCTGAATTTCAAAACGTCAAACGAAAGGTATATTCTTCCCACTTCGAATGAGCGTAGGAAGACTGAAATCGGCCGACCCAGTGAGTTTTTATGAATTTTTCAGTGCTAATTTGTCTTTTTGCCTTTTTTCTCCATTTAAACCCCGTGTTAAAAAATTCAAAACTTTGGGGCGTTTGCCAGAACAAAAGATACCTGTTGTAAATTTTTTCCTTTCGCACAGTTTTGAGTGATGCCAAGACGTAGCTTTCCCGCACTATTAGAATACGATCCGCGAAAATTGACCTTTTTCACTTCGGCCTAATAGCATGGACCTAATAGTTATGTACCTATAATAGTAGATAACTTTGGGACACCAAATGATCTACGAAGCAAATGAGGTGGGAATAACTCCGCTCGCACCGAAAAGAGAATATGTATGGAACTAATTTCATTATAATAAACAGAATTCAATATTCGAATCTTTTAGAATATGTATAAATACGGAGCTACGGGGTCACGAGGCGCAGCCGATGAGACTTGACGTTTGACTGGGATGCCGTCGGTGTACCACTCACACATCGGTCTACCTAGCCCGTAGTGTGGCACACCGACGTTATGCCAATCAACCATGGAGTCTCATTGGCTGCGCTTCGTGGCCCCGTAGCTCCGTATGCTGAAAAAATTTCGCCTGCACTTCTCCATCCTAGTTTTTCACAAGGAACAACGCAACGTGCTTACTTCGCATAAAATTCCAGGCACCCTGTATATCAATGGAATAAAATTGTTTTCTGCTTGACAAACGGTCAAAATATCCGGTTGAAAGCGTTTTGACTGTTTTTTTTCCTCAGGTGTCCCGTAGTGCTCTATTTTTACCCTATGTCATCTAGATCAGAGTATCAATTTACTCGTGAGAGCATGTTGTTATATGGGCATATCCATGGAATTTTTAACTTTTGAGGTATAAGAATAAATTTCAGAAAAATTGACGGCACACCTATAAAACTAGAATGATCTGTGTTCTTGAGTCTCAGTATACACGAAAAAAATTAAAATAATTCATTTTCAAGGCTCGGTCAAGTTCTGATGGAGGAAAAATTAAAATTCAATTTTCTTTTTGAAATAATCTTTGAAAAACTATTTTTTTGATCGAATTTGTTCGACGGCGGCTAGAGTCTTACGCGTATAATAAACGAAAAAAATGGAATAAAATTAAAAAAAAAAAAAAAAAAAAAAACTGAAATCAAACAGAAATTGAAATAAAAAAAAATTAATGAAAATGAATAAAAAATAACTACTCGTGCTGTTTAAAACGACATTTGGGATACTGCACGTAAAAGATATGTTTGTAAACATTTTTTCAACAACTATGAAAATTGATGATTTCTGAAAATATTTACTCGTTTGTATTTATCTCTTCCAAATATGCATAAAAATAGCGACCGATTTGATAATATACTTCTTATTACGAATTTTAACAATTACTATTGCTTGGAATGAGATCGCAATCAAAATACATGTGTGCCAGCTGAAATAGTGATTTTTTTCTTCGAATTATTCTTCTGATAGTCATTTTCAAAAGCTTGAAACTTTTTTCAGGTTCTGGGCACACTTTCCGGTCAGGTACCTTTTCATAGCTTAAGATAAGTAGAATAAGATACTTTAAGGTCACTCGTTCAAATGGATCGGTCAAAAAGTTGTAATTAAAAAAGTAAAATCATCTTCAATTCAAAAAATGTCGTCATCGCTATTTCATTAATTTTTGTTATAGCTCTCCTGACCGGCACAGTTATCTGTCCCACATTTTCCTATTGTTCACGTGTTCAAAATTAATGAAAAAAAAAAATTAAGTTGCTATCATCTTCGGTCAACAAGTTATAGTAGTTTAAATAAAAAAAAGTGCTCCATCCTCACAGTGACTTGTCATTTTCTCGACGATTTTTGTACTCATAACATGCGGAAATGAATTTAAATATACTAGAACATCACAGTTACCTTTGAGAAAAAGTATTTGTCAATCGAAAACACCCTTGGGGTCTCAAATTTGTACTTGAAATGGAGACAACTACTATCCCTCACAAAAGTTAAAAATTCCATGGATATGCCGATATATGAGGTATTCCATACCAACTCGACCAATGATTTTCCCTCAGCATTTTTGAATTGGTTTATCATTTTTTCTACGGTTACTCCAACTCTAACACCCACTCATGAATTTTTTCAGATTTTTTCCATGAACCGTTATTTATTCATGATTTTTCGAAACTTCGAACAGTGCGACACCTTCAATTTTTTTGAAAAAAATCTCAAAAATTGTACTTTCGAAGACGATCCTTCTGACCCCCAGTCGAAAGTGGAAACTCTTTTCCTTATGTTTATTTTGCTTATTTAGGAAAAAATTATTTCATAAACATGGTGGATAATGGCTCCCAGAATTTTTTCAATGCAAATGAATTGTATCTTCAGGATAATGGGTTGTAACCATCAGAGATACGTTTCATTTTATTTTGGAAAATTATTATTATTATTATTATTATTATTTATTTTAATCGTCGTTCGTTGGAAGGTTTTTTTTTTTGTCTCACAAAAAATTATTGAAGCACTGTAAAAAAGAGAATTGTTTTTCGTGTTTGAAAAATATTTAAACCCCCCCCCCCCCCCCCCCCCAAAAAAAAAAAAATTAACCAGAAAAGATAATAATAATAAAAAAAATAATAATAGAAAAAAAAAACAATAATAATAATAATAATTTTCGAAAATAAAATGAAACGTATCTCTGATGGTTACAACCCATTATCCTGAAGATACAATTCACTTGCATTGAAAAAATTCTGGGAGCTATCCACCACGTTTACGAAATAATTTTTTCTTAAATAAGCAATGTAAACATGGGGAAAAGAGTTTCCACTTTCGACTGGGGGTCAAAATGATCGTCTTCGAAAATAAAATTTTTTAGATTTTTTTTCAAAAAAATCGAAGGTGTCGCACTGTTCGAAGTTTCGAAAAATCATGAATAAATAACGGTTCATGGAAAAAATCTGAAAAAATTCATAAGTGGGTGTTAGAGTTGGAGTAACCGTAGAAAAAATCATGAACCAAATCAAAAATGGTGAGGGAAAATCATTGGTCGAGTTGGTATGGAATACCTCATATATATATATTTTTTTTTTGTCACACGGCTGATTTATTTGATTAGAATTGGAATTTTTATGCTCACAGTTATAGTTATACACGCAAAGAAAGTGCTGTCGAATTTACTATGTGAGTAGTAAGTACATGAGCAGCACTTTTTTCAGTAGAAATTATCACAATTCTATAGTACTGGGTACATTAGAGCAGCCTTCAATGTCTATATGAGTGAATAATACCACAATTGTGATAATTTCTACTCCAAAAAAGTGCTGTCCATATATGAGTCATTCCACGTCAGGACGGACACCTTTCAGACACTATGTTCTTGAAACTCGACATAATTTTTTTCACAGCTTCTACGAGTCAAATGAATGACTCAAACAATTTTTCAAATTTTTTTTTCTTCAATAGTTTCAGAGTTGCAGGGGGTTGAATTTTGTCAAAAAGGGGCAAAACACGGAAACACGCTGTCTTTTAAATGCTCATATCTTCGGTTTCTATCCATCCTACAGACTTGATCCTGTGTTCGTTTTGAAGCTCTTGGAACAGACTTTTATATTATATTTTTTAAATGTTGGTACCGTGAACGTGCTAATTGCCGGACAGGTCCCAGTTACCGGACAGAAAGTGTGTGCGAGAGAGACAGAAATACGATTTCGCATGGATGTCCGGCCATTGGGACGTCAGCCTTAACTGTCCGGTAACTGGGACGTTGACGGTATAGCGACAACGACTATTTCTTATAAACAATTATATTATTCAAATGCGATTTTCAAGGTGAGAACACGCTTTTAAAATTTTGAAAAAAATATGAGCGTGTTTCTTGGACAATTTCCTAAAAGAAAGGCGAGTTTCAAAATGGAACTCGGATGGAAAGTATTTTGAAACAGTGATTGATTAAAAGAAAGTGGCGCCGCGCGACGCTGCTGGCGCGCCCCTTACGTAGATCCACGCTTTTGCTTAATCAATCGCTGTTTAAAAATGCTTTCCATCCAAGTCCCATTTTTGAACTTACTTTTCTTTTAGGAAATTGTCCGAGGAACACGCTCATATTCTTTTCAAAATTTTCAGAGCGTGTTCTCACCTTGAAAATTGCATTGCAATAATATAATTGTTTATAACAAATAGTAGTTGTTGCTATGGCAACATTTGAAAAATATAATATAAAAGTCTGTTCCAAGAACTTCAAAACTAACACTGGATCAAGTCTGTAGGATGGATAGAACCGAAGATATGAGCATTTGAAAGACAGCGTGTTTCCGTTTTTTGCCTCTTTTTGACGAAATTCAACCCCCTGCAACTCTGAAACTATTGAAGATAAAAAAATTTGATAAATTGTTTGACTCATTCATTTGACTCGTAGAATCTGTAAAATAAAATAAAAAAAGAATCGGAGACATCAAATGAAGTTTTCGATTTATTTTGTCCGGTCTGACATGGAATGACTCATATAGACTTACTACTCACATAGTAAATTCAACAGCACTTTTTTGTTGCGTGTACTCGGGGGTACTGAAACATACATTGTCCTCCAATTTTTTCAGCCGCTGGACTATTATGGAACTAGGGGACTACAGATAGGGGCTGGAATCCGTATTTTGGCCGGTGAGGGTACAATAATTATTCTGTTCCAAATTAATTGATTGGTCTTGACTCAATATACGTGTAGTAAGTCAGTCCTGTGCACATGTGCGCCTTGAAAGAACTGCAATTCGACTTAAAAAAAAAGACTTTGACCCCGACGTGATTTGAACACGCAACCTTCTGATCTGGAGTCAGACGCGCTACCGTTGCGCCACGGAGTCGTGAAAGTTGGGACGTTAATTATATATTTAACTGAAAACTTTTCACTACGACCCATAAAGGTATGCAAGAATTAAAATTATACTATGTAAAATTATCAGGCTCTGTTAAACCACTATAGCCGTATGTGTTCTGTTAAAAACTCCGATTCCTCGACGTATCAACATCATTTCGCATTAATAGGTCATAGGTGCATTCTTTATGAAAATCTAAGACCAAGAGTCTTTCACCAAAAATTTGAGGAAACGATAGTATCAGAGCTACGGAAGATGTTAGTTAACCAATCGCAAATCGTATAACGATCGTAATCGAACACATAGACAGGGCACCGCTCAACTACATTCATGACCAACTCTGTCTGTGTCACCTACAAGTTATGTGATTAGTCAACTAAGATCTTCCGTAAGCTATCGGTCCCTCGAATTTTCGACGAAGGACTTTTAGTCTTAGATTTCCACAAGGATTCACGTGGTGCAATAACGCAATAATTTTGAATCACCCTGTATACCTGTATCACCTGTAATACCCTATATACCCTGTAGATATATTACCAGCACGATTATGATACTTCATTAAATGTATCACCACCGCATGTACGAAAACAACGCCACTATGTACCTGAAAAGTCAGCGCTTGAGGGGACCTGCACTGTAAAAAATAACACATAAAAATACTAGGACATAGTGAATGTACAAATGAAAATTACAACATAATAACTGAAAGATTTACCTCTTTTACGTTGGTATTTACGAACACTTTGTATAAATACGACTAAATCTTAAAATCACCCTTCGCCTTGTAAAATCGCAACATTCAATGTTGGACATAAAGGGACCTACTTTGAATGTGAATATTTTACTATAGGAATTAGTGTTTTTTCTTTCAAACGTGTTAGCAAACTAGCGACATCTTCCACTCGGAAAACTAAATTAATTATTACTTTTACTAATTCACTTGAGAATTCGCGATGTCTGAGTGTAAAATATTCACCTTTAAGGTTGTTGTCGTGCGACAGTCCGACCCAAAACTTGAAACCCATAATATTCGTACTAGTCAGCGACAATGTATGGCTCTGTGAGAGTGAGAGCCAGGAGATATCCACTCGAGAGCAAGAGAGATACGCGCCGCTTCATGTTTCAGTTTTAACTATAAAATCCAAACGAGACGGTCGAAAATGCTGAATGATGAATCAAACGATTCAGAAGATGACAATTTACCACTAGATATTTTTTTTATCAAAAAATTTCGAGTTGTTCGTTTTTTAATAATTAAAACCGGTGAATTTGCATTTAAACACATTAAAATTCGAAAAAATTCAAAACTTTTTATCTCGAGTTTGAGACGGTCAATTGCGATCATCCTAGCTTATCCTTATTTTGGAGCTAATTATTGGAGCTATTTACGGTAAAAAATTCAAAAAACATTGTCGAAAAAAAAAGTTACAGGCCAACAACCTTAATGTGGGTCCGATTATGTCCTTCATTTAATGTAGTATTTTTACATGACTTTTTTTACAGTGTGTCCCAGAGCGCTCAATAAATGCTCTATCTATCTATCTATACCATTTCTAAAAATGTTTTCAGAAACTGGCCTAGCAAAGTAGGCGATATAACAAGACTAAAAGAGTTAGGTTATCCGTGATTCGTTCCTGAAAATAGGCGTTAGTCATTCATCAACAGTTTCGGGATGAACCTATAGATTCATTTTTACCCTATGCCCATGATTGCAACTCGTATAGGCAGGAATTCACGAGAATCACATTTTCTGTGACCAATTGTTGCCACGACTAATAGCAGCGTGCCACGGTGCGTGCTCACATCCCGCATACGAGCTCTACTCTACCAGGAGAACATATCAGGCTGGTTGTATGTTCAGTCGACTTGCCAGACCGCGTTTCGCGCGGGCTGTCTACTTCGGCCCCTCCTCACACCAGGAGCACAGAATACATCGAAAGCAAGCCACGCCTTATTATCATATTTGGCCATCACCGTACCTTGACTTTCGTCCGTGAGGAATTTTTTCAACAGGAACGCATGTAATAAACTATATGCAATTCAGCATGACACTAAAGTGATAGTGGTAAGAGGCGTTATCTTTAACTTACACACAAGCTGAAAACATGATAATTATTCATTGAGTCTTTTTGCGATTGTACTAAGAAGAAACGATGTTGGAAATAATACGTTCTTATTAGAACGCACTGACTGAGTGTCAATATGTAGGGGAGACCGGGGCTAAAAGTTACACTTTTTTGAATAACTTGAAAAATTGATTGGAAAAAATTCGTCAAATATAAATATTATTGTTCTACAATTTGGCAAATATATTCTACTTTAGTATGCCTAACTGTTTTGGAATATATTTGCATAAGTTTTTTTGATATGATTTTTTTTTTGCAACAAAACGTAAAGTAACAATTTGCCCCGGTTCGGGGCTAGTTGTGCATGAGCTGGGGCAAGTTGTTACAAGATTTATTGTGGGTATATTTCATAAAAAAAAACAATTATTTTAGATTAAATTTATGTATTTAAGAACGAATTAACAATATTCAAAGAGTTTTCAATTATTTGTCGTGCATAAATTAAACTCAAATTGAACGGTGAACATAAATATATATATTTTTTTTATTGTTTGTTATCCCAATAACTCCAAGTAATACTTTGAGATCAATTATTGTTTAAAATAATATATATTGAGATCTATCATTGTTAGAAATAATATAATATATTAAGATCAATTATTATCATAAAAGATATATCATTGATAATATGTCATTTGAGTTATATATGGGGTGTTCCACGTGACACGCATCGGTTTTTGGCCGGAAGTCATCGAAAAAATAGGCAAGCTGACAATTTGATCACTTTTTTTTGTGCCTCTTTATGGTAATTTAGAAAAGTAGAAAAAAGATGAATTACAAATTTCCAAAGTTTTACTTTTTAGCAATAGTTGTTAATTTTTCGCCATTTTCCTCACTTCATCTGGGGCTTTTTGCATGAGGCCTTGAGATATAGTTCCCCGACTTGCTGTTCTATTATAAGTTCGCATTCTGTAATAAAAAATTTAAAAAAACAATATTTTTCGTTGATGACCACGCGATAGGGTAAGTTGTTGCAAAGTAACAACATGCCCCAAAAAAGAGTAACAACTAACCCCAAATGGCATTTTCTCATATAAACGTAAATTTTAGGCTCGGTTGATGAAATAAACTTAATTTATACGTCGGTATATGAAAACTAGATGTATCTTTATATACCACATAAAAATCTAAAGGCTATATTTATCAAAATGAATTAAATAGACCAAAAATAACCAACACAAAAATATTTACTCACCTGTATTAGAAAGACACGTGCTCACGAGCAACGTCATTCGAGATCAATGGTCTTACTAATATGGTTGCCGTAGGTGCGCTGTTGCTTACTGATTCACGACGCACCTGGACCATATTTTTATCTCTATTCGTTTAAGAGTTATTTTGATTTGAACAACTTACCCCGGTAACTTTTAGCCCCGGTCTCCCCTACTTGCTTGGTATACCTTTTGTATTACGGAATACTGTACAGTAGCAACCGGCCGTGAACGAATGATTGTGGCTCGTGATGCACTTTATCACAACCTTGGTGACGTATGATGATTTTATTTTCGAGGAAAATACCGTACTTGTCTCGTTATACACATATACTTCTGAAATTTGTTGCATGTATTGCACCATTTTCTTGAATTTTAAACAAAAATAACGCGTAACGAACAACTGACGTTCAGGTTTCGCTCCGAAGCTATCTCAGTGGTTCCTTGGCCAAATTTCGTTCTAGCTAAAAGTCAATGAACCAATGGGGAATGAAAACGGGTCTCCATGAACCAATAGTGGACTATTACGTCACAGAGGTGCTTGGGCCCGTGGGGCTCTTCCTCAAAATTCTGTCTTTCCGATGCAAGGATACCATGACGAGCAAGGAGATCGAGGTATATTATATGCTATATGACAAATACTCCTTATTAATTTGCTTCCCTGGTACCAGCACGGTAAAATTGTTGATTATGTCCATTCTCTCTGCTAACTGGAAGTTACTAACCGTACATCCGCCATCTACGATCGAACTCACGGCAATTGGCGACACTATACTTCATTCGTACACACTATGATAGTTCCATCTGTTTCTCATAACTTTTACAGGAACTTGTATCCGAAACTGTTCTTACGAACTCTGAAGTTTATAATGACTCATCGAGGGGCATCTCACTCAAGAATTCAACGTATAAAACGCTCAGTAAGAGTCGAAATAAATAACGCACGAAATCTGTCAATGGACGCAAAACTTGGGGAAGAATTCAGTGTATAGTTAACGTGAAAGATGGTACAGTAATGTTCATTAATGGGTTCGCGGTGGCTATCTTCTTCTTTTTCTGACTTTTTTGGAATCGAGACTCCATTCTAGTCGTATTTCATGTGCCTACGGCTGAAATAATAATAATAATAATATTCTATCATTTTATTCTATCATATACGAAAAAGTCAGAAAAAAATAGTTAGCCACTGCGAACCCATTAATGAACATTACCCTACGTTACGCCTCCACCGCTTATACTGAGCGTCTGAGATCTTCGAATTCAGCCGAATTCAACGTTTATTTGAGTTCGGAGTGAGACGCCCCTTGTGACTCATGAATCGTGTTTTGAAATTCAATTCACAAATAGTGGCTGATTTTTACTGACCTCCATATCTATACGAGATCAATTTATTACCCCATACCAATATTATTTTACATCTCTACTCAATATATAGCGGGAATTTTCCGTTAAGATTTCTATAACGTTGGGAATCGCGTGGGATATCAAAATAGCTTCGGACTCCTTGCTTCTTATGTATGTACGGGTAGGGCGTAGCAAGTATAAGTAAAAGATGACAAATCATATTCAAGAGAGTAGGTATATGATACCATAAGAGACGGAAACGGCGAACTATGATCGTGCATGCTTGGAGGAGTGCCAGCCATTCGATGATTAACAATCAAAATCATTTAGGCTCAATCAGGTCGTGCAGTTCAGCAGGAGAACATGAAAGTTGGTGAGGTCTACCATCGTATGTAGTAGACCGGGTGAGATTACAGGTTTTTGTTCTGAACTCTGTATCGCGATAATGAGCAACTCAATCAGAGAGACCATCAAGTCATGCAGAAACGATGTACATATTTTCGTTTTTGTGAGTGTATCTTATGCATGTATTATTAGTGCATGTCATCTGCTATATCGGCGATGACTGTAAGAGAAAAAACAACACGATTTCCATCTCCTAATTTCAGGAAGTGCCTCAGGATGCAGACTTGTTATTTTCTGAAGACAGCTAATGCCCGGGCATCACGTATTTATCATAAAATTAGATCTGCTGAATGACATACGCCAAACATTTTGAGCCTGGGGTGCGATTCCATAACTTTTATCACTGCTATCACACTGTCGATAAATGTCATAAGAGTAATACGTGTACGTAAAATAGACTGTTTTATGATATCTATCGACAGTGATAGCAGTGATAAAAGTTATGGAATCGCACCCCTGGGGTTCGATATGATTGGTAGAAAGGCGAATTTCGCATACGAAAATTTATCACATGATCTCAAGAATCGAGCCCCTAGCCCAGTATACCTTTCTAACTTACCGCATCTCTGTTTTCAGTGAAAAAAGGAAGTTATTGTATTCACCCCGAAAATGAACAGTTGAGTTTTCGTCAGATCTCCACGTTTTGAGGTCTAGAGAATCAGCTCCAATCATTTTCAGATGGACATTTATCTGTGTGTATTAGGGTGGTCTTTAATTTGGTCACTTTGGAATTTCAATAGACCCGCCCTCTAAAACCCTTCCAAAGAAATGAAAAAAAAAAAACGCCTGCTAAGTTTGAGCCCTTAATGTTAATATTAGACCCCCCCCCCCCCCCGCCGCCCCCCAATGAAAAAAAATTTGGAAGATATTACGTTAAAAAGGACCTGATAAATTCAGCGCCGGATTAACCAATAGGCCCGCTAGGCCCAGGCCTAGGGCGCCAGAAATTACACAATAAATTTTGAAATGTTATGATTGGATTCCATTTTGAATTTATTCTATAACTTATTGCGTAAATTATCACGTAATTTATCATCAATTGATGAATCGTAATGAAAAAAAAAAAAAACTCTTCGCTTGAGGAATCGAACACGGGGCCTCATGTTTTGTAGGCTCTCACGCTGCTACAGCGCTACAATACTTCTTAAAATATTGTAGATATTGTACGTATATGAGTCAATCCACGTCAAGCAGGACACCTTTTTGACCGCATGTTCTTGAAAACCGTCGTCATTTTGTTTACCTATTCTCTGGGTAAAATGAATGAGTGAAACATTTTTTTTTCTTTTTCCAACTCGAAGGGCTTAAAAGCTCCAAGGGGTTGAATTTTCGAAAAAAAAAAAAACCACCAAAAACCGGAATCGCGCTCTTCTTTAAGGTAGTTCTGGAGGTACACGTATCAGCTAAAAGTTTCGACCGCACCGTACAGTAAAACCCAATACTTATACGACGCGGTCGGTTAGAAACTTTTGACGGAGCTTGTCCGTCCTATACAAACACACTTCATGCATGGATAGGTCCCCTACACGCATAGAGCGTGGCGGTGTAATCATGGCAACAGAGGATCTCCTGTCTTAGCAGCTTTCGAGCATAACTTAATCAGTGTCTTGCGAAACAATGTCAATTCGAGTAAAATTTGAGGGTCAGTTTACGAAAAAAAAAAAACCCGTAATAAAGAACTAGAAGCTGTGGCGGCTATGGCCTATGTGTCGAGCGAATGCGGCGAAACGTGAAAAAGACGTTCCTAACTCCAACGGTCAGAAACAAAAATTTGCTGTAGAAGGACGACGGGTCGTTGATTTGCAATATCTTTCAGAGAATTTGGCGAAATCAGAATAAAAAAAATTACTATCCGCAAAAACGATCTCAAAGAAACCAAGGGTTGGCAAAAAATTATTGATCAAGTAGTTAAACACCTGAGAAATAAGCTTTGATTTTATCAAAACAAATTTATAACTTCTTTATTTGTTTAAAAAAAAGCTATTGTTGTTGGTTAATATTTTTCATAAGTTTTTTATGCATTTAATATGTATTTGATTTATTGGTGATTTTAATTTTATAGGTATGAGAGACACCAATATTATCCAGCATAATATTCATAATATAGTAAAATATATTATAAATATATCGTAACATCCCAGGCTACCTAAGGCCTGAGCGTTCACATTTGAACCGCAACGGTCAAGCGAAGACACTAGAATCATCGAGAACGTTCTTCAGAACGACGAGCTGAGTGACGTCACCACGGGTATATGAGCGGATCCACATCACCTCACTCAAAAAAAAAAAAAACTTGTCAAAAACCCGTCAAGTCACGGATGTTTGCGCCATTCAAAATATCTTTTGTACTATGGAAAAAAAAAAAAAAAAAATACGACTTCAAGGATTTTGAAATTTTTTCAAAAATGGCGGAGTTAGAGTTATGTGAATTTTTGTGAACCACTAGTTGCACCGCTATGTTTGAATATTCACTGAGAGAAATCTGAATAGTAAACACAACTAAAAGACCTCAACGATATGAAATGTAGTTCGCGCAACTATTTTTTAGTTCCGTTTACTATTTTCTTGGTACCGATAACCATAAATTGGTTGACCTAACTGAAAAAAAATAGTTGCCCACACCATATTTGCTATCGTTGAGGTATTATAGTTACTGTCACCGAATATTTCTCTGAGTGTTCATATCTCCGAAAGTATTCATCGGAGCGGACTCATCCTGAAATCATTTTGTTCGTAAAAAAATGCGCTTTCATACAAAAAATTATCTTTTTGACAAAAAAAATTCTTTCAATTTTTTTTCGTAATTTCTTTTTTTCATTTCGCTGCCATTTCCGCGGGACTCGGAAAACTTCATGGAGATAATTTTTTTGTTAGATACCTGAATCCTTCTACAATCAAAAAAAAAAAAAAATTTATGGAGGAAATACCTGGGCCGGAGGAAAAAAATAAAACGTCTACACGTCCGGCGCGGCGTTCGTGGTTCAAAAATGCCTCAAAACAAAATTAAAAACACAGTCGTCAATCGGAAATTTTCTGAATTTTTCAAAAATGATGATCATTTTTTTCTCACTTGTCATTTTTTACGCGAATTTCGAAAAATAAAACTTAAAATGTTAATTCCATCACGTTTCCTACCGTGTTTTGAAAATTTAGTTTATTTTTTTTGTAAGTTTAAGAAATTTCCGATAAAAGTCACGTCTAAAAATTTTGATCTCGTTTACCTCCAAGTTATCATTATCAGTAGTAATATCACAAGACCTTCAAAATTATCGGATATTTCCCGATTGTTTTGCTGCGTAGCATCGAGAGGGCTAAGTTTTGCAGATCGAAAATCACGAGCGCGCAGCACGAGGGATTTTTCTGCAAAACTTGGCCCATTCGTTGATACGCAGGATCAAAACATGAGGGAAATAACCAGCGCCGGATTTAGGCTTAGGCCCGTGAGGCCCTGGCCTAGGGCGGCAAATCTGAGGGGGGGCATTGATTCATGTTGGCACAAGAATTAAAAATCTCACGTCGCCTGGCACATGTGTCTAGACTCGACTCATAACACATCGACACGAGAGCACATATCACTTTTCATTTAAGGCGGTACTACAAAAACTAAGTTCCCTTCGGCTGGATGCATTAATCCGCGATAATGATGATGCGAAAGTTCTCACCAAAAAGCTACTGGTACTGGCATATTTACCAGCTGAAATGATTGTGAACCAATATCAGGTGATCAAAAGAAGTTTGCCAGCTGATCTGAGGATACGCTTTGATGGATTTTTCACATATTATGAACGATAATGTGTGATAATGTATGATTGGCTGAGAACCGTTTCACCTTCGGGCTATAGCGTCTTTGGTCTTTCTCGACGCACAAATAACATTCTCGAGTCCTATAATAGCAAATTGGGAAACCAACTGCAAGCGCGCCCTTCACCTTGGGAATTTATTAGTGAGTATCGTTGACGTGAGAGTCCTCGTTATTCAAGAAGCTCTTCTCATTCGTTCCTCTCATCAAGGTGTATCGATAAGGGTGTATATTTTTGACCGTGACAATGTTCATTACCTTTTTTTATGAAATCAAATGCTGTTTGGCGTACTTACGAGGATTGGGTTATCCCGTATGACCCTGTGGGTGGGGTTTTTCTACTTTGAGTGCAGCGAGAAAAATATAATTTGTTTTTACTGATCTGAAAATACTGTCATTAGGTAAACTTTTAAAACTTCAAACCCACGCGAAATGTGACGTGGAACGATTGAAACGACATCCAGGAGGCATTACCCGGCATGCTCGGTATCAAACCGAGTACAAAAATAACAAACTGCACACGGAGAAAAGAGCTCTCGAAGAAAATCGTGTACATCATAATGTCACACAGTAAAAGAATTACTCACTCAGTTACATGTTATTAATAAATAAGCAAATGGCATAAATCGCGATATGAAACATTAGAGAGCGCATTGCAAACTGCCAAACTCCGAAGATCCAATATGCATGGTGTTCAATACACATTTCCTCTGGCAGGATCGCAATGTGTCATCAGTAAAAAAAAAAAAACCTTTCAGATCTTGTTGATGTTACAACATTGCATAGTAGTATTAACTATGAACACTCGATTACAGTAACTAGGTGCGTAGATGAAGAAATCAGCGATTCGCCATGTCGATTGTTACCTATAGGTACATGGCTTGAAGTTGCAATTTAGTGGAACAGAGGGCGCAATGTAAAATTGCAAACTTTGAAGATACAATATAAATGGTGTTTATTACATATTTTCTTAGCAGAATCGCAATATCTCATCAGTGGAACAAGAAATATTATTAGGTTTAGCTAACATCGCTGCATTGCATTGCACTATGAACTCCGAAATGTCAATTTTCATAACAGTGTATTATAGTGATAAATTTGGCAGTTTGCTTTGTCAATTATTCCCTGGTGATATTGTTTAGAGTTATATTTTGGGAAACGTAGAGTGGCAATGCGAAATTGCGAAACAATTAACATTAAATAATCTATATTACTTCTATACTAATTATGTCTCTTCATAATTATATTAAATTCGCACTCCGTAAAATATCACACGGTTCACCGTCTGTATTCAGCTAGAATATGCTCGCTTCGGGCTCAATCAAGCGAAATCTAGGGCCCTTGAAAGTATTACGTTATCCTATCTAAAAATTATCCAAGATTTTATATAAAATATTCAACTATATTTAATTCAATTATAGATTCAATTGTCAACGTAATATCTCGAAATAAATACTCATTAGAAGACGCATATATATGCTACCCAGCGCACCTTTCACAGTCTCAAAGTGCGTGCACCATAAGATAAATCAATATGGTCTAGTTAAATGTGAGCGAAACTAAATTCTTAGTAACCACCAATACATTATAATGGAAATAACAAATAAAAATGATCAACTTTAAAGAAAATTTATTGGAAAGACGCCGTATATTTTTTGTCTATTTCAGAATATCTAAATCGGAGTAGCCTTGTCATACCCTGAGCATAATATGAATTACAGTATTTTTCTCCCCGAGAAAAAAGATCAGATATAATCATATATTATGTTTGGATCCAAATGGCTTGTATATATACTCGGATCTGAGCATTTATACTCATATCTTGGTATATATATAGCAATATGTCGGTATATCTGACTATATATAGTGGGATATAACTATATATAGTTATATCCAACTATATTTAAATAATTAATAATAATACATAGACATTTAATCAATTTGAAATTCGCATTTTTTTTTATTGCTCAGATATGATATTTCATATGTATTATATATACATATATACATATATAATATATAATATATATATATTAGGGTGATTCAAAAAAAAAAAAAAATTATTTTCTCCCACTAACAGGCTCAAAAGTTTCATTTGGGGCAAAAAGTATGCCTGTTAAAATATGAGCTCTTAATATTAATATTAAGGTGCTTTCCTAGGCAATTCCACCAGTCCTGAAAACATCGTGAAAAAATGTGATATTAAACGGAATATCTCTGCCTGGGCACCGAAATCAATGAAACAAAATACGTCGCGCAATTCTATGTGCGACTCCGAACATGTACAGCCCAAAAAATGTTCGTTTTGCGCGAAAATAGAGAAGATATCCATGAAAAACGGTTTTAGAAACGTTTTTCATGGATATCTTCTCTATTTTCGCGCAAAACGAACATTTTTTGGGCTGTACATGTTCGGAGTCGCACATAGAATTGCGCGACGTATTTTGTTTCATTGATTTCGGTGCCCAGGCAGAGATATTCCGTTTAATATCACATTTTTTCACGATGTTTTCAGGACTGGTGGAATTGCCTAGGAAAGCACCTTAATATTAATATTAAGGCGAGGTTTCAGTCGCTCCGTAACTTCGAAACGGCAACGCGTAAGCTATACCTATATATAGTATAAGTCATGTGTCCACCGCCGCCCCGAATGCCTTGCGAAAGTTCTGCTTCACGTGAAAACAAAAGCTCTAAATGCAGAATTTTGACGACAATGTGATTCTCCGATAAATTCTCTAGAGCGGTAAACTGGATTTAGACACGAACACCATCTGGAAAAGTAATGCAAGCACTTTCTGTTTCGAAAGAGCTGGTCGTGGGTTCTGATCTGAACTACAAAAACAAATTTTTTTTCCACAAATTCGCGATATTCTGGTCATCCGCTCTAGAATTATTAAAAATAAACCTATTCCCAGAAGGAATTTTCATTTTTTTCTGTAGTTATTAAATAAAGCGAAACTTTCGATACATGTTGTCTCGGTTGGTCAAGAAGGACTGAAACCCGGCCTTAAGAGCTCATATTTTAACAGGCATACTTTTTGACCTAAATGAAACTTTTGAGCTTGTTAGCGGAAGGAAAAAAAATTATTTTTTTTGGTTCACCCTAATATATATATATATATATATATTAGGGTGGTCGTTAAAAATTAAATTTCATCAGACGCCCCCTGAAAAGTTTCCTTTTCGTCTAAAAACATGCGTGCAATTTTTTTTTTTATTTTTTAAATTAAAAGAACACGTGCCACAAGACGATCAAACATTTTGTTTTTCAACCTGCAGTTTTTTGGAAATGTCTTACATAATGTGCATATTTAACGAACGACCCAACGAAATTTCAAAATTTCAAATTTTTATCTTTTTTCGATGGATTATTCGTCAAATCTGCACATTATGTAAGACATTTCCAAAAAACTGCAGGTTGAAAAACAAAATGTTTGATCGTCTTGCGGCACGTGTTCTTTTCCTTTAGAAAAAAAAAAAAAAAATTGTACGTATATTTTTAGACGAAAAGGAAACTTTTCAGGGGGCGTCTGATGAAATTTAATTTTTAACGACCACCCTAATATATATATATACTTTAAAATGGGACGCCCAGTATATATATAGTATATACATATCATTATATATATATATATTAGGGTGAGCCAAAAAAACTAACCAATCGAATCTATGGGTTAAAATGAACCTATATACCGAGAAGAAAATTCCCCTGCAAGGCAGGATTTTTAGCTCAATTTTAAAAGGTGGCGCTCAGCATTCAAAGTTTCCCATTTAAATAACACGTGAAAAAATCTTTTTTCATTAAAAATACCATAACTTTTGAACCGTTTCGGATAACATTTTTTACATCGCGGATTCTTGTAGAGCATAAAATTTCCTAAAAAATCAATCTTAGAGTGATTTTTTTCAATTCAAAAATTAGTATATTTAAAAGCTTTGAAAAGTGAAAAAAATCAAAATTCAGTGCATATTTTGATTTTTTTCACTTTTCAAAGCTTTTAAATATACTAATTTTTGAATTGAAAAAAATCACCCTAAGATTGATTTCTTAGGAAATTTTATGCTCTACAAGAATCCGCGATGTAAAAAATGTTATCCGAAACGATTCAAAAGTTATGGTATTTTTAATGAAAAAAGATTTTTTCCCGTGTTATTTAAATGGGAAACTTTGAATGCTGAGCGCCACCTTTTAAAATTGAGCTAAAAATCCTGCCTTGCAGGGGAATTTTTTTCTCGGTATATAGGTTCATTTTAACCCATAGATTCGATTGGTTAGTTTTTTTGGCTCACCCTAATATATATATATATATATATATATATATATATATATATGAGGTATTCCACGTGAAAACAAAAGTAATTTGACTTTCGGGTTTTTGATTTCGATCGAAATTTTTTTTCGCATCACTTTTTGCAATCTCAATCGATACCCCGAAGGGTTTTTTGATTGCAGCTGTTTATTCCGATTTATCAATTAATGAAAATATCCCAGAGTTACCATTTGACCAAGTCTTCCATTTTTTTCACCGAAACCTCGTGCTCTGGGGTGAAAATGACCTAGATACAAAATGTTTGTTTTCGATCGATCTTTCTGAAAAACATTTTTTCGAACCTCCGCCATTAACGATCATAGAAGATATTCCAGTGTAAACACTAAATTTGAAATTCCAAAAAAAGGCCATTTTTGATTTTGATTTTTTTTTTTTTCAAAACTAGACAAAAAAAAAACTAAACTTTTAAGCCCCTAATCAGGATGGGACGAATTTTCCTTCTATTTTTTTCGAGGGTCTAAAGCCTGTGTTACTGACAAAAAAATGTAATTTTTGAAATGTTTTCAAGAGTGGTCTATCGGATCGCCTAAACATTTGTTTTTTTTTTGTTTCCAGAGCTGAAAAAAAGTGATTGTCAAAAATAAAAAATTCGTTGAAGAAAAAATTTCCATGTTTTTTCCACAATAACTTTTTTTCAGCGTTAAAAACAGAAAATAAAAAAATGATTAGGCGATCCGATGGACCACTCCTAAAAAAATTTTGAAAATTAATTTTTTTTTCCAGTAACACAGGCTTTAGACCCTCGAAAAAAATAGAAGGAAAATTCGTCCCATCCTGATTAGGGGCTTAAAAGTTTAGTTTTTTTTTTGTCTAGTTTTGAAAAAAAAAAAAATCAAAATCAAAAATGGCCTTTTTTTGGAATTTCAAATTTAGTGTTTACACTGGAATATCTTCTATGATCGTTAATGGCGGGGGTTCGAAAAAATGTTTTTCGGAAAGTTCGATCGAAAACAAACATTTTGTATCTAGGTCATTTTCACCCCAGAGTACGAGGTTTCGGTGAAAAAAATGGAAGACTTGGTCAAATGGTAACTCTGGGATATTTTCATTAATTGATAAATCGGAATAAACAGCTGCAATCAAAAAACCCTTCGGGGTATCGATTGAGATTGCAAAAAGTGATGCGAAAAAAAATTTCGACCGAAATCAAAAACCCAAAAGTCAAATTACTTTTGTTTTCACGTGGAATACCTCATATATAATGATATGTATATACGTGTAATCTGCAGAATAAAAAATCGCAGTATATAGTTGTATGTATGGTTATATATCTATGTATGTTTATATATGACTTTGTATGAGCAGAGACAATTATATATTACTACTAGGGGCTCCGCCCCTGCGCGCTTCGCGCGCCAACCCCGCCTCGTCGCTCGCTTCGCTCGCTTCCGAGGCCTCGGCGCTTCGCGCCTCACTTTGTTACATACAGGTAGAATCTCCAACTACTTATCACTCGTAGCAGCGCACGTTGAGGTGGCCACCAGTGAAAATTGGTCAGATCCTGCCCCGAAAAATAAAAACGCAATACTTTGCAATAACTGTTAAATAACACATCGAAGATATTACATCGCAATGAGTATTGCTTACCATAACTTTTCCCTACATTTTCAGTCATGAACCCTCTCAATAAACACAAGACGTATATTTCACGGATAAACGTTTATATCCGGGACATTCGTCCCATTTTTACACGTTTATCGGGTTTTGTGTTTATTGGGTATTACTGTTACTCGTCTTCGAGATCACCACTTTGGCTATTTTTCACTGCGTTGACCATAATTTTTCTAATTTTTAGAAAATTCAAAGAGCATTGCACTTATTAAGCTTAAAAGATTGAGTTTGATATTTTAAATATCTTTTCCGGCTATTTTCTGAGAATGGCGATGAGTTTAAAGCCGGGATTACGATCAACTTAATGTAACGTAACGTAACACAACGGAACGAACCTATAGTTGTCAAATTAGCGAGCGCGCGGGCGTTTTGAAAATACGGTGGTCGTGACGGACGTTTTAGAACCGTAGGTTCGTTCCGTTGTGTTACGTTACGTTACGTTAAGTTGATCTTAATCCCGGCTTAAGTGAAGCTACGGAAGTGAATGTGTAAAAACTACGTTTTTTTACACCATTATTTTCACACCACAATGGTGTATGGCTGATCCGACGGGGAATAGATCAAGCTCGAAAATGATTCGTATCCGAAGGCTGTTTCCTTTTACTCACTGAGATATAGTGGGTCTAACCAGGTGCCTCGACTTTACGGCCCGATAGTAAATGGATGTTCGTTTTTTATTGAGTTTATTCTAATTGCTTTCTATAAAAATTTATTCATTTCTTTGTTGTTATAGTGATAAATAAAAACCAGTGATATCAATTACATTGGCTGGAATAGTTGGATAAACATAATAAATATAATATAAATAATATACGTCTTTGAATAGCTGTAAGTATTCATTTATAGTACTCGAGCTCATATAATATATCTTATTAGTTGAATTCGTTTTATAATGGACTAATTCAAATCGATGATTCGTTATTACGTCTTTATTACCCATAATTTTTTACAGATGTCGACTGAATCAAACGCACCATCCCAGAAGGCTAGCGGTAGTGCAGAGACGCAAGGTATTTTTATTGATTTCACTCTAATTTAGTTTTGTGGTCTCGGTAGTCTGTATTATTTATTTAATACTCATCATTTCTTTATTTTTCAACAGACAAGCACAAAGAAAACGACGAAAAAAACGCGCAAGGAGAAAATAAGCAAGGCAAAGGTATCCCATTTCTTTTCCTTTGATCTAATTTTATCGTCTCCGTAGTTAGTATTAATTATTTAATACCCATCATTTTTTTATTTTCTAGCACACAGGCCCAGAGGCGTCAGAGCGGGACGGTGGGTCAGGGAGCGGCGAGAACAGCAGCAGCGGCGCCAAGTTTGGCTGGAGCAGCAGGCGCGCGTTGCTGCAGATCGCCGCGACTTAATTAAATTGTTGTTGGAGATGTCCCGCCCTAACTAATCATTTTTATGATTTTTAAATGATTCTTATTCAATGTTTGGTTCTTTTTGTTATGTTAATAGTTAAATAAATATATTTAAAGAAGAATGGGATGCTTGTTGTATCGAAGTTCGAGTGGGTTTTTATCTTTATTTAAAAGCAGCGGATTCGAATATATTGCCATAACTAAAAATGAATTAAACAAAAATCGTTTGGTGCATTCCGAAGTATACTCGAAGTAAAAACAAAGCATCGTGAACGGAACGCAGCAGTCGACCGTGTGACGTCACAATCATCACTACTGGTAATCTATTTCGGAACGCACCCGCACGATATGTAATCGCGAATTTGTACACCAATCGTGTTTTGACTAACTGGTATCAAATTGGCTGATGAGTCATCTGTCTATTTCCTTTTATAGCTAACCATGAATGACAGAAGGAGACAGAAGGCTGTGATGCCGACTTCATATCGGTCAGAATACCAACATTTATATCTCTGAATTTACTTGCATTTCGACAGCAGCGCGCAAAATAACTTGAATCTAACAGACAAACTTTACATTTTTCCATTTTAGGGTGGTCCTTAAAAAAAAATTTATCGTGGCGCCCCCCAGATCAGCTCCAAATAATTCAAAACAAATGTGGAAAAAGTTGCAGCCCCCCATCTTACAAACCGGCCATTACCAGAGGGGATCTCATGTGCTCCTTTGAAATAAACGTGTTTTTTTTCGATTTTTCAAAGACCTGCGTACTAGAGCGTCCTAAACTGTTTCTAAAAATCCCAAATACTTACGAACGCATTCCTGGTTCCCATAGGGTAAATGTACCAGTGAATGAACACGCACCAGTGAATGACCATTTTCACGCAAAGTATATCTGTATACAGTGATTTTAACATGGCTGTTCATTCACTGATGACGTTCCTTAACCGTTCATTCACTGGTACATTTACCCTATTCTATATCCAGATCGATAAATCGAACTCCTGATTCAATCCTGACAGCTATATGGGTCATCCCATTAGAGAAAACGTATTTTTTTATTGTCTGTAAAATTATCTCAAAATTTCAGGATCACAATTTTTCATTTCGTTTACGTTAACGTATTTCTTTTTTTTTTTTTAGCTGCCGGAAAATTTTGTCAGAACAAAGTTCGACATTGAAAATATTGATCATGAAATGAAAAATTGTGATCCTGAAATTTTGAGATAATTTTACAGACAATAAAAAAATACGTTTTCTCTTATGGAATGACCCATATAGCTGTCAGGATTGAATCAGGAGTTCGATTTATCCATCTGGATATAGAATAGGGGAACCAGGAATGCGTTCGTAAGTATTTGGGATTTTTAGAAACAGTTTAGGACGCTCTAGTACGCAGGTCTTTGAAAAATCGAAAAAAACACGTTTATTTCAAAGGAGCACATGAGACCCCCCTCTGGTAATGGCCGGTTTGTAAGATGGGGGGCTGCAACTTTTTCCACATTTGTTTTGAATTATTTGGAGCTGATCTGGGGGGCGCCACGATAAATTTTTTTTTAAGGACCACCCTAATACATATATTGACTATACATTTAAAATTCCTTTTTTTTTAAATTTTTTAATGTTTCTACATATATAATATCATTCAGTCATTATTTTATTAGATTTTAATTTTATTTTAATACATATAATTTTTCTTCCATTCGTCTACGAAATCCTTAAAGTTGTCCAGCTCTAGCACTGTAAAATAGAATTGATTTAATTTGATTCCTCTATACTATGAATTAGAGATATTGATTCGACCATCCATAATAAAAAATTAATACAGTTTTTCGTCTCATGGTGCATTTACATTTCGAATTAGACCCTATGATTTAATTTGTTCCATCATGTGGTATCAAACTTGGTGAATTTCTGTTTTAATCAAATTGGATCGGTAAACGCCTTCAAATATCTATTTTAAAAATTCTTTTTTGTAGAATAGCAGATATATTCATAATGTTACAGACATATCTAAAATTAACGCATATTATATATTTTCTTACCAAATTCTTTTCTCCCTTTCGTCTTCTTCGCGCTCTACTCTCTGCGCCGCTGCAATGAATTCCTCATCCAGCCCATCATCTGTAAAATTAATTCATCATCTTAAAGTCAATTCCGAATCGTATTAACTCAACGAAATTATATAAGTATACTTAAAAGAATATTAACCACGAAGTGCAAAAATAATATGTTATTCAAATGGTAAAATTCGAGAATTATACATTGCAGAAGTATACTTCTAATTAAGCTAGCAGACTGAAACTTCCGGCACTTTTTTCAACGCTTTTTTATACATTTTAGCACGTAGCTATAAATCATAAATTTGATAAACTTAATAAATACTATTCACCTTCAATTTTCTTCGTCAGCGCTCCTTCTTTTTCTTTTATATTTTCTTCAATAATTTTGTCTGCGACTGCCTCAATCTGTAAAAAATCGATATGAATTAAATTTCGCGCAGTCTGTATTTTATTTTATTTTCTATTATTTGTCGCGAATACTCACATCTTTCTTTAACTCATCCATTTCACTGAATAATTGTTTATAGTTGTTTCATCGTAGCTATGGCATTGATTCTTTTGTTCTCTGAAAATTGACGTATCGATATATCATGCTATGCTTCATATTTCAATTTTAAATAATACTATACTCAGTAGCGTGCTTAGCATGAATCGGGCCCTGATATAATTTCCTTTTTATTTTCATTATATCTCGAATTGTAATATCAATATGTACTTGCACCTACCCGTTTGATCGACGCGAGGAATTTGTTTATAAAAAACTCGACTACTACTTCGCTGCTCTCCATCAGATCCTCTTATCCGCAGCTGATGTTGCTGCTTTTGTTTCCGATTCACCAGCCCCTAGCTGCCGTTTCGCCAGTGGATCTTCTAGATGCTGTCAAGCATTTTAGCTTGTAGTCTCGGGGTGATGACGAACTTTCGTTGCAAAATGTTCAGGATGCGCCGCGTGTGAAAGGTTGAACCACCCATCTCATTCTAACAGCTTCGCCCAATTGTTGACCTCTCTACGTTGTCTAAGATCTTTAAAGATGACTGTTTACAGGTGTTCGATCCTAGCTACGGCATTGATTCCTTCTTTTATCTGGAAATCGATGTATCAATACATTATGCTGTGCTTCGTTTCTATCAAATTATACTTCAAGCAGAGCCGGCTTGAGTATGAGCTCGGGCTCTGCTATGTTTCCATCATGAATTTGCACCTACCTGTTCGCACGGCGCGGCACTTACGTGTTCGAATTTTATTCTGAAGAACCTAATTACTAATTCGCTGCCGTCTCTCAGACCCTTTCTCCCTTGGCTGATATTACTGCTTTTGTTGCAAATCACGTGAGCACAAAATGGCAGGGGGGGGGGGGGGGGGGGGTTGGTCCTGAAAAATCTCAACAAATCTCCTCAAGCGGGAGGTGGGGTCAATAACAATCACACGTCAACTTTTCAATTCTGAGAATATCCATTATTATGACAGATAACATTTGATATAATAGGTATTTAGTGGTATTAAGCAAAATAATTAAAAAAAAAAAACCGCGGCGACTTACATTTTTTCATTCTTGCGCATTATGCAGCTATATTATTGTTGCGCATGATGCACCCTGTTACTAAAGTTTTCATTTTCTGTGGCGCTTATTGTATACAGGGTGTTCCAGACCTCGCGACTAATATTTCACAGGGTAAATCTTGATCAAAAATGGGATCGAAATTTCCTCAGCCGATTTTTTTAAAAATGCATATCTTTTCCGTTATAATTAATTCAATTTCAGTCAATGACGCGCGGCTTACGAACGGCCGCACGTCGGTGTGCTTACCGCTCGGTTGTGTGCACTTTTTTTCGTGGCGACAATAGGGCGAGAGACGCGCACACAACCGAGCGGTGATTACACCGACAAACGGCCGTTTATAAGTCGCATGTCATTAGCTGCAATTAAAATAATTATAACGGAAAATCCATGCATCTCCGAAAAAATCGGCTGAGGGAATTTCGATCCCATTTTTGATCAAGATTTACCCTGTGAAATATTCGTCGCGAGGTCTGGAACACCCTGTATATAGCCTTTTATAAACTTGTCATCTTATCTATACACAAAAGCAGCCTGATATTAATGGGTTCATTTACTGTGGCGCTTATGATGCAGCCTTTTATTATTTTTCATAATAATGTTGCGCCTGTTGCGCATGAAGCAGTCTAATATTAGTATGTTCATATACTGTACCTAAGTTTAGATATAAACTAAATCACAGGTATTTTTATCTACCAATGATACATTCTCATTCACGAATGTTTGATTTGATAATTTTCATGTTCATTGATTCATTCATTGCTCCTATTTCTGTACGTTATTCTGTATTGCTCTAAGAATATACTTGCACACAACGTTCTTTACTGATGACAGCTTTCTCCGAATTTTACATATATATTTGGCTGCACGATGCAGCCTGATATCGTTTCGTTTATTTACTGTTGTATTAATCATTCAGCCTTCACTTTCCATTATTCTTCTTGCGCAAGTATCTCTTTGTATACAATATTGTATATCTCTCCATCGCTTTTAGTTTGAATTTTTATTCCGTTTCTCGACCTACACCTTGACAGTGCAACATAAAGTTGCCCATGCCCAAAAAGTGGCCTATCTATGTAAAGACCAACAAAATCAAAGCTTTGTCCTTGTGCTTTGTTGATAGTCATAGCGAACGCTAACCGTACCGGGAATTGTCTTCTGTAGAGTATAAATGGCATGTCCGTGTCATTTCGTGTGTCTAATTTTATACGTGGTAACTCCACAATTTGTCCTCTTCTATCTCCAGTTAGTAGTTCCGCAATAAGTATCCGTGAATGAAGTGCACGAACAACCAACCTTGTTCCGTTGCATATGCCATCGGATATTGACAAATTTCTTAATGACATTACAATAGCGCCAACTTTCAATTGTAATTTGTGTGGTGGTAAACCTGAAGGTGTTAAGCTGTTGAGATATTCTATTGGATATCGTAAAGTGGCCTCTTCGTCAAGCGTTGCATCAGCCGTGTCTATGCCCTGCAGTGTGGCGTAATCAATGCTCCGCGACTCGAGTAGATTGCCTTCCATTCTATGTAGAATTTCAGTATTCAGCTGATTTACTTCCACATTTTTTGGTGCTAGAATTGCTATGTTTGTTAATTCCTGACTTGTAATATTCTGTGGATATAAGTCTCCAATAAGATCTTTACTCTTCATTTTCTCGTCCGGCCAATGATATTGAATTTCGCCGTTACCTATGTCGAGAAGCCATTCTGAAAATGAAAGTGCATCCTCTGTTGCTCGCATGTTTTTATACAATCTGAGTTTGATAAATATATTCCATAGAACTGAGTATTTAATTGTCTCTTCTAGTATTTGTCTTTTTCCTCCCCGTTTTACAATCGGCAAAACTTGCCTAAAGTCTCCGCCAAGTATTATTGTTTTTCCACCAAACGGTACTGCACATCGCATAATATCCTGCAATGTTTTGTCGATTAATTCGAGAGCACGTTTCGGGATCATTGAACATTCATCCCAAATAAATACATCAATTGCAGTTAATTTTTTCTTGATTAAAGGATTTGTGAAAATTGTTCCCGTTTCTGGTAAAGTTAGTGGCAAATTGAATGTTTTGTGAGCAGTTGTTCCACCAGGCAGAAGGATAGCTGCTATACCTGTCCACGCTACACAGGCTACTGTTTTTCCAATTGATTTAAGAACGTAATATAGCGCGGTGTAAATGAATGTTTTACCGGTTCCTCCCGGACCGTCTATGAAGAAACATTTGCTATTTCCATAATTTTCTGTCGTGATTACGCTCATTATTTTGTTGAAAACTATTTGCTGATCTTCATTAAATCTCTGAGTCAACTCGTTACCTTTAATTGCAAATGTCTCAGTACTTTCTACATTTTCATCGTCATGGTCTTCGTCTATCACTCTGTCTGGTATTGGAAGGCCAAACTCTTCACAGGTTCTGCTTTCAGCACGAAGAAGGCGGTCTATTTCATGTAGAGCTCTGGCTTCTGGTAGGTCATGGAAGTCTTCGCCCAGATCCTTCTTATATCTGTACCAAATATCTATTGCATTTGAGGGCATTTCTCCTATTAAATACCACACGAAAAAGTGTCTCAATCGATTGGGCATAAGTATTGATACAGCTTCATCAAATATTTTGTATGCTTCATCATTCGTTTCAGTCAATCCCATTGCTATAGCAGTATCTCTAAATGTATCATAAACTATACCATCAAAGGTCCTCAAGTCTTCGAAACACTTCGCATTTTTCGCCCGACCTAGAATAAGTTTTAAGTGGAATCTCTCTGAATCTCGTGGTGATACGTTTGTTATTCTGCTAACCACTTTGCATGAAATTTTGCGTCTTCTCCATGACTTTGTGTTTTCATTGAATGTGAAGTGATCCGGTGTGTCTGGATATGACAAACTTCTAGCTGTTTCATCTATTATGTTCAACTCAAGCCATGCTGTTAAATGAGTTTTCCACTTTTTATCATTTGAAACTGCCTCGACTTCATTTCCTTCCTCGAAAGTAGCGTACTGCTGTCCCGGCAAATGAACTGGTAAACGTATCACCGCGTGACTTCTCCCATGCATTGGTATCTCTGATAATCTCCAAGCTGCTTCCGCTGGCGAAACATAACGTGTGTCGATATAATCCTGTATTTCGTCAATCACTTGGCTTTCTTCTCTACTTGCGTTTACTCTGTCTATCGTTACTCGTACACGATCGTCCTTTGTGAATATATTTCCAAATGTATTTCACTCCCATTATCGACGCGCAATATTCCACATTAATGTGACAATCATATTTTACGCTTATGTATGGATTGTATGGCACTACCATACTGTTGTCAACTCTGATCAGCCTTCCGTTCACTCTATTTTGGTAGTAATGCATTTCGCTAACGTTGTTCCTTCTGCGATACATGGGCTTACCTCCACTTATCATGTTTGTTTCTTGCGTAAATATTTTTGGAAATTTTTTTGTACACACCTTTGTTTCCGGATTCCAGCATGGAACTTTTTTTGTATGTGGCCCATGTAGCATATGGGTCATGACAGTTCGATAAAGCGATGGACAATTTTCTTTATCTGGAATTTCCGCAGATATAAATCTATCTATTGCCTCTGGACTGAGAAGCTTATCTTGGTTACTTAGAATAAACAGTATGTGAGCATGTGGTAGCCCCCGCTTCTGGAATTCTATTGTATAAACATAGCCTTCAATTTTTCCAAATACTGAACCACTGTAAATTTCAGTTATTAAACGCTGTAATCGAATATTAAATATCCGACAAGTTATGGTTGGAATATCCATGGCAGTTGTCCCCGGAGGAAAGTCTTGCAACACTCTTTTTATCTCCTTCCACTTCGGATTGCAGGTTATTGTGACGAATAGATCTGGACGACCGATCTTTCTTGTTATTGCGATTGAATCCTGATAATGCTGTTGCATGTTGCGCATACTCCCCGAAAATGTTGACGGTAGAATCATCGAATTACCAACACGAGTCATATTAGATGTATTTGCGATGCTATTTTCTATGTGATCTGTTATGCCTCTGTAGCATTCAACACGTAATTGCTTCTGATTATTTCTTAAATAGAGTAAACGCTGTGATTCAACTGTCAAGTATGCGTGGATTACATAGTGCTGTGTCAATCTCCCACTCCGTAGCAATGGGTTTGGAGGTTCGCACGGACGTAATGCCAAACGATATCCGTAATATTGTACAGGTGAGATAGTTTTTTTTGTAAGAATGTGTTTCATGTTGTAGCTCCATCCTAAATCACCTCTTGGAAATAACAATGGAAATGTCATCGGATCTACATGATGCGATGACTTTGGTATATAACCAATCGTTTTGTCTTGCTTTGGAGAAATTTCTACTTCAACATCTGATGAAATGGACCCATCTTTCGAAACAATGATTGCAGCAACTTCTCCACACGACGGTGTATTATATCTTCGTTTATCATCATTACCTAATGAAATAAATCTCAATACAACCTGATGTTCTCCTTCGATATATCGCTGATGAAGTGTCTTGAAATTTGTCGCATACGGATTTATTTTATTGATTATCTGTCCAATTTTGGTCAATACATCAACTCTTCTCAAATCATTCCTGCGCAATTCAAGTTGAGCTTGTTCATCATAGATGTATATCTGTCCATATCTTGCTGTACTGTTGCTATCATTTTCTAAACTGGTTGAAACTTTATAGCTGACATCTCCAAGTATTTTCATTACATAATTTCCATGATTTCCTAAATCGACCGTAGTGCAATTGAAGGATGCAAAAGCAAATGCATCGTTATATGACCGTATCATTTGTCTGAAATGTTTGGAAACTTCGTCATTACCCTCTCTCATGATTTCCAGCTCGGATGGGTATTGCGATATCGGTGGAAGTCTTATTTTCCCTCCATGGCAACAATTATTTTTGGCTCTACCTGGTTCTTTTTCAAATGAAACCGCCTTGCAATCGCAGCATGCTATCTTCATTTCACCGATATCTAATGGCTCAACTCTTTTATATATATCATTCCTTATATCCCCATGGTATTTTAACGTCATTGGCTTCCGCGTTCTCTTATATATATTCTGTTGTTCCATTTTTTTTACACTGTCTGTGAGTTTTTCCGGATCTTCATTCAAAATTAAAATGGTCTTCTCATCTGTATTCTGTTCTGCCATTTTTTCTACCGCGCTGATAATTTTTACCTTTTCTATCTTGCAATCATCCACATGTTTCATGTCTTCCAATTCTTCTGAACTAAACCGCATCTTTTTTGCATTGCTGTGCTCGTGCTGATTTTTCGAACATTCTGTTTCTTTTCTATTTCCTCCCAAGACTTTCAGTTGATCCACGTCTCGTAACTCCTTGTCAGTAGCTAGTATACTAATTTCACTATTTATTTCTAATTTGTCATTTAGTAATAGATTTACTTGTACTTCTTCTTCTACTTTTCCAGCATCTGTACCTCGATCTGTACCCATCTTTTTTACTTTACGAAGGTCACGTTGTCTTTGATTCCTTCTAATTCTCTTTTCTTCTTCATTCATTTTCTTCGGTCGCCCTTTTTTAACCACCGATGACTCGTCTGTTTCAGATGTGCCACACTCGTTTCTTCCTGAAGTTTTCGAATCTAACCGTACCTCTTTGATGTCGGTGTGTGCCTCCCGGTTGTTCTTTATAATTTTTCTCTCTTCTTCGGTTTTCTTTATTATGTTGCCTTTTGATATGAAAGGAAAACACACTTCTTCGACGCTTCTTATGGTTGGCAATTTTCTCTTCCTTTTTTCTATCCTTTCTTCGTTAAACTTTTCAAAAACATCATAATGCCCACTATCCCCGTTACCGGTATACAACAGTGCAAAGTCATGTGACCTTCCTAGCTGACTATCATAATTTATACAATGATAAGTATTATTATTTATGTAAACTTTGAAATTTACCGCGTCAGGTTGTAACGTTTGCAATGCAGAAATGTGAAAGATACAATGTGAAAATGTGAAAAATACAATACTTTTCTGCAGTTCGGCAAGGAAGACGCATCTTGCTTTGAAGTTTCAGTTCTCTCCCAGGAGCACGTGAGTGCAGTTGACTACGGCCAGTTATTTTACATGAAAATCCGAAAAGTAAAAATTTATTTCAATTAAATTAATTAATTCATTTTAATTATTTTGATAAAAAAAAAAAAAAAATTATTTAATCAAATTTTGATGCAATTTGGAGTATTGTGAGTGCCTCAGAGTGAGTTCAGACTTCCAAGAATGGCTTTTGAAGCTAAGTGATACTGTTTTACTACTCATTGTAAGCATTTCTATACATTATGTTCAAAAAGATCGTATAACGACCCTAGAGCTTATTCGATGTAATCGAGATGCTACACTAAACCCTCTGTTCTCATTAAGACTGACGGCGACTAAATTGTCGATCTTCATGAAATTATCTTTCAATTTTACGTCAACTTCTGCAACGTTATTTCGATAATGATTACAATGGCAAATAATTTTACTGAGTTCCATAGTCATTTTTTTTACCAATCGTTATAATCGTATAGTCGACAGAGCTGTAAATCGTGGGTGTACATTATGTTGCATAGGTTTCTTTAGCATTCAAACGAATGTTCCACCCGAAGACCCTCTGCAAGGATTAGTAGCAAAAGCAGCTGCGGTCGAAGCCTCAGTGTATGCCAATGATATATATTCGCCAAACTACGATTCCTCTTACACCGATATATCAGCCGCATTGAGTTCAGCAATGATAGGGCAGAATGACATAAACAATGATTTTTATATGAATCCCCCGTCATCCGCTAATATCGGGATAAATGATAAACCGGTCGATGGTTTGGCTGAAGCTCCAGCATGTAAACTTCCGCAACAAAACCTTGCCGGTCCGGAATTGCAGCTTGTCATCGCCGAAAACCCCTTGCGCAATATAGAAAATGTTGATTCAACAAAAAATGATCGCACCTCCGATGAGAAAGTACCATCCAAAAATGATGAAAAAAAAATTCAGGTAGATACAGATTTCCTAATCAGATTACAGCGTATTGTAATACGGCAATCATCACACTGGCGGAAAGATAACAATCTTATTTTCCAATAATTTAAAGACGTTCAGAAAATCGATTTAAATTCGTTACTACACGGAGAGAATTTTATATTAGCGCTAACAAGACTTGTTTTGTAGATCCTACTATCTTAGATGGTAATTAAATTTGTAAAACTTAAGATGATAAATATAATAATTTGAATATTATAGTCAATACAATATAAGATGATAATTCCTAAAATCGAGCGATCGTACGATTTACAATCTAGATGGTTACATTTACCATCAAAAGTAGTTAAAGTTAAAAATCTTATGATAAAAACTACACTGTAAAGACAAGAGCTTTTCAAGAATAATAATAACAATAATAATAATAATAATAATAATAATAACAATAACAATAATAATAATAATAATAATAATAACAAATATTATTATAATAATAATAATAATAATAATAACAATAACAATAATAATAATAATAACAAATATTATTATAATAATAAATAATAATAATAAATATTATTATTATTACTAATATTATAATAATAATTAGCGATTGTTGGCGAAAATAGGAAGACAAATTTTACGAGCTCTGATGGTAATGATTACCATCATTGATTATTGGAGTTATCACTATGATTATAACAGTTATTATTCAGATATTTAATTTTATAATAGTTGATAGTTATAAGGTTACAATCGTATGGTAACATAACAGATAGTTAAAATCAATATACATATTAGGGTGTTTCATTTTTAGGCAATATTTTTTTTTTCTATGTTATACTAGAAAATCTTATACTTTATAGAAAATAAAAAATATTGCCGCCTGGTAATAGGTTTAAAGTCTAATAGCGGCTTAGCTCATTCAAAAATTCGATTTGCCACCTAAATAACACAGGAAAAAAAATTTTTTTTGTTTAATTGAATTTTTCGTTCTTACAAATTTTTTTTCGAAAAAACCTTCTTAAAGCTTATCGAAAAAAAATTTGTAACAACGAAAAATTCAATTAAACCACAAAAAAAAATTTTCCTGTGTTATTTAGGTGGCAAATCGAATTTTTGAATGAGCTAAGCCGCTATTAGACTTTAAGGCCCATCCCTAGTCGCCCACCTCCTTTTGGCGAAATGTGTTACATTTCGATTATTATCTGAGCCCAGGCGTCAAAAACGCAAAAAAGGCCAACTTAGCGCAAATTCTATTTCAGTTCCGAACACATACGTCAAAAAAAAATTTCGTTTCGTGTGAAAATAGAGTCTAAATACCGATTTTACATTGTGTCGAATTCGTAAACATTCGTAAACATTCGACACAATGTAAAATCGGTATTTAGACTCTATTTTCACACGAAACGAAAATTTTTTTGGACGTATGTGTTCGGAATTGAAATAGAATTTGCGCTAAGTTGGCCTTTTTTGCGTTTTTGACGCCTGGGCTCGGATAATAATCGAAATGTAACACATTTCGCCAAAAGGAGGTGGGCGACTAGGGATGGGCCTTAAACCTTTTACCAGGCGGCAATATTTTTTATTTTCTATCAAGTATAAGATTTTCTAGTATAAGATAGAAAAAAAAAATATTGCCTAAAAATGAAACACCCTAAAACATATGGTAAATTTTATTATTCATATCGTATTTATAATAATAAAAAATAGTATTCGTTACCATTAAAATATGTTAGTCCTTTTTACAATACTTCGATGATAGTATTTACCATAAAATTCTCTCCGTGTATTGTCTCTAGTATTTTGTTTTGAGCATCTGAATGAATTCTATATTTCATACACTGATTATTATTTTTAAATAAATACATCTCTTATTCCTACATTAATCATAAAATATTCAATCGCAGTGTTTGAATCTCACGGATTGGCTTCACGGAAGCGTACAGGGCGAGGATATAATACAGACCTACAAAATATATTCCATGTTGACACCCTCTTCAAGAGATGAACTGGTAGATCAGATTTTTCTCAGAGAAAACTCGGGGTGCAATTACATTCGTCAGATTGACCGCTTTAGATTTGTAGAGCTTGCACTCGAAATCTGTGCGACTTTTAAGACCGAAGTCGCCGGAACATATTACGTGCCTCACGTCTCGAAAAATCCTTTTTCAAACGCAATTAATGCCAAGGGAAAGCTGTGGAACCGGTACAATTATCTCCGGAGGAAGCATTCGGCAAAAATTAAGCAGAATCAAGCACACTTGAATTCTGCGCCACAAGATGAGGGTGCATTAGGTAAAAATGGCTAGGGCTTAGATGAATCTTTTAGTCACAGCCTATTTTATTTCATCTAATCTTGAAATATTTCGTTGCGTTCATCGGTGCTATGTAAAATATAATTGACGAGTTTTTATTGAGCCACTCATAATTTAGGTAGTTGTTATTCATCTCTTTCATGTACATTCTATATCTATTAACTCAGATGAAGAAATTGAGGAAGCAGTAAAATTTCTCGAGGGTAACGTGGAGCCATGGCCAAAAATTCAAGAATTTTGGTCTAAAACATTCCAATATAGAAAAGAAAAAATAGTGTCCGTAACAGAGATACACGACTATTTCACAAAATTTCCTTGCCTTAAAGAACCTCTTGGATTTTCATTAGTACGTGTTATTGAGATCCCATTATCTGGAATCACATGTGAAAGAATCTGTGTATATTTCATTGAGATGTTTCTATTCAACAGCTAGAAGATGACTTTGCTGCACTATACCCCACCAAAAAAGATTGTTTTATGCGCAAGTGGCCTATTGTCTCCACTCAATTGCAGAAATTGTTGACGAATGTTCGGCAACCGAAAGATAAGGAATTTCGAGATAGAGCTTTGAAACTGCCGTACATGAAAGGAGGTATGGATATCTGCAAAAAAAAGTTTTATAAATGGGGTGCAGTATGGTATAAAGTTTACCGTACTACTTTTGCTCATTTCAACAGGCTTGTTTAAAACTACATCAATCATGCTGATAAAATTTGCATTTCCATATGAGAGCGTGTCAGTAAATGTTTCATTATTCCGTGAAGATGCAATGCTAATCTCCACTATCTTTGTCTCTACATCTAGATGAATTAAATAATAACATCCTGTTCCTGCTCCCTGTTATGTTTGGCAGACCGGCTGCTGTAACCGCAGGAGATAGTACGACTATCCGTAGTTCTGGAAAAGCCAAATCGGCTTCCAAAAGGAGAAAGGACCCTAAGAATCGCAATCAACAGGAATCTACCCCTGAAGATTCTGTAACGAAGAACTGGAATCCTAGTAAACCCGAAATACAAAGCGGATTTTTATTTCACGTTGAGGTACGTAAGATATATTTGCACGTTAGGTCACACTTACTACATAGTGTTGAAACTCAAAATACACTGGAAAAAAAAATATATACTCCACCTCCAACTCATCATGAGCACAGTAAACATCAAAATTCAAATAACTGGAACCTACATGACTTCCACCTTTTATCTTATTGTATATTATCACTATACGTACCTAGATATATGAAGTAAATGACTATGCATGATTGTTTCGTCAGTTAATTCTTATTTTATCTTTAATTTGTTTGATGAATTGATTTGATTTAAATTCTTATTTTATCTCTATTTTGTTTTCATCGTAGACGGCGAATGATTTACAAGAACGGATTGATCAACTTCACAGATCAAGAATCAAACATGGACTTCGTGTTCAGCCAAGAGCAATAGCAGTGGGGCCGTTGACGAATATTACGACATCATATGTATTGGTAAACAATATTTTATATAAAGCGTCATCACCTTTGAAAGCAGTGGAAACTACTTTCAAATCGATATTTGCCTTAAACGCTACGTACCCACCAGAAGCTAAATCAGCTTGGTTATTCATACAAAAAGTAATATTTGACATTGATACGGTATACGATAAAAGCATTCCTTGCGCTGTGTCTTCATTGATAGGTGAAGTAGCAGTAGCGTTCAAGGCGTAACGTTAATTTTTGTTACAATAAGTTGGAACTCTTGACATAACATTGACTAGAATAGCATTCTAGTAAAACTGAGACCGAATGTCTTTTCGTTGCAAATGTTTGTATATTTACGAAAATTCTGTGGCTTTTGGACGTCATGTACGAGATCACGATAATAAATATGAGGGACGAACTTACGAATGTGTGGGAACTTGTACGCGACAATTTTATAGTATTCGAACTTTTCGCAAACACTTGAAAAAACATAATATACCGAACAGTCAAAGCTTAGTTCGCGATACACCTGACATATCTAATAATTTAATTACTGGAGAAGGTATTACAAATCAAATAGAAAATGATTCTGTTAATGATCCAATTATCGAGTCCGATCATCACTCAACGTCTGAGGACGAAATTACTGACCAAGCTATAAATAATCGAGATTTGCATTGGTACGAGGAATATTGTGACGCGGAAAAAATCGAGAGAGATACTGCGGATTTGTGTCTCGAAAATGAAACATTTTCGTACATGGTATCGGAACGGGCATCCGATTTTGTGTCAAAACTTTATGCTCAATGTAACCTGCCGAGATCTATGGTTCAAACTCTTATTGGAGATTTCAACAATTTTTTTGGTAGTACAGGGCCAATAGGCATGGCTGAAAAAATAATTCTCGATGAATTAGACAATTTGAAGACGTTATTCTTAAAGTTTCGAATATGTTTTCGAAGTTGAAAAATCCATTTCATAATTTACAAAGTGAATGGGCTAGATTTAAAGCATTTGCTAGTGAACGAAATTTTATACGGCCAGAACCTATACTATTAGGCAGTGCTCCAAGCGTTAGTCGAGGTAATAGGCCCATCGTGGAAAGAGAAAATGTACATTGCCAATTTATCCCGATGCGGTCGGTTTTAAAAAAATTTTTCGAAATCCCCAATATCTTGAATCGTACCCTGATGTATATGAACTATCTTTACGAAGAAAAAACAGCTATTTCGAATATCATCCAATGCAAGTTATGGAAGAAGGTGCGTGAAAAGTATGAATCCAAAATAGTGCTTCCAGTTTTTATTTACTTTGACGATTATGAAAGTAACAATTCACTTGGCAGTCGAGCTGGTGGTGGCGGAAAAATTGGCGCCGTTTACCTAAATATACCGTCATTGCCACCAGAGTTTCAAAGCAAAGTTGAAAATATATTTCTGTTCGCATTGTTCAACACGAGAGATAGAACACAATTTGGAAACAAAGCTGTGTTTCGTAAAATCATAGAGGAATTAAAGTTCTTAGCTACAAGTGGAATAATGATTGAAACTACCGGTTGCCAACAGGTATATTTTTCTTTAGCATTAATATTAGGTGATAATTTGGGATTGCACTCGATACTTGGATTTGTAGAATCATTTTCGGCGACGTACAACTGTAGGATTTGCCGGATTGACAGCAAACTTAGTCATAAAACCTTCCGCGAAATTCCTCATTTGTTGCGAACGCAGGAATCTTATCACGAAAGTGTAGCTTCATTATCTACCACAAAAACCAACAGTTGGGGCATTAAAGAGGAATGCGTCTGGCATGAAGTTCCAAATTTCCATGTGGCTTTTAATCGTAGTGTCGATATGATGCACGACGGGCCAGAGGGGGTGTTTAAATATGAACTTGGTGACGTCATCCACTATTTTGTTTACGAAACTAATGGCCGGTTTCACCAACGTCGAATAACTTCTTATTCATAGAATAACGCTATTCATCGAATAAAAGTCGCGAATACAATGTAAAATAGTCTTTTGTTTTCAATGAATAAGAGTTTAATCTATGAATAAAGTTATTCGACGTTGGTGAAACCGGCCATAAATTAATTAGCGAAGATACATTGAATAACCGTATCGCGGCATTTAATTTTGGGCGCAACGAAGTGAGGAACAAACCGCCTTATTTAGCCCCTGAGCATCTGAAAAAAAAACATCTCAAAATGTCAGCGGGAGAAATGTTATGTTTGATGCGGCATTTTGGTATGTTATTAGGCGATTTGATTCCAAAAAAAAATCCCATGTGGTTGGTTTATACAGGTTTGAACGAAATTCTAAATATCCTTTTGGCAAAAGTGCATCATCCATTGTGTACCGAATTACTTGAAACTCTTATCACAGATCATCTAAAATTATATCATGATGTTACTGGAAATAATTTGAAGCCAAAGCATCACCATTTAACCCATTATCCAGGTATTATGAGATCGATTGGACCACTTGTGCACATATGGTCCATGAGACACGAAAGCAAGCATAGAGATGGTAAAGTTGCAGCTCGCGCTGCTATTTCAAGGGTCAATTTACCATATACTCTGGCAATTAAGCATCAATTACAGTTGCATAATAGATTTCGTTCAAACCAAATACCAAGCAATGCACCAACACTTGGTCCCAAACATGCAGTTCAATTAGAAAAAATTCCTGATTACGAAGTGTTTGCTTCTCAACTACCTCATAGGTTACCACTAATCGTCAATTTGATTGTATGGATTAAACATATGGGACTTTTTTATTCTCGCAAAGACATCCTCGTAATTATAATCAGTAATGGGCCACGATTTTTTAAAATACAGGAAATTTTACAAGACAGCAGAGGAAAAATTTTGTTCATAACAAAAAAAATGCATTCTGATTTTAGTCACCATTTGCAAGCCTACGAAGTAAATGTCATCGATGATAAATATTCAGTAATATTTTTACATGATGTTGATGATCTCAGTTTTATGTCAAGACTTCCAGACGGAAAAAGTTATGTTGCTAATAAGTGGTAATGATTATTATATATTTTTCACCATTATTTTATTCACACTTGTATACCTGATACCTATATTATACCTGATGCCTATTGCTTTTGATACTAAATAAATATTGCAATTTGTTATAATAACTGTTCAATGTTGTGATTCAATTATGACCAAATCCTTTATATATAGTTCTTGAACCTCACTTATAAAATACACTCAAAAAATAAATTAAATCACTCTACCTAGATTTAAAAATATGCGATTTGATACACTCTTTGATTTTGAAAATATAATAATAATACAACAGTGGTTGATAATATATGGTTCAATAATAGTATAAGCGAAGTGAATATTTGAAGAATTTTTCATCCTAACAGTCTCTCGACTAAACTCCAACACCTACTGCACGTCTACTTTAAAGCTAGACCCTCCCGTTCTAAGAATTGTGTGATAATCAGATGGACTCAGAGCAAAATCATAATAACTGTTAAACGTGTTCTCATATTAGCCTTACAATTATGTGGGATGCAATTATCTACTGATTCCATCGAATAATCTATATAAAATTCGAATTCCAATGATTATGCAAGATGTGCATCGCGATATAGCATACCGTTCTATCGCAATGCTACACTACTTCGAGGATGACGCGACATGGTAGTGCATCTCATGTAGCATATAGTTCCATCGCAAGGCCACATTACTTCGATGATGACACGACATGGTAGTGCATCCCATGTAGCATATAATTCTATCGCAATGCCACAATACTTTGAAGATGACGCGACATGGTAGTGCATCCGATGAAGCATATAATTCTATCGCTCTACAACATTACTTCAATGACGATGCGACATGATAATGCGACAGATATCGCGTAGCACTGTAGCAGCGCGACGCCATCACTTACATGGCGATTCTACATCGCATCTTGTGCGATTTGAATAAAATATTTCGAAAGCATTGTAACAATTACAATATTGACGCTCGAGGGTACATCACTGCATGTGACATAGTACTGTGTACTCCGGTTTTGAGGTTAATATCACAAATCTCTTTTCTCCGTGCAAAAAGGTCAGTGTTCCCAGATGGGTCAGTTTAGAGGGTGCTGGAAAGACGTCGCTGTGTATTGAATATTCAAACTTCAATATCCGCCAATAGTTCCATAAGTTCTCGGAAAATACTGCATTCGGACATGTGTCTGGGAATTCAAATAGAGAAACACAATTTCAAAAAAAAAAACCCAAAATTTTTTGCAATGAATGTAAAGAAATAATGCACCGGTATCTTATCATTATTTACAGCGACGTTATATGCGTTTCACAACGAATAAGCAGACCAACCCGAGTAGAAATTCAAATAGGGCCTTGAGGAGGCCATTTTTTCGATTTGATAAAAATAAATATGTACTTTCTTCGTCACATTTAAGAAACTGCTTGATTTTTTGTAGCATGGAAAGAGCTTTACTACCATAATATTACGGTTGATGAATTTCTAATAAGAGGAATGTATCTCAAGGGAAATATCAGCCACAGAATCGCGAGAGAGTCGAACGAGCGCGAAGGCGAAGATTTTGAATTAACGGCGACTCCATTGTAAAAAGGCAGTTTGTTTGCTGAATCTTACTTTTCCAGACTTGTACAATATTCAATCGCAAAGTGGAATTAAGAAAAAGGATTCTACTTATGAGTCATTCCACATCAGACCGGACACCTTTCAGACACAATAGCTGTGTTCGTCTTAGCTACACTTTCTACACTTTTCTTACACTTTTCACGCTCGTCCAATAGGAGGTGTGGATTTCTAGTAAAAAGTGTAAAATCTAGTAAAAGTGTAGAAAGTGTAGCTAACGCGAACACAGCTTATGTTCTTGAAACCAGGGCCGGCGACTTGCGGATTTTTCGTGTGTTGTAGCTTCTTGGTTTCGGGGGGAGGGGGGGGGGGGGGGGGGGGGGATTGAAGGTAAAGTAAAAATGACAAAAAAAATTAAACGAAAGATTGTTGATCTCATCAGTTACGGTTTCAGGAACGGTTTTGGAATTTTGTCGCATGTGTCTATGGTATATTTGATAGGCGAAAAATTAGCAGCCCTTGATTTAGAATATTTCCAATTGAAAACCTTTTTTGATTAAAAGCGCGAAAACGAGAAAAGTCACGAATTTAGCCAAAAAACGCGTTCAATAGTCCCATAAGGCGCCACGCGCTAACCTGCCCCGTGTGGAAATTCAATTCGGGGGCTGGCTAGGTGTTGCCTATACTCCGTTCACGGAGAGACGATCCAGCCGTCGCGCAGCTTCGAACGGCCTGAGAGTCGGGTGGGGGTAGTGAGCTTCGCTACTCAGTGCCGTATCTAAATTATCATACGTTTTGTCCCTCCGGCACTGTGGCGCTTCGCCACAGTTAGTATTCGAATGTTCGAAATTGACTCGGGGCCCTTTTGTCGGCTGTAGCCGGGTCTGCTCAGCTCTACGACCCGCTTGGCGACATGGAGAGGGTAAAATGGGCGGAGCGTTAGGCGGGATCTGTCCGAACCGGACGAGTTCTGTTTCGATCTCTGGATCGTCTCTCCGTGAACGGAGTATAGTTTCGCTGTTCACTAAGCGGGCGCTGAACGGGCGGGCTGCTTAGTGCCCGGCAACGCATGTAACGCTCAGCTGTACAGTGCGAGCTGGCCAGCGCCCGTCTAACATTCCCGACAAATGCTAGAAGATTTGTCGGGTCGGCTGTACAGCGCCCGGCCAGACCCCGGTTAGTTTATTGATATCAGAAAGGGTTAAAGCAAAAGAGGTATGATTGACAAAATGAAACATTTCAGGAAAATATCTTTTTTACATTCAAACTGTTGAAATGCAAAAAAAAAAAAAAAAAAAAAAAAACACTTTTCCTGAAATGTTCAATCTTGTCATGTTTCTTTTTGCTCTAACCTCTTTATTTTCAATATCTTCATATATTTCTCATTTATATAATCATTTATCAAAAATTGATTGAAAATAAGAAATATAAAAATTATTATTTTTTCTTTAAATTCATAGTATTTTTCATAATAATTCATGAATATCTATTATAAGTTCATCAATTTGCTGCGTATACAAAAAAAAAAAAAAATCACAAAAAGTATTATCAAAACCATTTTAATCAGAAAAACTTTAATGTCCATTTTCTCAAAACTCAATATGTGTCGTTTGATACACGAATGCGTAACAGGGTCCATATATGGTTACCGTCGAGCATATCGGGTTAATAATGAATGTTGATCGAAATTGTAAGCATATAAATAGCTCAGCTACAATTTCGGGCTCTCCCAACTAGGGCCTAGGCAAGTTTTGATGTGAAAACGCATGCAGGGAAAATATCTGGCCTTGCTAACCGGGGGCTGCACAGCTAAACTAGAAAAAATTATTTACAGTTATGCTATCTATTGCCCGTATAGCACCCGACTAGTTGGGCCATCTTCGGGATTGCCCATCCGGGGGCTGGGCAAACACCGGGCGTTCCCGGAGAAATTTCCACACGGGTGGTTTCACCAACTTTCTTCAAATTGTTAAACTTTTGTATATATTCCTCAAATTTTGGTTATTGAAAGACTAATTCCGCGTGTGGAGTTTCCGCACTCGAAGTTTTTCACGTGTGGTAGTCTCCACACTCTCCACACAAAAGTCGCCGGCCATGCTTGAAACTCGACATAATTTTTTTCACAGCTTCTATGAGTCAAATGAATGACTCAAACAATTTTTCAAATTTTTTCATTTTCAATAGTTTCAGAGTTGCAGGGGGTTGAATTTCGTCAAAAAGGGGCAAAAAACGGAAACACGCTGTCTTTCAAATGCTCATATCTTCGGTTCTATCTATCCTACAGACTTTATCCTGTGTTCCTTTTGAATTTCTTGGAACAGACTTGTATATTATATTTTTTAAATTTTGGTATAGCTACAACGACTATTTGTTATAAACAATTATATTATTCAAATGCAATTTTCAAGGTCGGAACACGCTTCTAAAATTTTGAAAAAAATATGAGCGTGTTTCTTGGACAATTTCCTGAAAGATAGGTGAGTCTCAGAATGGAACTCGGATGGAAAGTATTTTTAAACAGTGATTGAATAAAAGAAAGTGGCGCCGCGCGACGCTGCTGGCGCGCCCCTACGTAGATCCACGCTTTTGCTTGATCAATAGCTGTTTAAAAATGCTTTCCATCCAAGTTCCATTTTTGAACTTACTTTTCTTTTAGGAAATCGTCCGAGGAACACGCTTATATTTCTTTCAAAATTTTCAGAGCGTGTTCTCACCTTGAAAATTGCATTGCAATAATATAATTGTTTATAACAAATAGTAGTTGTTGCTATGGCAAAATTAAAAAAATACGACATGAAAGTATGTTTCAAGAGCTTTGAAATGAGCACATGACCAAGTGTCTGGGATGTATAGAACCGCAGATATGAGAGTTTGAAAAAATACGTGTTTCCCGTTCATGCCCCTTTTTGGTAGATCTACGTAAGAGGCGCGCTAGCAGAATGCGCGGGTTCCGCTCTTGCTTAATCAATCGCTGTTGAAAAATACTTTCCATCCGAGTTCCATTCTGAAACTCACTTATCTGTTATGAAATTGTCCAAGGAACACGCTCAAATTTTTTTCAAAATTATCAAAGCGTGTTCTCACCTTAAAAATCGCATTTGAATAATATAATTGTTTATAACAAATAGTCGTTGTCGCTATACCAACATTTGAAAAATATAATATAAAAGTCTGTTCCAAGAGCTTCAAAACAAACACAGGATCAAGTCTGTAGGATGGACAGAACCGAAGATATGAGCATTTGAAAGACAGCGTGTTTCCGTTTTTTGCCCCTTTTTGACGAAATTCAACCCCCTGCAACTCTGAAACTATTGAAGATAAAAACATTTGAAAAATTGTTTGATACATTCATTTGACTCGTAGAATCTGTAAAAAAAATCAAGAAAAAATCGGAGACACCAAGTGAAATTTTCGATTTAATTTGTCCGGTCTGACGTGGAATGACTCTTATATGAGCAATTCCACGTCAGACCGGACAGCTTTCTGACCTCGATGTTACCGATTTCGCTATTATTTTTTTTACAGGTTCTATGGAACAAATAAATGTATCAAACAATTTTTTGTTTTTTTTTTTTGGCCCCTATTTTCCAAGTTACACGGGGGTGAAATTCAGGAAAAAGAGCCAAAAATCGAAAACATACTCCTCTTCAAACGGTCATATCTTTGATTGTATTAATCCTAGAGACTTCATCCAAGAACCATTTTAAAGCTATTGAATGACACTATTATAATATATTTATTTAATTTTGCGGTAACAAACAATTCTATTTGTTATAAACAAATATATTATTCAAACCTGATTTTCAAACAAAGGCCACGCGATACCATTCTCAAAAAAATATGAGCGTATTCCTTGGTCAATTTTCTACAAAATCGTTAAGTCAACTTCATGGAGAAACGATGGACACTATATGAAAACTATTTATTTATAAGCGACGGCGCGCGCTGCCACCGAAAAACCGTACCCGAGCCGGGTCTTTCAGCGGCAGCGCGCGCCGTCGCTTATAAATAAATCGTTTTCACATAGTTTCCATCGTTTCTCCATGAAATTGACTTAACGATTTTGTAGGAAATTGATCAACGAAGACGCTCATACTTTTTTGAGAATGTTATCGCTTGGCCATTGCTTTGAAAATCACGTTTGAATAATATATTTGTTTATAACAAATAGAATTGTTTGTTACCACAGAATTAAATAAATATATAGAAATAGTGGCATTCAATAGCTTTGAAATGGTTCTAGGAAGAAGTCTTTCGGATGAAAACAACCAAAGATATGACCGCGAACATGCCCACCGATGCTTTCTCATGCTAGCCACACGTACCTGAGCCGGGTTTTTAGGTGGTAGCGCGCGCCGTCGCTTATAAATAAATCGTTTTAACATGGTTCCCATCGGTTCTCCATAAAATTGACTTAACGATTTCGTAGAGAATTGATCAAGGAATACGCTCATATTTTTTTGATTATTTTTTCCATCCAAATTTCAGCCAATAGAATTGCACCATTCGCCGTTATTTTGCATAGCCTACACGATATTCAACTGATAATTTTGCCAATTCCACTGGTAATTTCACGTGTGCTTTCACCGCGGTAATTTTTCATGTTAGCTATATATAAAAAACAAAATATTTTCCAATACAGTTAACGCTCCACTGAATTTGACAGATTAAATTATAATTATGATTCTGTGACCTTTAAATTTTGATTTCTAACTGTGGATTTTGTCTCATGATGCAATTCTATGGGCCGAAATTCGGATGGAAAAATAATCCCCCGCTTCGCTTCGCGCTCGTGATTTTGTAACCTGAAAAACTTGACTCCTTCCTGCAACGAACCTATCGGGAAATACCCGATAATTTTGAAGCTCTTGTGGTATCATATGTGATAATTTTATCGCTTGGTATTTGCTTTGAAAATCACGTTTGAATAATATATTTGTTTTTAACAAATAGAATTGTTTGTTACCGCGAAATTAAATAAATATATTATAATAGTGTCATTCAATAGCTTTGAAATGATTCTTGGATGAAGTCTTGAGGATAAATACAATCAAAGATATGACCGTTTGAAGAGGAGTATGTTTTCGATTTTTGGCTCTTTTTCGTGAATTTTACCCCCGTGTAACTTGGAAAATAGGGGCCAAAAAAAAAAAAATTGTTTGATGAATTTATTTGTTCCATAGAACCCGTAAAAAAAATCATTGCGAAATCGGTAACATCGAGGTCAGAAAGCTGTCCGGTCTGACGTGGAATTGCTCATATGAGCTTCATGCCATTTTTTGATGTTTTGCGTTTTGAACGTTTTTTTTTTTTCAGAATACCCGAGAAGTTGATAGTCCGACAGAAGAATTTCAACACATTTTTCGATAGAAATTTTCCGCTCTTTGCATTGAAAATATTTTCATGTATCGCAGACAGCCAGAAGTTCTACATACATATGGTTGAACCCTTTTCCGCAACTCCAAATTCGATTTTTGTTAGTCATTCGACAACTTGAAATATTCCCTTCGATGTGTCAAATTTATAGACTGGGCAACCACATACTTCATATTGAAAAAATCGATATCTCATAGTTAATTCCATAAACTGTTCAATCGATTGAAACATGATTCTGGTGTGTCGAATCAATTCTATCGACTGACTGGTTGATCTTTGCCCCAATTCGTCTCTCGAAAAGAAAAGAACCCCTGTTCGGTCATTTTTCGATTAGGCCAACTGTATTGATGTTATGCATTTTACGATTTTTTAACTTTTTCGAAAACAGACTTTTTTCAACTGGCTCTAACTTCAAGAGCTTGGATTCTTTTCGAAAAATGATAATAGCATAAAATGTGTCGAGAAGTCCGAGCTTTCTGAAAAAAAATTTTGCACATTTTTACAACGACACAATTCTAAGATTTTTGAGATTAACGAAAAATAACGATAAAAAAAAATATATCTTCTGAATTGCGACACCTTCGATTCACCTGAAACTTTTCACCTGAATTTGGCCAGTTACAATCAAGTTTTCCTCCAAAGGAAATTATGGACCTCCGATTCCTTCGGGAGTTACAGCATCATATAAGTGCCGGAAAATCGGAAAAATTTCACGGAAATCAATCTTAAATTTGATATGACAAGTTTTCGTGTTGTAGAAATACGTGTTTGCTGAAAAATAAAACTTTTCGGAATATACCAAACAATAGGTATAAATAAAAACGAGATTACAATTTTCCTTTTCTACGCCAAAAATATTTTCACGTACAATCGGAAAAAGAAAGAAAAATTGTAATCCCGTTTTCGTTAATATTGTTTGGTATATTCCGAAGAGTTTTATTTTTCAGCAAATATGTATTTTTATTACATGAAAACTTGTCTTATCGAAGTTAAGATTGATCCGTGAAATTTTTTCGATTTTTCGGCACTTATGATAGTGTAACTCCCAAACGAATCGGAAGTCCATAACTTCCTTTGGAGGAAAACTTGATTGTATCTGGCCAAATTCAGGTGAAAAGTTTCAGGTAAATCGAAAGTGTCACAATTCAAAAGATATTGATTTTTTTTTTTTTTTTTCGTTAATCTGAAAAATCTTCGAATTGTGTCGTTGAAAAAATGTGCAAAATTTTCTCTTCAGAAAGCTCGGACTTATCGACACATTTTATGCTATTGTCGTTTTTCGAAAAGAATCAAAGCTCTTGAAGTTAGAGCCAGTTGAAAAAAGTCTGTTTTCGAAAAAGTTGAAAAATCGTAAATGTATAAAATCAATACAGTTGGCCTAATCGAAAAATGGCCGAACAGGGGTTCTTTTTTTTCGAGAGACGAATTGAGAAAAAAATTGGCATCAAGATCGGCGTCGGTGACCTTCACCGATTAGGTGAAATGCATGCCATGGAACCCCCCAGATATGATATCTCAAGATATCTGATATATAAAACCCCAAAAAGCACCCCTGGTGCAAAAACCTTTCGCCAAGTACATTAATGTGGTCACTACTACCAAAAAAATCCACCAACCAAAATTCCTCCTTAACAAAATTGGTACTATAAAAATGTCTACTTACAAAAGGATTGAAATCAGATACAATTGCCAAGTACATGTCTTCTGTATAACAAAAGTTTACAACAGAAGAACAGAAATCTGAATAGTCTTGTATCGTTCACTCGCTATGCTCGCTCACTCGATCGGCTCTTGATAATTACGGGGAAAAAAATTAGGAAAAAAAAATTTAGTACGTGGTACTTGCGGGCCATTTATGAATAAGTAAAAGAGAAGTAAAAGAGTACTAAGAGATTCATTTAGGTCTATGTATCATTTGTTCGATATATATTGATATAATGGCCCGCCAAGTACCACTTCCTAAATTTTTTTTTCCTAATTTTTTTCCCTGTAATTATCAAGAGCCGATCAAGTGAGCGAGCGTAGCGAGTGAACGATACAAGACTATTTAGATTTCTGTTCTTCTGTTGTCAACTTTTGTTATACAGAAGACATGTACTTGGCAATTGTATCTGATTTCAATCCTTTTGTAAGTAGACATTTTTATAGTACCAATTTTGTTGAGGAGGAATTTTGGTTGGTGGATTTTTTGGTGGTAGTGACCACATTAATTTACTTGGCGAAAGGTTTTTGCACCAGGGGTGCTTTTTGGGGTTGATATCACCACTTTTTGTACAATTGCGCTCGTCTACCTAATAATTGTGCTCGCACGCTACGCTTGCTCGATTGGGTTTTCCTGTATCCTCACTCGCGAGGCTTGTTCAGTTGTCAGCATTCTGTCAATTGTTCCAATGAACATCTCAATGCATGTATACGGTGATGCCTTTTGTATCATCTGAATTCCTCAAAAAGCAGCAATGTTAAATGTAGTAGTATAATTTTAAATGAATGAAAATAGTGTTATAATATACACGTATGTTCATACTCTTCTGTGAGCCTTGAATTTTTGTGGACAGACGTAACATGTGTTCTTTTATTAAGTTCCACGAATTGTTTCGTTGGAATCCGGTATAATTCTATATGCCCGAGCGTGTAACCCTGCGCGCAGCCCTCCTCCTGTCTCATCTGGGCCTGGGACCGGCAATGGCGGAGTCACTTGCACGCAGGCTTATAGTTGCTGCTCATGATTAAATATATATAAATGTAAGAATCTCGCTTAGGGGTAATAAAGTGTGCAAGACGATTAAGGTTTGATTACAGTCTCTTTATCAAATGAAATGTAAATAAGACAAATGTTGTCTCCTCGAGACTTGTTCCGCTCTGTAAGGCGACTACTCTGAGACTGAGGATTTCGGAATGATTGCTCCAGTTATTGTTTACTCCCACCAGCTAAGCTTGACCGGCCATTGTCAAGCCTTACGTCACTTGTTGACATGACCAGCGCCGTAATCCGTCTTACATAAATATGAGATATATGTGTTGCAATTCTTATTAACCAGGTATTTTTTTTTTTTTTTTTTTTTTTTTTTTTTTTTAATGCAGCTACGTCCTCTGCAGAAAGAACATGTACTCGTCCTGTACTCATAACGTCAACTTTGAATTCGGGTCTGAACAGAAAGTATCGAAATATATAGAATTGAGCCGATTGAGCCTATTGATGCAAGACTAGCGTAGAGCATAGAATGGAAGTTTTTGAAGTCAAACACTTGCATTCTGCTCTATTCGTCTGACTCTGTCTGTTTCTTGTATCAAATCACACTGTCTCGATATTTTGCAACTTCAGCGTTTTCTCTCATCATCCTCTTTTCTCATACGGCGACCCGCTACAAAATTAAACAATCCATAAAAAGGTTGTGCAATGAATAAATAAATATAAATGAGAAATAAATGGTTATTATAATTTTCATGATTGAATACAAATCTCTATCATCTGAGAAAGAGGAAGTCTATTGATCATTTCTTTAATATTGAATAGGTATTTTCATTCTAACCATTTGTCGCGATAGCACTAATCTGAATTTGATTGTCGTTCCGAGCGGAGAATCTAAGCTATTTGTAAAAAATGGATTAAAAATTATCTTCACCGAAGGTCAAGGCACTACGTTGTCGTGGAGTGTAAAATAAAACCTATCGGAGTCCAACGCACAACGTCGACTTACAGTCTCGTTTGGACTAGAGGATACCGAGATAAAATATAGACGTACATTCTATAGAACTCGTCGGAATCCAACGCATAACGTTGACGCACAATTTGGGTCTGAGCCGACGAGCCTTTAAGGGCTTTTGAGCGCTCTGCTGTTTTATCGACGGAGTAGCATTTTTGGCCAATTCTCATAACCACAATTTAGTCCACGGATCACGTCTCTATTGCTCTACTAATCACTCTCAGAATTCGTTGGGGTGATCCTCAGATTATCAGCTACACCGCGCTGGTATCTGACAAGTAATTGAATGAAATTCCAATTAATAATAGATTCATTTATACGAAGCTGTGAAATCAGCTGACACTAATACCATGGCCGATACACAGACACAGGGTATTAATAACATTATTTTCTGCACTTTATCTGGAAAACCGGTCCCGTGTGGAAATTCAATTCGGGGGCTGGCTAGGTGTTGCCTAGTTTCGCTGTTCACTAAGCGGGCGCTGAACGGGCGGGCTGCTTAGTGCCCGGCAACGCATGTAACGCTCAGCTGTACAGCGCGAGCTGGCCAGCGCCCGTCTAACATTCCCGACAAATGCTAGAAGATTTGTCGGGTCGGCTGTATAGCGCCCGGCCAGACCCCGGTTAGTTTATTGATATCAGAAAGGGTTAAAGCAAAAGAGGTATGATTGACAAAATGAAACATTTCAGGAAATAGTATATTATGCACCGAGGGAAGAAAGTAGGCTGTGCGCTCCCGCGTGTAGTTGCCGCCCGAGCGTAGCGAGGGCGGCACGTACGCGGGAGCGCGGAGCTTACTTTCTTCCCGAGTGCTATATACAATTTTTTCTCATCCCCAGCGGAAAGTTCGTTCACGCTAAATGTATCTCATTATAGTCTGAATATATATATATATATATATATATATTAGGGTGTGCCAAAAAAAAAAAAAAAAAAATTTGAACGCACATCAACATTCCGGTGGAGCATCTCAAATAGAATATCTCAGCCAAATATGAGCTCTTAATATTGATATTTAGAACTGCCTAACTCAGTTTTCCCATTTTTGATTTGAATAACACGTGAAAAAAAATCGGAAAATTTTCGAATTGTTTTTTCTCGTAACCGGCTTGATTTAGAAACTTTCTGAATACAGATTCTTATAGGAAATTTCAAGCTCTACAAAAAAGTACTGAGATAGAATTTTCCTAACTCTCACCGATTAGGAGATATTCGCCTATAAACATTGAGTCATAGCGTCATAGAGTCATACGACTCTGGAAAAAAACAAATTATTTTTCAACTGCGCATCGAAATTTCGGTAGAGCATCTCAAATAGAACATCTCAGCCAAATATGAGCTCTTAATATTGATATTTAGAACTGCCTATTTTAATAACTAAAATTAGTAATGAAAATTAGTAACGAAATTAGGCCTATAGGTGTGACGCATCGGTTGTGTGTATCACGTTGATGTTAAGAAGCACCTACGTAACACACATAACCAGGCGTCACACCAACGTAACACACGCAGTCGCGATCAGTTGATCGTAGTACTAAAATCAGCCGTTGCTTCGTAAGGTCACGGTCACATCTTGGGTATATGGACTAGCAGTCCATAGGTATCAAAGGGCTCTGTACGAAGCGCTAGACACTCGCGCATGCGCGTGACGCCGGGAAGAAAGTAAAACCAGGGACTGAATATAGCACTTCTTTCCCTGATCAGCGGGAAAGAAGTACGAACTTTACGGTAGGGGATGAGAAAAATATCTTTTTTACATTCAAACTGTTGAAATGCAAAAAAAAAAAAAAAAAAAAAAAAACACTTTTCCTGAAATGTTCAATCTTGTCATGTTTCTTTTTGCTCTAACCTCTTTATTTTCAATATCTTCATATATTTCTCATTTATATAATCATTTATCAAAAATTGATTGAAAATAAGAAATATAAAAATTATTATTTTTTCTTTAAATTCATAGTATTTTTCATAATAATTCATGAATATCTATTATAAGTTCATCAATTTGCTGCGTATACAAAAAAAAAAAAAAATCACAAAAAGTATTATCAAAACCATTTTAATCAGAAAAACTTTAATGTCCATTTTCTCAAAACTCAATATGTGTCGTTTGATACACGAATGCGTAACAGGGTCCATATATGGTTACCGTCGAGCATATCGGGTTAATAATGAATGTTGATCGAAATTGTAAGCATATAAATAGCTCAGCTACAATTTCGGGCTCTCCCAACTAGGGCCTAGGCAAGTTTTGATGTGAAAACGCATGCAGGGAAAATATCTGGCCTTGCTAACCGGGGGCTGCACAGCTAAACTAGAAAAAATTATTTACAGTTATGCTATCTATTGCCCGTATAGCACCCGACTAGTTGGGCCATCTTCGGGATTGCCCATCCGGGGGCTGGGCAAACACCGGGCGTTCCCGGAGAAATTTCCACACGGGTGCCCCCATGAAAAAATTTATATGCAACATACATATCAAAAATATAGTTCCTGTATAAAAATTATATGTGTCACATATATGCTACATTTATGCACTTACATTATACATATAAATAACATATACAACTTTTCGTCGCTTTTTCTTATACATTACATATATGCAAACTACATGAGCCATATACGGACCATATAAATCTCATATAAGTGCGTATACATGAAAAATATATATTTAAGATATGAATTTTACATGTCATGTGCAATCTAATATGCATATAAACATTTACATACATGTACGCGCCACATAAGCCGTTTGCATATGAACTCTACAAATCCATATACGTATTATATCAGTCATGTGTATGAACGTTCCACAAGTAATATGCGTCATGTATACGCTACATATGTGGAGTACACACTTGTATATACGCACTACATACATCACTTACGCACAAAATATATCTTCAATATTTACGGTTTATGTAAATCTTATATCTGTCTCATGTAGATCATCTAACTAACATAGCCGGCAGATGGAGTAGGAATTGGATTCAAGTAGAAATTTTTTTATTTTTTTTTTTATTTATCATTGAAACAATTTTACTATACATATTTTTATATGAATAAAATGATTTGAGGGGGGCCTATACTGAAATTTGTAAAAAAATGTTTTTTTTATTTCTCAAAGGTGTAGAAGAAGTTCCAATTAAAAAAACCCATCGTCAAGTTGTGAATGATAGTATAGTATAGTATAGTATCTATATTTACGGAAAAATGCAATCGTAAAAATTCTTTCGCAGAACCTTTTCTTCGCTGCGCTGCAAGGAATGAAATAAAAGTTTTCTACACCTTTGAAAAATGAGAAAACATTTTTTTCCAAATTTCAGTATAGGCTCCCCCTTAATATGAAACAAGTCGAGGATGCCGACGCTTCCGTGTTCAAGAAAATAAATGAAAAATAAAACCAACAAAATTAAAATGCTGCACAGAGAAAAAAAATTCCTCGTTTCAAGAAAAAGATTCCTTGTTTCAAGAAAAAGGTTTCTTGAGACTGTAGTTTCTTGAATGAATCTTGAACGTTTTGATTGAATCAAGGAAATATGTTCTTAATTTAAAATATTATATTCTTAGTCTGAATTAAGAACATATTTCCTTGATTCAATCAAAACGTTCAAGATTCATTCAAGAAACTATACAGTTTCTTGTAACAAGAAATCTTCTGCTTGAAACGAGGAATTTTTTTTTTTCTGTGTGTGAGTAAATAAATCCTTCTCATGAAGATTTTTTTACCGCCCTTCGTAGAGAAACTAGCTTATTATTGATAGCAATGCCAAGACCCGTTTTATTGAACGTTTTCTTGTGCCTGTCTTCGACTGCATCTAGAAAATAAAAATCTTTCAATAACATTTCGTATTTGCGACAAAATTTTAATAATTCAATATTTTAATATCTTAATTTTATTATTTTAATATTCGAAGGTCGCTCAAAAATTGAAAAAAAAAAAAATTCAAATAAACCGTCATTTGTCTTGAGCGACCATTAAATATTGATATCTTGACTATAAATTCCAGTATGTTGCTATACAATCCACCCATAAAAGATTGAATTAGTCAGCTAATGAAGAATGTTAAAAACAAAAAAAATTCAAGAAAAATGTAATTTGTGAGTATTTTTTGTTTTATCATATTTTTTTGGATTTTAATGATGCCCACTATCGAAATTTAATCATCATACTACAAATTAGTAGTTGTGGAAAGATCAAGTCTTAATATTGAGATGTAGAGGTCGTTCAAGACCATTGAAAGTTGATTAGAATTTTATTTGTTTAATTCTTGAGCGACCTTGAAATATTAATATTTTTACTTGAAATTTCAGTATTTTCTTCTATAATCCACCTAGGAAAGATTGGATTAGTGAGCAAGTGAAAAATATTAAAAAAAAAAAGATTCCGTTGAATTTTTATATTTTAGAAATTCTCGAATGACTTCTACGTAATTTTTATTTTAGCTAAAATTTGGAGGGCTCTCACAATATATCGCATCGACTTTTTTCTTGTTCAGTGCTCGATAGCGTGGACTATTTTCGGAGCCACCGCTTTTGCGGTGCCCTCCTCTCAAATTACTGACAAGTAAAGTCTCGATCGAAAATAGGGACATCAGAAGCGTTGCACCCATCGCAGTGTATGACGTCTGCGATTTCGCCGATCGCCATTGCGCATCCGTGATTTTAATGCGGCTTCCTTTTGCGCCGATGCGTTTTATCTGAAGAAAGAACGCCAAGTAGTGATTACACAGGTCGACAAAAAAAAATTTGTTTTCTATCTTTCTGTTTTAATGCGTAAATTCTGATGCTAGGCATCGAAAAACACCAAAATATCCATTCTTGGCTTTTAAAGTTTGCTTTTGTCTGTTTTACGTCGATAATAAGTTTTGAAGATTTTGATTGATTTTACGAGCAGCAGGTGGTAGTAGGTGGTGATACAAAAGCAAATGATAAATTAAAATTAAATTAAATTAAATTAAATTAAATTAATTATTTGTTATCAAATGATTAATTAATGACTTATCCAATGTTTGGATAAATAATTCACGTAATGTTCTGGTTGAATAGTTTGCGTAGTTTAACTCAAAAAAATAATGATAGTAACCCATTCACCTTAGGGTTGCCAGTGCTGGAATCACTTGACGAGTCACTGCTTGAAGACTGTCGAGCTCTGTGCCGTCGTTTACGCTGTTTTTCCAGCTGCTTACAAATCAGCTCAAACTTTTTCTCAAGTTTACGGTTGCCTGCACATTTTCAGTTCCGTTACACACCGCGAATTAAAATCATGTACGAGTGACTGAATCGGTTCATATTTAACTTATAAATGGGTCTAAACGCGTCAAACGGATAATGGCTCTACCCAAAATGACCCAAAACTGTGATGTTATCAAATTTTTGGACGGGAACTGAGTTTCTACCGTAATAGAAAATTAAGACTTTTAATCGTATGTTATGATATGATATGATGTTATACCTTTCCTTTGTTCATGAAGCTTGTGCCGTTTGACGAGCTCGTCAGTATTCAAAGATCGGTCTTCTATTTCGTCCTCGCTCTCCGTCTCAGAGGATCTGTTCATTTGTAATCGTTTCTGTTTCATCTTTCCTAGTTTCCGAATGTGTGTACGACTTACAATTGTGGAAGAACCCTCACTCTCTATCTTCTTCAACAAATTATTTTGATATAACAAGGTGTCACAGGATTCGTGACGAGGATTTTACAGGGTAAAGTTCAACGCGCACTATGCCGAAGCGAAACGAAACTAAGTTTTCATGCATGCTTTATTAGGAGTGTGCGTGCATACTTTGATAAAAAACATAATAAAAGCATATTGATGAAACTTCGTTTCGCTTCGCTTCAGTTGAAATCTTGACCAAAAACGGGATCGAAATTTCCTTGTAAATACGATACCGAAACATACATTAGCAAGATATTTATTGTTATCCATACGAATAATACATTTTTATGTATCTCCGATTCAAATTACTACCTTTCTTTGATTTTCCTCCATGTCATCAGGTGTATGCAGAGTGAATATGCCCGACAGATCTTTCGGTGTACAGTCATTTTTGCGGCCGAAAATGCCGTTGTCGGAGGCACCCGACTGATTTCCTTTTTCATTTTTTTCCTTACTCGGTTCTTTCGAAGACGACGAACTAGGTTGTGGGCACGAATTTTCGTTTGTAGTTTTCTTCTATAAAAGTATTTCGATTATTCCAGTCGGAATCTATTACAACCAGTGTAAACGGTTTTTTACAACGTTTTGTTACTTTTTTTTTAAATCTACGTTCGGCATATATACTAACTGTTATGGTAATTCTACTGTGGGTGAGCGAATCTGTTCGTGTCCAAACTCTCCTTGGACTTTCAAGTCCATCGATTATTTTCAATTTTTTGTCGAGGTTAGTTTTACGATCTGTAATGTATACACAAAATGATGTTCGTTTGTGTTTATGCTATGTTCAATTTTTAACTTGATCTTATCATCGATAATTTTTTTTAACATTCTTATACCGGAAACTGCTACCACGAATCCATCGTGACAGATCCAGCCACCGATCGGCTCTTTCGCAGTGTCACGCCACTCAATAACAAATGGTACCGGCTCATATGAATCCGAGTAGAATTTTTCTATATCGAAATTCCTGATCCACTGAATCGGTAACCCTGAAGTGTATTTGTTGTGATCTTCGCCACCGATCCATCTGATCAAAGCAAACATCTTCGTTGGCTTCCTGTATAGAAAGATCACGTAATAATCCCCATAAATCGAATCCAAGTGAATCAAAACTAACCCTGTAATTTATTAAGATTTTTATTCAAACGCTTGAAAAAAAAAAAAAAAAAATGCACGGGGTTTCGCAGTCTTTCAAATGATTATTTTACTTTATCACTAATTTGATATAAAATTTATTGTAATATTTAAAATTATTTAAAAAAAATGTATTATTTATTTTAGTAAATGTAAAAGTAATTTTTTTTTTACATGTTTTTTTCCGTGTAGACAGAATTATATCACATACTATACCATGTTACAGAGATAACATACGGATGATCTGTATCAAACAATGAATAATTCGGCCCTTTATATGTTACGAGAAGGTACAAGAATAGCTTTAACACTTACCTTTTGAGTGAATGAAGAGATTTTATGCCGGTAGACGGAAAGAATGTTTTCAATCTTCGTTTTAATTATTCTCTCTGCTGGTTGAAGTACGGTTATTTATCTGTTGCCATGCAGATATCTACACCTTTTACACCTTCGCTTTTGTTTAGTTATTAGCTAATAGCGTTTTAGATTTGCTACTCAGGAGTTGCACCGAGGATGCTCTCAAATTTATATGTGACGGCATATTGCTATACGACTATTCCGAATAGAGCTCCAAGCGAATCGAGTGCACATACCGAACACACCTATTGTAGCTGCAATTATTTTGCAGTTTTAAACGCATTTAGTTAAATTCGAGTTGGCCGCTAAATTGAAACTTGCTTGAAAAAAAATCGTTTCAAGTTATCATGGCTGATTCAGTCCACGCGGGCGACGCGCGGGTGAAAAAGAAACGGGCCTCGTACAAAAGCTATACCCATTATGGGAGTCATAGCACGATTCCAGGTAGCACAGAACGATTTTGGAGATCGAAAAAAAACAGACCAAGGTAATCGTATAGACAGCTTACGATGTATTTTATCTCGGATCCTTATTTTCATGTTAATAATAAATGCATGTTTGCAGAAATGTTCGCAAAAAACTTACGGTGAATCGTACTGGAGCCAGCGATTCCTGTATACAGGAATCGACAAAATACAAACAAAATACAGAAAACCAACAGAATACTGTGAGTATTAATAAAATATTGAGAAATTCAACGATTCATTTTTATATTTAAAAAATTTCCAACCATGCATCCATATATATGGGAGAAATTGAAATATTCAGTGCTATATACATAAGATCGTTGTCGTATATGGTGTAATAATATATTATAATAATAATATAATAATAATAATAATAATAATAATAATATAATAATAATATATTATATAAAAAGGCCATCCCAAACTGTGTGAGGTATACTTTTCTTCACCATCATGTTTAGGATAAATTTTGAAAACCTCTGTGGTCAAGGACTTTTACTCCGTATAGAATCGTGAAATAAAACGATCCTGTGTTGATTATTGATCATATTCAAGTTTATGCAATACATGTTTCGAAAATGATGTAAATTCAATGTAACCATATTTTAAATTAACTTGTCTTTTGAATGGACAAGTTTTCGAAGTAAATAAAATTATGAAGCAATTCAATTATGCCTGCGACCGTCTTTATAAGTATATTAATGATTTTCTATTGTTCTTTGAAGAGAGAATCTTCAAATAGAGCAGATGAACCTGTTCAATCCATCGAAACTGAACTTACATCATCGGTTCAGAATATCGAAATCGCCGGTTTTGAAGAAAACAATGCAGTAAGTGTATTTGCAATAATATGTCGACTGTTATAAAGAGTCAGATCATGTCAAGTGGTCCCCCCATTTTCCACTTGATCAGCTTTTCGAATAAAATACTTTTTATTCGTTTATGCTTGTAAAAAGCTCTTAAAATTGAGTTTAAAATCTAAAAAGCTGTTTTTTTGCCATTGCCCAAATTTTGAAAAAAATTTCAATACTTTTTTCGAAAAGCTGAGAAAATTTCACATAAAATACGTCATTTTCAAGGTGGGTTCTCGATAAACAATTTAGTTATCTTCAATAACTCAAATTATTTCAATCTAATTCTCATACTTTTTACATTATAAAATAAAATATCCGAAATAAATTCAAAATTTTCTCCAATTTCTGTTTTTTCATCCATTCCTCAAGCGAAAGAGAGACGTGGCAGAGAAAGAAGGAAAAAAATAATTGTTGAATGCATAAAATGAATTGAAAATTTTCTTTAATTTTGTTAAGATATTTACTTCTCGTGTGTTGATCGAGAACCCACCTTGAAAATGACTTATATTATGTGAAATTTTTTCAGCTTTTCGAAAAAAGTATTGAAATTTTTTTCACAATTTGGGCAATGGCAAAAAAACAGCTTTTTAGATTTTGAACTCAATTTTAAGAGCTTTTTTTTTTTTTCACAAGCATAAACGAAAAAAAAAGTATTTTCTTCGAAAAGCTGAGACTTTTTCACACAAGAAACCCAGTTTTTTTTTTTTAATTCTATACTGGCAAAGAAACTAAAAAAAAACATGAATAAAACAAGAAGTACAAAACTATACGAAATACCCCATATAATAACTTCTAAAATAAGAGGGATAAAAATCTGAAAAAATTGGCATGCTGTCTTCCGATTATGACTTTCAGCTCAAAAAATTTAAAAAAGATCTGAGGGGGTGAGACCGGATCCGACGTCCAGAATTGGTAGACTTGCTCATATATTTTTATATCACGTAGCGACGAGCGGTGTCAGTGCAGCGCGCTGCCGAGCTTGGCTGCTCAGGCTTATAGATCGCTCCATAGGACACAATTTAATAAAAAAAATTTACAATCAAAATTATTTTACAGAATTTTTTTATTTTTTTATTATATTTAAAAGAATATGTTTAACAAATAATTAAAATAATCACACATTTTTATTTAATAAAAACAGTTAAACGAAATAAACATTTTTTAATACAAATAAAATCAATAAATAAATTAACACTTTAAATTATTTTTTAAACTTTTTTTTTGTTGTTTTTTAAATGCAATGTTTGTTGTAATTTTTTGATCTTCAGAAAAAATTTTGCATTTTAAGGATTCTCTATTGATACCTTGGAAATGATGAAACTGACGCGCATTTTTTATTGTTTTTTTTTTAGTATTCAACGTGACAATAACCAACTCATCATTAGGATGTCCTTCACATCATCAAATACCGCGCTCTGATTGGCCAAGATTCGAATGCTAAAAATAATCTTTTAAAAAAAATGAAAAAATTCTGTAAAATAATTTTTATTGTAAATTTTTTTTATTAAATTGCGTCCTATGGAGCGATCTATAAGCCTGAGCAGCCAAGCTCGGCAGCGCGCTGCACTGACATCGCTCGTCGCTACGTGATATAAAAATATCGACAGCCGAATAACATAGTCACGTAAGCGCCATAATTTTGGCCTTTTTTTTTATATTTATGTGATAGAAACGTATCTCCATTTTTCTTTCATTTTCGCACTCGTCAATGTACTTGAAACATTTTGGCGGTATAAATAAAAATTTGAAACACAGAAGCGTAAGTGCCATTTTTTTGTGTGAAACAGACGTATGTACAGTCTAGTTCGGTAACAGAGGAACGTATCTCCACAAAAGAATGGAGATACGTTACTATGTTACAAATCATTTGACACTCGGAAAAGTGAGACCACGTAAGTGTGGAGTTACGACTGTGTCACACAAAAAACGTGGAGATACGTCACTATCACATGACCTTCAAGATTTCTGCATCTGCAAAAATGAACTTTGGCAAGCTGTAGCTTCCAAACGATCCATCCGAGAGCAAAGTTCTACTAGGATTTTTTTCTTCCTTGTTCGATTATCTACTGGCGGAATTTTTTAGTTTTTTTTTAAGATCAACGCAAACCCCGATTTTTCATCGATTAGTACTTTGGCACTACATAACTCCGGAACGATTCGTCTGAGAGCAAAATTCTACTAGGGTTTTTTCTTCAGCTTTCGATTATCTAGTGGCGGTATTTTTTAGTTTTTTTTTTTTTAGAGACCCGCGCAAACTCCGATTTTTCATTGATTAAAATTTTGGCACCACGTAACTCCGGAACGCTTCGTCTGACAGCAAAATTTTACTAGGGTTTTTTCTTCAGCTTTCGATTATCTAGTGGCGGTATTTTTCTTTTTTTTCTTTTTTCTTTTTTTTTTTCAGAGACCCGCCCAAACTCCGATTTTTCATTGATTAAAACTTTGGCACTACGTAACTCCGGAACAATTCGTCTGAGAGCAAAATTCTACTACGGTTTTTTCTTCCGCTTTCGATTATCTAGTGGCGGTATTTTTTTTTTTTTTTTTTAAACGATTTTCAATGGAAAATCGGAGTTTGCGCGGGTCTCTAAAAAAAAAACTAAAAAATACCGCCACTAGATAATCGAAAGACGAAAAGAAAATCCTAGTAGAATTTTGCTCTCAGACGAATCGTTCCGGAGTTATGTAGTGCCAAAGTACTAATCGATGAAAAATCGGGGTTTGCGTTGATCTTAAAAAAAAAACTAAAAAATACCGCCAGTAGATAATCGAACAAGGAAGAAAAAATCCTAGTAGAACTTTGCTCTCGGATGGATCGTTTGGAAGCTACAGCTTGCCAAAGTTCATTTTTGCAGATGCAGAAATCTTGAAGGTCATCACTATCACACCGAATTATGGATGATGGCTCTATGCATTCATCAAAGAATTTCCAATTTCCAATTGATTTTTTAATTAAAAGTACCGAAAATTTTTAATGTAAAAAAAATTGTTGTTAATTTCAAAATTTTCAAAAACTCTTTTGAGGGATGATTATTAGTGATGACTACTTTCGATTAATATATTTTAGCAAGTATTCCATGATCAAGTGGAAAATGGGGGGGGGGGTCCACTTGACATGATCTGACTCAAAGATTGTGATAATTTTTCAACTAATCTTTGGAACGCCGTTAACAAATTTTGTGCGTCTTTAGCTGAGGTAAGAAAGGTTCATTTTGAAGTAAGATCCATATCAAACAATACTGTCAAATCTTTTCTTCAGATGGACTTTCTCGAGCAATCTTCGTGTGCATTGCGAGCTTCGTCTGGTACCGGTCGTGATACTCCAAGCAGGTCTGGTTTACCGGTTTTTAATGACGTTTGTGGTGCTCATAAACCATGTACCGCAACCAGCAATTCGTATGCAAATGATGTTCTAATACAATCTGCATTGATATTGGCAATGAAATTACGACACAGTCTAACCTATGCTGCAACACAAGACGCTGCCCAGCTGCTTTGTGTCATGTCCGGTTCACCCACGAAACAATCAACGAAATATCACTGGAAGAAAATTATTGACGATTTTTCTACGCATATGACAGTACATCACCTCTGTCCCAGATGTAAATCTTATGTAGGAAGAGCATCCGATCAAACTTTGCACTGCGGTAGCTGCGATACCGACATTGATGTGAGAACAAATCTGAATACGCACCACATATTCATAACTCTATCCCTAGCACAACAGCTCAAAGAAATATTTGAAATAACCGATGCTCACAATCAATGTCAACAGAAAAGGCAAAAGCTTTGCGAATATGGAATTGAAGATATCACTGACGGTAAACTGTACAAACAAAACGTCGACAGTGACATGATAAGTTTGAATTGGAGCGTCGATGGAGCTCCGATTTTTGATAGTTCAAATACTTCGATATATCCGGTCTTATGCTCGATAAACGAATTAGAACCTAAAGAGAGAAGAACAACGATATTATTGTACGCACTTTGGTTCGGGGAGGGTAAACCGATAATGAACGAGTATTTGAGACCCTTCGTAGCTGAAAGCAAAAGTTTGTACACCGAAGGGTTCAGTTATGAATTGGAAGGAACTATGTACAGAAAAAAGTGTTCAGTGCTTATGTGCATTAGCGATTCAGTTGCAAGACCACTTTTGAGGAACACTCATCAATTCAACGGGGAATATGGCTGCGGTCTATGTCTACACTCTGGTGAAACCATAGCTAAAGGTAGAGGATTTGTACGCGTTTATCCTTTGGATATAAACAATCAGCCATTCGGCGAAGGACTGCGAACGCATGCTGAAACGATAGAACATGCTCGAAACAGGATGAAGGGAGTGAAAGGTGAATCGATTTTGTGTGACATACCAGGATTCGATATTATCCGATCATTAGACGTGGATTGGATGCATTGTGTCCTATTGGGCATCTGCAGACAGTTTTGCACACTGTGGTTCGATTCTTCTAACCACGAAAGAGATTTTTATTTCAGACATCTTGAAGAGTCGATAGACGAATGTTTATTATCGACCCTTCCAACTCTAGAAGTCTCTAGGACTCCACGCAAAATATCAGACCGTTCACATTGGAAGGCTCATGAATGGGCTATTTTTCTCTTATTCTACAGTTTACCGATATTGCGAGCGCATTTTCCGACCAATTTAGTAAAACACTGGGCTTTACTTGTAGATGGTGTCTCTATTCTCTTACAAACGTCAATCATGCCGAGTGAAATCGAGTTTTCTCGTAAATGCTTTATTGAATTCATTCACGGAGTTGAAGAATTATATGGCAGGGAGCACGTTTCTTTTAACGTTCATTTACTCGCACACTTACCAGACAGTGTGTTGAACGGGGGTCCTTTATGGACGCATAGTGCGTTTCCGTACGAGAATTCTAATCAGGAATTACTTGGTTATGTGAAGAGTTCAAATGGAGTAGCACTTCAAATTTGCGATACATTTCGCCTAAAGTGCGTCGTCGATCGTCTGTACCATGCTTGTTGGGCGTCGATGAGACAAGATCAGAAAGACTACTTGGACAGTCTATTGAAGAAACAGAAACGCGCTCAGCCTACTTTAATTCTAAAAGATGCGAGTATGTTGGGGGCAGCTTCTTTTCTTCGTGAATTACCACGTAATCAATATTTGGCCGTACAAAGGTTGCATATAAAAATCGATGAACAATCTATCATACAGAGCTATAAAAGAGCTATCGTAAATAACGAAATTTTCCACAGTAAGCAATATTCAAGAGTTAAAAAAAGAGCAAGTTACTACGCAATTTTAAAAAATCTAGAAATATTTGAAATAGATACATTTTTGGTCATAAGAATCGATGGTAATCTTACTCCAATCGCATTAGGAAGGTATTTTGAAAGAGAAAACACTCCCTTCATAACGGGTAGAAAATTAAAACACTTGATAGTATTAAAAAAACGTCACGACAACTTAGCGGCGATAAGTATTTCACTTATAGAGGAGAAGGTAAATCTGTTCGAAATAAACGGCACCTCGAAGTTTATTGCTTGTGTGCATCCGAACCACTACGAATTACTAACCTAAGATTTAAAGTAAAAAAAATATGAAAGATTAGAATCATATCGCGTTACTTAAACCGAAAGGGCGTATCTCAAATCATGTAAAAAAAAAAAAAATCTCTGATCAACCTAGAAATGTTAGAAATAAGGAAATATATTGAAAAAATGGAAAAAAATTTTTTTTTTTTTTTGAGATACGCCCTTTTGGCTTTAAAAAACAGAATTCTTAAAACCAAAAGGGCGTATCGTTTTTTTTTTTTTCATTTTTTTCAATATATTTCCTTATTTCTAACATTTCTAGGTTGATTAGAGAATTTTTTTTTTTATACGCCCTTTTGGCTCTGCAGAACCAAAAGGGCGTATGATTTGAGACACGCCCTTTTGGTTTTAGTAACGCGATATGAGAGATATACTAAGAGATATACTAAGTACTCGACATCAGCTGCTAGGTGGCGCTCTTGTCGACGCTGTTGACGTCATGATCGCGAATCGATTGCAGACCTTAAAGACCACGGAGTACGGACTGTCAGACTCCCTTGAGACTCCCGATACACAGCTGAGAGCTGTCAGTTCTGTTCATATTCGTACATCTGAACATTTTGCAAATTTCATTCTCTTTTATGCTTCCTATACTTACTTATCGACAGCCTAATAACATAGTCACGTAAGCGCCATAATTTTGGCTTTTTTTTATATTTATGTGATAGAAACGTATCTCCATTTTTCTTTCATTTTCGCACTCGTCAATGTATTTGCAACATTTTCGCGGTATAAATAAAAATTTGAAACACAGAAGCGTAAGTGCCATTTTTTGTGTGAAACAGACGTATGTACAGTCCGGTTTGGTAACAAAAGAACGTATCTCCACAAAAAAATGGAGATACGTTACTTTGTTACAAATCATTTGACACTCGGAAAAGTTGAGACCACGTAAGTGTGGAGTTACGACTGTGTCACACAAAAAAACGTGGAGATACGACTGTGTCACACAAAAAACGTGGAGATACGTCACTATCACACCGAATTATGGATGATGGCTCTTTGCATTCATCAAAGAATTTCCAATGCAGAGAACCATTTTTTTGGAGATACGTTTGTCTGACCTCGAAAAAGTCCATTTTTGGCGCTTACGTGACTATGTTATTAGGCTGTCGTTATTATCTTAAAATTCACATTTAAAGTGGAAGGCGAAATTATAAAAATCTCTCATGAAATGACGAAGCGCGCAATTTTGAGGTTGGGTTCTAGGTACAGTTATTGAATCGCATGAAGTTCAGTCTACAACATAAATTAATAAGTGACGAAGCTTTCAATCAACGTGGCAGGTCTTCAATATATTATTATCAATTGCCAAATATTTTCGTATATTCAATGGGTCAAATATATCATATTTAGTACATGCACACAAGAACATATCTTTACAGGTCTTGGAAAGCAACGATCGCGCATCGATCGGCACACAGCTGATCGTTTGGCGTAATTGACGTGTAAAAAACTTCAACAATTTATTTTGCAAAAACTAGGAAAAAAAAATTTTGAGGCTAAAAGTGTCCGAAATTTCCCGATTTACCAAGTTTAGGCTCAAAGTAGGGTCTGTTCAGAACCTCCTTCAACGCTCCCCTTAGTAGAAATATAATCGGGCTAGCCCTCATATTCATTTTCTTGAAATTAAAAAGTAATAATAGTAGAAGAAAATAACAATACGAAATTCGTCATATTTTATCGTCAGTTGACCCAGCCTACGCATCCTATCGATGAAATTGCATTATACACCTACTAAAAAAACCGCCGCATTTTTCATTTTTCATTTTTTTTTTTTTTTATTCTCAGCTAGTAGGATAAAAAACATACAATAAAAATATACATATAGGTATATTTTTAAATATCCTATATATATGGGGAATTCCACCCCAACCCGACCCACGTCTGACCCTCACCCCTTTCGATTTGGATCATAATTTTTTATATTGTTCCATCTTTTCGAAAAAAACACTCTGAATTTTTTTCAGATTTTTTTGAAACCGTCCGTTTTACCTATGATTTTTGAAAATGAACACATCGATAGCCCAAATCGAAAAATCTGAAAAAATTCTCAAAAATCTTGCTTGAGTTATCAAAATTTTTGGGCCTATAGCCAAAGTGGGCAAGCGTTTGCTTCTCGTGTTATTTAACATTGTTCTCGGAAAAAAACTCTAAATATCATAGAAGCGAACGTCTGCGCGCTCTGGGTCAAGGCTTGAAAATTTTGTTTAACAAAGCAGGATTTTTGAGAATTTTTTCAGATTTTTCGATTGAGGTCAACATTTTGAATTTTGGGAAATTTTGGAAATCTTGACCCCAATTGAAAAATTTGAAAAAATTCTCAAAAATCCTGCTTTGTTAATAGCAGGATCTCTCGGTATCTTCGGGGTCATAGTAGGTTTTCAGATGGGTTGTTTGTACTTTGATCAACTCATCCTTTCGACAAGCACCAAGAACACGAAATATCATAGCAACCTGTGGAAAAAAAAATATATTTATATAAGCAAATGGCATAAAGAAAAAAAATTTACTTTGGTATTCAATAAATAACAAATAAATAGATTTTAATACTTACTTTTGTTGCTAAATACGTAATATCTGGGGCCTGATTCAAAAAAATTTCGACGTTCTCTGAAGTCAGCGTTCTTGATTTTTTTGGTCTGTAACCGACTGAATTTTTCTTTAAAAATTCTTTTATGTGTCATAGGCCGTAAAACCGCGATTTTAACCTCGCTTCGCTCGGTTTAAACGCGGTTTTTGGCCTGGACACATAAAATTCTGTATGCCATACGGCCGAAAAAGTATTTTCTGACGAATTTCATTATAATCCTCGCCTTCGGCTCGGATTATAAACTCAAATTCGTCGGAATAGTACATTATGTCACTAGGCCGATTAAGTATTTTCCGACGAATTTGAGTTTATAATCCGAGCCGAAGGCGAGGATTATGATGAAATTCGTCAGAAAATACTTTTTCGGCCATGTGGCATACAGAATTTTATGTGTCCAGGCCAAAAACCGCGTTTAAACCGAGCGAAGCGAGGTTAAAACCGCGGTTTTACGGCCTATAACACATAAAATACTTAATCGGCCTAGTGACATAATGTACTATTAATTCGTTATACTCGCACATATTTATACGTTGATGAATTTTGAGCATTTTCGATAATTTCGAATACTCGCTCCACAGAGATGACGATTTCCATTTCTTGGAAAGCGCAGAAAAATAGGCTAGGAGTACTCTTTGTGAAAATGATTTGGCATTATTTCCCTTTTGCCAGGTCAGGAATTGTTAGTAACTCTTTTCATATGTTGCCTTCGATTTCGTAGGCAATAAGTTGTTCACAGCTTTGCGACTTTCTTCGCACAGCTCTGGTGGTGTACCAGGCATCTCCTCGTCGTCACTCATTTTTCCTTCGTAGATTTTAATTATAATTTATAGCCACAATAAGCCACCGTGAAGTGAGTACGATCGAGACACTGTATTGAGGTTATGCAATGCAAAACAAAACAGCAAAACAAAAAAAAAAAAAAAAAAAAAAAAAAAAAAAAACAGCAAAACATACACATTTCGACTTCAACTCGATATATCGATATATACATACCACTCTTTCAGAAAACATTGTCCACGACCATGACGCAATGTCTACTTCGAGTTGCGCGGAACACTGCCATATAAAGTCTTTATACGGCAGTTTTGCCATGCGCAGTTCGGACTGCGCATCTAAACTGCCTTATAAAGACTTTATACGTCAGTTTCCAAATTAGTCGTATAAAGTGGCATTTGGTGGCACGAAAATAGCCACCATAAAGCGACTTTTTCATGCCTGTGCCGTAAAAACAAAATTTTCTAGCCTTGACCCAGAGTGCGCAGACGTTCGCTTCTATGATATTTAGAATTTTTTCCGAGAACATCGTTAAATAATACGAGAAGCAAACGTTTGCCCACTTTGGCTATAGGCCCAAAAATTTTGATAACTCAAGCAAGATTTTTGAGAATTTTTTCAGATTTTTTGATTCGGGCTATCAATGTGTTCATTTTCAAAAATCATAGGTAAAACGGACGGTTTCAAAAAAATCTGAAAAAAATTCAGAGTGTTTTTTCGAAAAGGTGGAACAATATAAAAAATTATGTCGAAAGGGGTGAGGGTCAGACATGGGTCGGGGTGGGGTGGAATTCCCCATAAATATATATATATTGTTATAACTTTAAATTTTATGCAATCTATCTCTATGCGCACATTAGAGTAGTATTCTATGAATTATCAAAATCGCATTCATCAAACATGTACGCCAATGTATATTTCTCTTGTATGTAGCTCATATGCTTCATAAAAGACAAATACATTTTGTTTGCAAAATTTTTTTAATAAAAATTGCAGTTTTTTTATGGGGATCATATATCGATCATACATTTTACATATATGCTGCATATATAATTAATATATACGATTTACACAACTTTTTGGCGGAATATATGTACATATATGTACACACATAAAATATATGCAACATATATGCAACATATCTTTTTCGTATATAACCAACATATATTTATTTTCATGGGGGTGGTTTCACCAACTTTCTTCAAATTGTTAAACTTTTGTATATATTCCTCAAATTTTGGTTATTGAAAGACTAATTCCGCGTGTGGAGTTTCCGCACTCGAAGTTTTTCACGTGTGGTAGTCTCCACACTCTCCACACAAAAGTCGCCGGCCATGCTTGAAACTCGACATAATTTTTTTCACAGCTTCTATGAGTCAAATGAATGACTCAAACAATTTTTCAAATTTTTTCATTTTCAATAGTTTCAGAGTTGCAGGGGGTTGAATTTCGTCAAAAAGGGGCAAAAAACGGAAACACGCTGTCTTTCAAATGCTCATATCTTCGGTTCTATCTATCCTACAGACTTTATCCTGTGTTCCTTTTGAATTTCTTGGAACAGACTTGTATATTATATTTTTTAAATTTTGGTATAGCTACAACGACTATTTGTTATAAACAATTATATTATTCAAATGCAATTTTCAAGGTCGGAACACGCTTCTAAAATTTTGAAAAAAATATGAGCGTGTTTCTTGGACAATTTCCTGAAAGATAGGTGAGTCTCAGAATGGAACTCGGATGGAAAGTATTTTTAAACAGTGATTGAATAAAAGAAAGTGGCGCCGCGCGACGCTGCTGGCGCGCCCCTACGTAGATCCACGCTTTTGCTTGATCAATAGCTGTTTAAAAATGCTTTCCATCCAAGTTCCATTTTTGAACTTACTTTTCTTTTAGGAAATCGTCCGAGGAACACGCTTATATTTCTTTCAAAATTTTCAGAGCGTGTTCTCACCTTGAAAATTGCATTGCAATAATATAATTGTTTATAACAAATAGTAGTTGTTGCTATGGCAAAATTAAAAAAATACGACATGAAAGTATGTTTCAAGAGCTTTGAAATGAGCACATGACCAAGTGTCTGGGATGTATAGAACCGCAGATATGAGAGTTTGAAAAAATACGTGTTTCCCGTTCATGCCCCTTTTTGGTAGATCTACGTAAGAGGCGCGCTAGCAGAATGCGCGGGTTCCGCTCTTGCTTAATCAATCGCTGTTGAAAAATACTTTCCATCCGAGTTCCATTCTGAAACTCACTTATCTGTTATGAAATTGTCCAAGGAACACGCTCAAATTTTTTTCAAAATTATCAAAGCGTGTTCTCACCTTAAAAATCGCATTTGAATAATATAATTGTTTATAACAAATAGTCGTTGTCGCTATACCAACATTTGAAAAATATAATATAAAAGTCTGTTCCAAGAGCTTCAAAACAAACACAGGATCAAGTCTGTAGGATGGACAGAACCGAAGATATGAGCATTTGAAAGACAGCGTGTTTCCGTTTTTTGCCCCTTTTTGACGAAATTCAACCCCCTGCAACTCTGAAACTATTGAAGATAAAAACATTTGAAAAATTGTTTGATACATTCATTTGACTCGTAGAATCTGTAAAAAAAATCAAGAAAAAATCGGAGACACCAAGTGAAATTTTCGATTTAATTTGTCCGGTCTGACGTGGAATGACTCTTATATGAGCAATTCCACGTCAGACCGGACAGCTTTCTGACCTCGATGTTACCGATTTCGCTATTATTTTTTTTACAGGTTCTATGGAACAAATAAATGTATCAAACAATTTTTTGTTTTTTTTTTTTGGCCCCTATTTTCCAAGTTACACGGGGGTGAAATTCAGGAAAAAGAGCCAAAAATCGAAAACATACTCCTCTTCAAACGGTCATATCTTTGATTGTATTAATCCTAGAGACTTCATCCAAGAACCATTTTAAAGCTATTGAATGACACTATTATAATATATTTATTTAATTTTGCGGTAACAAACAATTCTATTTGTTATAAACAAATATATTATTCAAACCTGATTTTCAAACAAAGGCCACGCGATACCATTCTCAAAAAAATATGAGCGTATTCCTTGGTCAATTTTCTACAAAATCGTTAAGTCAACTTCATGGAGAAACGATGGACACTATATGAAAACTATTTATTTATAAGCGACGGCGCGCGCTGCCACCGAAAAACCGTACCCGAGCCGGGTCTTTCAGCGGCAGCGCGCGCCGTCGCTTATAAATAAATCGTTTTCACATAGTTTCCATCGTTTCTCCATGAAATTGACTTAACGATTTTGTAGGAAATTGATCAACGAAGACGCTCATACTTTTTTGAGAATGTTATCGCTTGGCCATTGCTTTGAAAATCACGTTTGAATAATATATTTGTTTATAACAAATAGAATTGTTTGTTACCACAGAATTAAATAAATATATAGAAATAGTGGCATTCAATAGCTTTGAAATGGTTCTAGGAAGAAGTCTTTCGGATGAAAACAACCAAAGATATGACCGCGAACATGCCCACCGATGCTTTCTCATGCTAGCCACACGTACCTGAGCCGGGTTTTTAGGTGGTAGCGCGCGCCGTCGCTTATAAATAAATCGTTTTAACATGGTTCCCATCGGTTCTCCATAAAATTGACTTAACGATTTCGTAGAGAATTGATCAAGGAATACGCTCATATTTTTTTGATTATTTTTTCCATCCAAATTTCAGCCAATAGAATTGCACCATTCGCCGTTATTTTGCATAGCCTACACGATATTCAACTGATAATTTTGCCAATTCCACTGGTAATTTCACGTGTGCTTTCACCGCGGTAATTTTTCATGTTAGCTATATATAAAAAACAAAATATTTTCCAATACAGTTAACGCTCCACTGAATTTGACAGATTAAATTATAATTATGATTCTGTGACCTTTAAATTTTGATTTCTAACTGTGGATTTTGTCTCATGATGCAATTCTATGGGCCGAAATTCGGATGGAAAAATAATCCCCCGCTTCGCTTCGCGCTCGTGATTTTGTAACCTGAAAAACTTGACTCCTTCCTGCAACGAACCTATCGGGAAATACCCGATAATTTTGAAGCTCTTGTGGTATCATATGTGATAATTTTATCGCTTGGTATTTGCTTTGAAAATCACGTTTGAATAATATATTTGTTTTTAACAAATAGAATTGTTTGTTACCGCGAAATTAAATAAATATATTATAATAGTGTCATTCAATAGCTTTGAAATGATTCTTGGATGAAGTCTTGAGGATAAATACAATCAAAGATATGACCGTTTGAAGAGGAGTATGTTTTCGATTTTTGGCTCTTTTTCGTGAATTTTACCCCCGTGTAACTTGGAAAATAGGGGCCAAAAAAAAAAAAATTGTTTGATGAATTTATTTGTTCCATAGAACCCGTAAAAAAAATCATTGCGAAATCGGTAACATCGAGGTCAGAAAGCTGTCCGGTCTGACGTGGAATTGCTCATATGAGCTTCATGCCATTTTTTGATGTTTTGCGTTTTGAACGTTTTTTTTTTTTCAGAATACCCGAGAAGTTGATAGTCCGACAGAAGAATTTCAACACATTTTTCGATAGAAATTTTCCGCTCTTTGCATTGAAAATATTTTCATGTATCGCAGACAGCCAGAAGTTCTACATACATATGGTTGAACCCTTTTCCGCAACTCCAAATTCGATTTTTGTTAGTCATTCGACAACTTGAAATATTCCCTTCGATGTGTCAAATTTATAGACTGGGCAACCACATACTTCATATTGAAAAAATCGATATCTCATAGTTAATTCCATAAACTGTTCAATCGATTGAAACATGATTCTGGTGTGTCGAATCAATTCTATCGACTGACTGGTTGATCTTTGCCCCAATTCGTCTCTCGAAAAGAAAAGAACCCCTGTTCGGTCATTTTTCGATTAGGCCAACTGTATTGATGTTATGCATTTTACGATTTTTTAACTTTTTCGAAAACAGACTTTTTTCAACTGGCTCTAACTTCAAGAGCTTGGATTCTTTTCGAAAAATGATAATAGCATAAAATGTGTCGAGAAGTCCGAGCTTTCTGAAAAAAAATTTTGCACATTTTTACAACGACACAATTCTAAGATTTTTGAGATTAACGAAAAATAACGATAAAAAAAAATATATCTTCTGAATTGCGACACCTTCGATTCACCTGAAACTTTTCACCTGAATTTGGCCAGTTACAATCAAGTTTTCCTCCAAAGGAAATTATGGACCTCCGATTCCTTCGGGAGTTACAGCATCATATAAGTGCCGGAAAATCGGAAAAATTTCACGGAAATCAATCTTAAATTTGATATGACAAGTTTTCGTGTTGTAGAAATACGTGTTTGCTGAAAAATAAAACTTTTCGGAATATACCAAACAATAGGTATAAATAAAAACGAGATTACAATTTTCCTTTTCTACGCCAAAAATATTTTCACGTACAATCGGAAAAAGAAAGAAAAATTGTAATCCCGTTTTCGTTAATATTGTTTGGTATATTCCGAAGAGTTTTATTTTTCAGCAAATATGTATTTTTATTACATGAAAACTTGTCTTATCGAAGTTAAGATTGATCCGTGAAATTTTTTCGATTTTTCGGCACTTATGATAGTGTAACTCCCAAACGAATCGGAAGTCCATAACTTCCTTTGGAGGAAAACTTGATTGTATCTGGCCAAATTCAGGTGAAAAGTTTCAGGTAAATCGAAAGTGTCACAATTCAAAAGATATTGATTTTTTTTTTTTTTTTTTCGTTAATCTGAAAAATCTTCGAATTGTGTCGTTGAAAAAATGTGCAAAATTTTCTCTTCAGAAAGCTCGGACTTATCGACACATTTTATGCTATTGTCGTTTTTCGAAAAGAATCAAAGCTCTTGAAGTTAGAGCCAGTTGAAAAAAGTCTGTTTTCGAAAAAGTTGAAAAATCGTAAATGTATAAAATCAATACAGTTGGCCTAATCGAAAAATGGCCGAACAGGGGTTCTTTTTTTTCGAGAGACGAATTGAGAAAAAAATTGGCATCAAGATCGGCGTCGGTGACCTTCACCGATTAGGTGAAATGCATGCCATGGAACCCCCCAGATATGATATCTCAAGATATCTGATATATAAAACCCCAAAAAGCACCCCTGGTGCAAAAACCTTTCGCCAAGTACATTAATGTGGTCACTACTACCAAAAAAATCCACCAACCAAAATTCCTCCTTAACAAAATTGGTACTATAAAAATGTCTACTTACAAAAGGATTGAAATCAGATACAATTGCCAAGTACATGTCTTCTGTATAACAAAAGTTTACAACAGAAGAACAGAAATCTGAATAGTCTTGTATCGTTCACTCGCTATGCTCGCTCACTCGATCGGCTCTTGATAATTACGGGGAAAAAAATTAGGAAAAAAAAATTTAGTACGTGGTACTTGCGGGCCATTTATGAATAAGTAAAAGAGAAGTAAAAGAGTACTAAGAGATTCATTTAGGTCTATGTATCATTTGTTCGATATATATTGATATAATGGCCCGCCAAGTACCACTTCCTAAATTTTTTTTTCCTAATTTTTTTCCCTGTAATTATCAAGAGCCGATCAAGTGAGCGAGCGTAGCGAGTGAACGATACAAGACTATTTAGATTTCTGTTCTTCTGTTGTCAACTTTTGTTATACAGAAGACATGTACTTGGCAATTGTATCTGATTTCAATCCTTTTGTAAGTAGACATTTTTATAGTACCAATTTTGTTGAGGAGGAATTTTGGTTGGTGGATTTTTTGGTGGTAGTGACCACATTAATTTACTTGGCGAAAGGTTTTTGCACCAGGGGTGCTTTTTGGGGTTGATATCACCACTTTTTGTACAATTGCGCTCGTCTACCTAATAATTGTGCTCGCACGCTACGCTTGCTCGATTGGGTTTTCCTGTATCCTCACTCGCGAGGCTTGTTCAGTTGTCAGCATTCTGTCAATTGTTCCAATGAACATCTCAATGCATGTATACGGTGATGCCTTTTGTATCATCTGAATTCCTCAAAAAGCAGCAATGTTAAATGTAGTAGTATAATTTTAAATGAATGAAAATAGTGTTATAATATACACGTATGTTCATACTCTTCTGTGAGCCTTGAATTTTTGTGGACAGACGTAACATGTGTTCTTTTATTAAGTTCCACGAATTGTTTCGTTGGAATCCGGTATAATTCTATATGCCCGAGCGTGTAACCCTGCGCGCAGCCCTCCTCCTGTCTCATCTGGGCCTGGGACCGGCAATGGCGGAGTCACTTGCACGCAGGCTTATAGTTGCTGCTCATGATTAAATATATATAAATGTAAGAATCTCGCTTAGGGGTAATAAAGTGTGCAAGACGATTAAGGTTTGATTACAGTCTCTTTATCAAATGAAATGTAAATAAGACAAATGTTGTCTCCTCGAGACTTGTTCCGCTCTGTAAGGCGACTACTCTGAGACTGAGGATTTCGGAATGATTGCTCCAGTTATTGTTTACTCCCACCAGCTAAGCTTGACCGGCCATTGTCAAGCCTTACGTCACTTGTTGACATGACCAGCGCCGTAATCCGTCTTACATAAATATGAGATATATGTGTTGCAATTCTTATTAACCAGGTATTTTTTTTTTTTTTTTTTTTTTTTTTTTTTTTTAATGCAGCTACGTCCTCTGCAGAAAGAATATGTACTCGTCCTGTACTCATAACGTCAACTTTGAATTCGGGTCTGAACAGAAAGTATCGAAATATATAGAATTGAGCCGATTGAGCCTATTGATGCAAGACTAGCGTAGAGCATAGAATGGAAGTTTTTGAAGTCAAACACTTGCATTCTGCTCTATTCGTCTGACTCTGTCTGTTTCTTGTATCAAATCACACTGTCTCGATATTTTGCAACTTCAGCGTTTTCTCTCATCATCCTCTTTTCTCATACGGCGACCCGCTACAAAATTAAACAATCCATAAAAAGGTTGTGCAATGAATAAATAAATATAAATGAGAAATAAATGGTTATTATAATTTTCATGATTGAATACAAATCTCTATCATCTGAGAAAGAGGAAGTCTATTGATCATTTCTTTAATATTGAATAGGTATTTTCATTCTAACCATTTGTCGCGATAGCACTAATCTGAATTTGATTGTCGTTCCGAGCGGAGAATCTAAGCTATTTGTAAAAAATGGATTAAAAATTATCTTCACCGAAGGTCAAGGCACTACGTTGTCGTGGAGTGTAAAATAAAACCTATCGGAGTCCAACGCACAACGTCGACTTACAGTCTCGTTTGGACTAGAGGATACCGAGATAAAATATAGACGTACATTCTATAGAACTCGTCGGAATCCAACGCATAACGTTGACGCACAATTTGGGTCTGAGCCGACGAGCCTTTAAGGGCTTTTGAGCGCTCTGCTGTTTTATCGACGGAGTAGCATTTTTGGCCAATTCTCATAACCACAATTTAGTCCACGGATCACGTCTCTATTGCTCTACTAATCACTCTCAGAATTCGTTGGGGTGATCCTCAGATTATCAGCTACACCGCGCTGGTATCTGACAAGTAATTGAATGAAATTCCAATTAATAATAGATTCATTTATACGAAGCTGTGAAATCAGCTGACACTAATACCATGGCCGATACACAGACACAGGGTATTAATAACATTATTTTCTGCACTTTATCTGGAAAACCGGTCCCGTGTGGAAATTCAATTCGGGGGCTGGCTAGGTGTTGCCTAGTTTCGCTGTTCACTAAGCGGGCGCTGAACGGGCGGGCTGCTTAGTGCCCGGCAACGCATGTAACGCTCAGCTGTACAGCGCGAGCTGGCCAGCGCCCGTCTAACATTCCCGACAAATGCTAGAAGATTTGTCGGGTCGGCTGTATAGCGCCCGGCCAGACCCCGGTTAGTTTATTGATATCAGAAAGGGTTAAAGCAAAAGAGGTATGATTGACAAAATGAAACATTTCAGGAAAATATCTTTTTTACATTCAAACTGTTGAAATGCAAAAAAAAAAAAAAAAAAAAAAAAACACTTTTCCTGAAATGTTCAATCTTGTCATGTTTCTTTTTGCTCTAACCTCTTTATTTTCAATATCTTCATATATTTCTCATTTATATAATCATTTATCAAAAATTGATTGAAAATAAGAAATATAAAAATTATTATTTTTTCTTTAAATTCATAGTATTTTTCATAATAATTCATGAATATCTATTATAAGTTCATCAATTTGCTGCGTATACAAAAAAAAAAAAAAATCACAAAAAGTATTATCAAAACCATTTTAATCAGAAAAACTTTAATGTCCATTTTCTCAAAACTCAATATGTGTCGTTTGATACACGAATGCGTAACAGGGTCCATATATGGTTACCGTCGAGCATATCGGGTTAATAATGAATGTTGATCGAAATTGTAAGCATATAAATAGCTCAGCTACAATTTCGGGCTCTCCCAACTAGGGCCTAGGCAAGTTTTGATGTGAAAACGCATGCAGGGAAAATATCTGGCCTTGCTAACCGGGGGCTGCACAGCTAAACTAGAAAAAATTATTTACAGTTATGCTATCTATTGCCCGTATAGCACCCGACTAGTTGGGCCATCTTCGGGATTGCCCATCCGGGGGCTGGGCAAACACCGGGCGTTCCCGGAGAAATTTCCACACGGGTGGTTTCACCAACTTTCTTCAAATTGTTAAACTTTTGTATATATTCCTCAAATTTTGGTTATTGAAAGACTAATTCCGCGTGTGGAGTTTCCGCACTCGAAGTTTTTCACGTGTGGTAGTCTCCACACTCTCCACACAAAAGTCGCCGGCCATGCTTGAAACTCGACATAATTTTTTTCACAGCTTCTATGAGTCAAATGAATGACTCAAACAATTTTTCAAATTTTTTCATTTTCAATAGTTTCAGAGTTGCAGGGGGTTGAATTTCGTCAAAAAGGGGCAAAAAACGGAAACACGCTGTCTTTCAAATGCTCATATCTTCGGTTCTATCTATCCTACAGACTTTATCCTGTGTTCCTTTTGAATTTCTTGGAACAGACTTGTATATTATATTTTTTAAATTTTGGTATAGCTACAACGACTATTTGTTATAAACAATTATATTATTCAAATGCAATTTTCAAGGTCGGAACACGCTTCTAAAATTTTGAAAAAAATATGAGCGTGTTTCTTGGACAATTTCCTGAAAGATAGGTGAGTCTCAGAATGGAACTCGGATGGAAAGTATTTTTAAACAGTGATTGAATAAAAGAAAGTGGCGCCGCGCGACGCTGCTGGCGCGCCCCTACGTAGATCCACGCTTTTGCTTGATCAATAGCTGTTTAAAAATGCTTTCCATCCAAGTTCCATTTTTGAACTTACTTTTCTTTTAGGAAATCGTCCGAGGAACACGCTTATATTTCTTTCAAAATTTTCAGAGCGTGTTCTCACCTTGAAAATTGCATTGCAATAATATAATTGTTTATAACAAATAGTAGTTGTTGCTATGGCAAAATTAAAAAAATACGACATGAAAGTATGTTTCAAGAGCTTTGAAATGAGCACATGACCAAGTGTCTGGGATGTATAGAACCGCAGATATGAGAGTTTGAAAAAATACGTGTTTCCCGTTCATGCCCCTTTTTGGTAGATCTACGTAAGAGGCGCGCTAGCAGAATGCGCGGGTTCCGCTCTTGCTTAATCAATCGCTGTTGAAAAATACTTTCCATCCGAGTTCCATTCTGAAACTCACTTATCTGTTATGAAATTGTCCAAGGAACACGCTCAAATTTTTTTCAAAATTATCAAAGCGTGTTCTCACCTTAAAAATCGCATTTGAATAATATAATTGTTTATAACAAATAGTCGTTGTCGCTATACCAACATTTGAAAAATATAATATAAAAGTCTGTTCCAAGAGCTTCAAAACAAACACAGGATCAAGTCTGTAGGATGGACAGAACCGAAGATATGAGCATTTGAAAGACAGCGTGTTTCCGTTTTTTGCCCCTTTTTGACGAAATTCAACCCCCTGCAACTCTGAAACTATTGAAGATAAAAACATTTGAAAAATTGTTTGATACATTCATTTGACTCGTAGAATCTGTAAAAAAAATCAAGAAAAAATCGGAGACACCAAGTGAAATTTTCGATTTAATTTGTCCGGTCTGACGTGGAATGACTCTTATATGAGCAATTCCACGTCAGACCGGACAGCTTTCTGACCTCGATGTTACCGATTTCGCTATTATTTTTTTTACAGGTTCTATGGAACAAATAAATGTATCAAACAATTTTTTGTTTTTTTTTTTTGGCCCCTATTTTCCAAGTTACACGGGGGTGAAATTCAGGAAAAAGAGCCAAAAATCGAAAACATACTCCTCTTCAAACGGTCATATCTTTGATTGTATTAATCCTAGAGACTTCATCCAAGAACCATTTTAAAGCTATTGAATGACACTATTATAATATATTTATTTAATTTTGCGGTAACAAACAATTCTATTTGTTATAAACAAATATATTATTCAAACCTGATTTTCAAACAAAGGCCACGCGATACCATTCTCAAAAAAATATGAGCGTATTCCTTGGTCAATTTTCTACAAAATCGTTAAGTCAACTTCATGGAGAAACGATGGACACTATATGAAAACTATTTATTTATAAGCGACGGCGCGCGCTGCCACCGAAAAACCGTACCCGAGCCGGGTCTTTCAGCGGCAGCGCGCGCCGTCGCTTATAAATAAATCGTTTTCACATAGTTTCCATCGTTTCTCCATGAAATTGACTTAACGATTTTGTAGGAAATTGATCAACGAAGACGCTCATACTTTTTTGAGAATGTTATCGCTTGGCCATTGCTTTGAAAATCACGTTTGAATAATATATTTGTTTATAACAAATAGAATTGTTTGTTACCACAGAATTAAATAAATATATAGAAATAGTGGCATTCAATAGCTTTGAAATGGTTCTAGGAAGAAGTCTTTCGGATGAAAACAACCAAAGATATGACCGCGAACATGCCCACCGATGCTTTCTCATGCTAGCCACACGTACCTGAGCCGGGTTTTTAGGTGGTAGCGCGCGCCGTCGCTTATAAATAAATCGTTTTAACATGGTTCCCATCGGTTCTCCATAAAATTGACTTAACGATTTCGTAGAGAATTGATCAAGGAATACGCTCATATTTTTTTGATTATTTTTTCCATCCAAATTTCAGCCAATAGAATTGCACCATTCGCCGTTATTTTGCATAGCCTACACGATATTCAACTGATAATTTTGCCAATTCCACTGGTAATTTCACGTGTGCTTTCACCGCGGTAATTTTTCATGTTAGCTATATATAAAAAACAAAATATTTTCCAATACAGTTAACGCTCCACTGAATTTGACAGATTAAATTATAATTATGATTCTGTGACCTTTAAATTTTGATTTCTAACTGTGGATTTTGTCTCATGATGCAATTCTATGGGCCGAAATTCGGATGGAAAAATAATCCCCCGCTTCGCTTCGCGCTCGTGATTTTGTAACCTGAAAAACTTGACTCCTTCCTGCAACGAACCTATCGGGAAATACCCGATAATTTTGAAGCTCTTGTGGTATCATATGTGATAATTTTATCGCTTGGTATTTGCTTTGAAAATCACGTTTGAATAATATATTTGTTTTTAACAAATAGAATTGTTTGTTACCGCGAAATTAAATAAATATATTATAATAGTGTCATTCAATAGCTTTGAAATGATTCTTGGATGAAGTCTTGAGGATAAATACAATCAAAGATATGACCGTTTGAAGAGGAGTATGTTTTCGATTTTTGGCTCTTTTTCGTGAATTTTACCCCCGTGTAACTTGGAAAATAGGGGCCAAAAAAAAAAAAATTGTTTGATGAATTTATTTGTTCCATAGAACCCGTAAAAAAAATCATTGCGAAATCGGTAACATCGAGGTCAGAAAGCTGTCCGGTCTGACGTGGAATTGCTCATATGAGCTTCATGCCATTTTTTGATGTTTTGCGTTTTGAACGTTTTTTTTTTTTCAGAATACCCGAGAAGTTGATAGTCCGACAGAAGAATTTCAACACATTTTTCGATAGAAATTTTCCGCTCTTTGCATTGAAAATATTTTCATGTATCGCAGACAGCCAGAAGTTCTACATACATATGGTTGAACCCTTTTCCGCAACTCCAAATTCGATTTTTGTTAGTCATTCGACAACTTGAAATATTCCCTTCGATGTGTCAAATTTATAGACTGGGCAACCACATACTTCATATTGAAAAAATCGATATCTCATAGTTAATTCCATAAACTGTTCAATCGATTGAAACATGATTCTGGTGTGTCGAATCAATTCTATCGACTGACTGGTTGATCTTTGCCCCAATTCGTCTCTCGAAAAGAAAAGAACCCCTGTTCGGTCATTTTTCGATTAGGCCAACTGTATTGATGTTATGCATTTTACGATTTTTTAACTTTTTCGAAAACAGACTTTTTTCAACTGGCTCTAACTTCAAGAGCTTGGATTCTTTTCGAAAAATGATAATAGCATAAAATGTGTCGAGAAGTCCGAGCTTTCTGAAAAAAAATTTTGCACATTTTTACAACGACACAATTCTAAGATTTTTGAGATTAACGAAAAATAACGATAAAAAAAAATATATCTTCTGAATTGCGACACCTTCGATTCACCTGAAACTTTTCACCTGAATTTGGCCAGTTACAATCAAGTTTTCCTCCAAAGGAAATTATGGACCTCCGATTCCTTCGGGAGTTACAGCATCATATAAGTGCCGGAAAATCGGAAAAATTTCACGGAAATCAATCTTAAATTTGATATGACAAGTTTTCGTGTTGTAGAAATACGTGTTTGCTGAAAAATAAAACTTTTCGGAATATACCAAACAATAGGTATAAATAAAAACGAGATTACAATTTTCCTTTTCTACGCCAAAAATATTTTCACGTACAATCGGAAAAAGAAAGAAAAATTGTAATCCCGTTTTCGTTAATATTGTTTGGTATATTCCGAAGAGTTTTATTTTTCAGCAAATATGTATTTTTATTACATGAAAACTTGTCTTATCGAAGTTAAGATTGATCCGTGAAATTTTTTCGATTTTTCGGCACTTATGATAGTGTAACTCCCAAACGAATCGGAAGTCCATAACTTCCTTTGGAGGAAAACTTGATTGTATCTGGCCAAATTCAGGTGAAAAGTTTCAGGTAAATCGAAAGTGTCACAATTCAAAAGATATTGATTTTTTTTTTTTTTTTTCGTTAATCTGAAAAATCTTCGAATTGTGTCGTTGAAAAAATGTGCAAAATTTTCTCTTCAGAAAGCTCGGACTTATCGACACATTTTATGCTATTGTCGTTTTTCGAAAAGAATCAAAGCTCTTGAAGTTAGAGCCAGTTGAAAAAAGTCTGTTTTCGAAAAAGTTGAAAAATCGTAAATGTATAAAATCAATACAGTTGGCCTAATCGAAAAATGGCCGAACAGGGGTTCTTTTTTTTCGAGAGACGAATTGAGAAAAAAATTGGCATCAAGATCGGCGTCGGTGACCTTCACCGATTAGGTGAAATGCATGCCATGGAACCCCCCAGATATGATATCTCAAGATATCTGATATATAAAACCCCAAAAAGCACCCCTGGTGCAAAAACCTTTCGCCAAGTACATTAATGTGGTCACTACTACCAAAAAAATCCACCAACCAAAATTCCTCCTTAACAAAATTGGTACTATAAAAATGTCTACTTACAAAAGGATTGAAATCAGATACAATTGCCAAGTACATGTCTTCTGTATAACAAAAGTTTACAACAGAAGAACAGAAATCTGAATAGTCTTGTATCGTTCACTCGCTATGCTCGCTCACTCGATCGGCTCTTGATAATTACGGGGAAAAAAATTAGGAAAAAAAAATTTAGTACGTGGTACTTGCGGGCCATTTATGAATAAGTAAAAGAGAAGTAAAAGAGTACTAAGAGATTCATTTAGGTCTATGTATCATTTGTTCGATATATATTGATATAATGGCCCGCCAAGTACCACTTCCTAAATTTTTTTTTCCTAATTTTTTTCCCTGTAATTATCAAGAGCCGATCAAGTGAGCGAGCGTAGCGAGTGAACGATACAAGACTATTTAGATTTCTGTTCTTCTGTTGTCAACTTTTGTTATACAGAAGACATGTACTTGGCAATTGTATCTGATTTCAATCCTTTTGTAAGTAGACATTTTTATAGTACCAATTTTGTTGAGGAGGAATTTTGGTTGGTGGATTTTTTGGTGGTAGTGACCACATTAATTTACTTGGCGAAAGGTTTTTGCACCAGGGGTGCTTTTTGGGGTTGATATCACCACTTTTTGTACAATTGCGCTCGTCTACCTAATAATTGTGCTCGCACGCTACGCTTGCTCGATTGGGTTTTCCTGTATCCTCACTCGCGAGGCTTGTTCAGTTGTCAGCATTCTGTCAATTGTTCCAATGAACATCTCAATGCATGTATACGGTGATGCCTTTTGTATCATCTGAATTCCTCAAAAAGCAGCAATGTTAAATGTAGTAGTATAATTTTAAATGAATGAAAATAGTGTTATAATATACACGTATGTTCATACTCTTCTGTGAGCCTTGAATTTTTGTGGACAGACGTAACATGTGTTCTTTTATTAAGTTCCACGAATTGTTTCGTTGGAATCCGGTATAATTCTATATGCCCGAGCGTGTAACCCTGCGCGCAGCCCTCCTCCTGTCTCATCTGGGCCTGGGACCGGCAATGGCGGAGTCACTTGCACGCAGGCTTATAGTTGCTGCTCATGATTAAATATATATAAATGTAAGAATCTCGCTTAGGGGTAATAAAGTGTGCAAGACGATTAAGGTTTGATTACAGTCTCTTTATCAAATGAAATGTAAATAAGACAAATGTTGTCTCCTCGAGACTTGTTCCGCTCTGTAAGGCGACTACTCTGAGACTGAGGATTTCGGAATGATTGCTCCAGTTATTGTTTACTCCCACCAGCTAAGCTTGACCGGCCATTGTCAAGCCTTACGTCACTTGTTGACATGACCAGCGCCGTAATCCGTCTTACATAAATATGAGATATATGTGTTGCAATTCTTATTAACCAGGTATTTTTTTTTTTTTTTTTTTTTTTTTTTTTTTTTAATGCAGCTACGTCCTCTGCAGAAAGAACATGTACTCGTCCTGTACTCATAACGTCAACTTTGAATTCGGGTCTGAACAGAAAGTATCGAAATATATAGAATTGAGCCGATTGAGCCTATTGATGCAAGACTAGCGTAGAGCATAGAATGGAAGTTTTTGAAGTCAAACACTTGCATTCTGCTCTATTCGTCTGACTCTGTCTGTTTCTTGTATCAAATCACACTGTCTCGATATTTTGCAACTTCAGCGTTTTCTCTCATCATCCTCTTTTCTCATACGGCGACCCGCTACAAAATTAAACAATCCATAAAAAGGTTGTGCAATGAATAAATAAATATAAATGAGAAATAAATGGTTATTATAATTTTCATGATTGAATACAAATCTCTATCATCTGAGAAAGAGGAAGTCTATTGATCATTTCTTTAATATTGAATAGGTATTTTCATTCTAACCATTTGTCGCGATAGCACTAATCTGAATTTGATTGTCGTTCCGAGCGGAGAATCTAAGCTATTTGTAAAAAATGGATTAAAAATTATCTTCACCGAAGGTCAAGGCACTACGTTGTCGTGGAGTGTAAAATAAAACCTATCGGAGTCCAACGCACAACGTCGACTTACAGTCTCGTTTGGACTAGAGGATACCGAGATAAAATATAGACGTACATTCTATAGAACTCGTCGGAATCCAACGCATAACGTTGACGCACAATTTGGGTCTGAGCCGACGAGCCTTTAAGGGCTTTTGAGCGCTCTGCTGTTTTATCGACGGAGTAGCATTTTTGGCCAATTCTCATAACCACAATTTAGTCCACGGATCACGTCTCTATTGCTCTACTAATCACTCTCAGAATTCGTTGGGGTGATCCTCAGATTATCAGCTACACCGCGCTGGTATCTGACAAGTAATTGAATGAAATTCCAATTAATAATAGATTCATTTATACGAAGCTGTGAAATCAGCTGACACTAATACCATGGCCGATACACAGACACAGGGTATTAATAACATTATTTTCTGCACTTTATCTGGAAAACCGGTCCCGTGTGGAAATTCAATTCGGGGGCTGGCTAGGTGTTGCCTAGTTTCGCTGTTCACTAAGCGGGCGCTGAACGGGCGGGCTGCTTAGTGCCCGGCAACGCATGTAACGCTCAGCTGTACAGCGCGAGCTGGCCAGCGCCCGTCTAACATTCCCGACAAATGCTAGAAGATTTGTCGGGTCGGCTGTATAGCGCCCGGCCAGACCCCGGTTAGTTTATTGATATCAGAAAGGGTTAAAGCAAAAGAGGTATGATTGACAAAATGAAACATTTCAGGAAAATATCTTTTTTACATTCAAACTGTTGAAATGCAAAAAAAAAAAAAAAAAAAAAAAAACACTTTTCCTGAAATGTTCAATCTTGTCATGTTTCTTTTTGCTCTAACCTCTTTATTTTCAATATCTTCATATATTTCTCATTTATATAATCATTTATCAAAAATTGATTGAAAATAAGAAATATAAAAATTATTATTTTTTCTTTAAATTCATAGTATTTTTCATAATAATTCATGAATATCTATTATAAGTTCATCAATTTGCTGCGTATACAAAAAAAAAAAAAAAATCACAAAAAGTATTATCAAAACCATTTTAATCAGAAAAACTTTAATGTCCATTTTCTCAAAACTCAATATGTGTCGTTTGATACACGAATGCGTAACAGGGTCCATATATGGTTACCGTCGAGCATATCGGGTTAATAATGAATGTTGATCGAAATTGTAAGCATATAAATAGCTCAGCTACAATTTCGGGCTCTCCCAACTAGGGCCTAGGCAAGTTTTGATGTGAAAACGCATGCAGGGAAAATATCTGGCCTTGCTAACCGGGGGCTGCACAGCTAAACTAGAAAAAATTATTTACAGTTATGCTATCTATTGCCCGTATAGCACCCGACTAGTTGGGCCATCTTCGGGATTGCCCATCCGGGGGCTGGGCAAACACCGGGCGTTCCCGGAGAAATTTCCACACGGGTGGTTTCACCAACTTTCTTCAAATTGTTAAACTTTTGTATATATTCCTCAAATTTTGGTTATTGAAAGACTAATTCCGCGTGTGGAGTTTCCGCACTCGAAGTTTTTCACGTGTGGTAGTCTCCACACTCTCCACACAAAAGTCGCCGGCCATGCTTGAAACTCGACATAATTTTTTTCACAGCTTCTATGAGTCAAATGAATGACTCAAACAATTTTTCAAATTTTTTCATTTTCAATAGTTTCAGAGTTGCAGGGGGTTGAATTTCGTCAAAAAGGGGCAAAAAACGGAAACACGCTGTCTTTCAAATGCTCATATCTTCGGTTCTATCTATCCTACAGACTTTATCCTGTGTTCCTTTTGAATTTCTTGGAACAGACTTGTATATTATATTTTTTAAATTTTGGTATAGCTACAACGACTATTTGTTATAAACAATTATATTATTCAAATGCAATTTTCAAGGTCGGAACACGCTTCTAAAATTTTGAAAAAAATATGAGCGTGTTTCTTGGACAATTTCCTGAAAGATAGGTGAGTCTCAGAATGGAACTCGGATGGAAAGTATTTTTAAACAGTGATTGAATAAAAGAAAGTGGCGCCGCGCGACGCTGCTGGCGCGCCCCTACGTAGATCCACGCTTTTGCTTGATCAATAGCTGTTTAAAAATGCTTTCCATCCAAGTTCCATTTTTGAACTTACTTTTCTTTTAGGAAATCGTCCGAGGAACACGCTTATATTTCTTTCAAAATTTTCAGAGCGTGTTCTCACCTTGAAAATTGCATTGCAATAATATAATTGTTTATAACAAATAGTAGTTGTTGCTATGGCAAAATTAAAAAAATACGACATGAAAGTATGTTTCAAGAGCTTTGAAATGAGCACATGACCAAGTGTCTGGGATGTATAGAACCGCAGATATGAGAGTTTGAAAAAATACGTGTTTCCCGTTCATGCCCCTTTTTGGTAGATCTACGTAAGAGGCGCGCTAGCAGAATGCGCGGGTTCCGCTCTTGCTTAATCAATCGCTGTTGAAAAATACTTTCCATCCGAGTTCCATTCTGAAACTCACTTATCTGTTATGAAATTGTCCAAGGAACACGCTCAAATTTTTTTCAAAATTATCAAAGCGTGTTCTCACCTTAAAAATCGCATTTGAATAATATAATTGTTTATAACAAATAGTCGTTGTCGCTATACCAACATTTGAAAAATATAATATAAAAGTCTGTTCCAAGAGCTTCAAAACAAACACAGGATCAAGTCTGTAGGATGGACAGAACCGAAGATATGAGCATTTGAAAGACAGCGTGTTTCCGTTTTTTGCCCCTTTTTGACGAAATTCAACCCCCTGCAACTCTGAAACTATTGAAGATAAAAACATTTGAAAAATTGTTTGATGCATTCATTTGACTCGTAGAATCTGTAAAAAAAATCAAGAAAAAATCGGAGACACCAAGTGAAATTTTCGATTTAATTTGTCCGGTCTGACGTGGAATGACTCTTATATGAGCAATTCCACGTCAGACCGGACAGCTTTCTGACCTCGATGTTACCGATTTCGCTATTATTTTTTTTACAGGTTCTATGGAACAAATAAATGTATCAAACAATTTTTTGTTTTTTTTTTTTGGCCCCTATTTTCCAAGTTACACGGGGGTGAAATTCAGGAAAAAGAGCCAAAAATCGAAAACATACTCCTCTTCAAACGGTCATATCTTTGATTGTATTAATCCTAGAGACTTCATCCAAGAACCATTTTAAAGCTATTGAATGACACTATTATAATATATTTATTTAATTTTGCGGTAACAAACAATTCTATTTGTTATAAACAAATATATTATTCAAACCTGATTTTCAAACAAAGGCCACGCGATACCATTCTCAAAAAAATATGAGCGTATTCCTTGGTCAATTTTCTACAAAATCGTTAAGTCAACTTCATGGAGAAACGATGGACACTATATGAAAACTATTTATTTATAAGCGACGGCGCGCGCTGCCACCGAAAAACCGTACCCGAGCCGGGTCTTTCAGCGGCAGCGCGCGCCGTCGCTTATAAATAAATCGTTTTCACATAGTTTCCATCGTTTCTCCATGAAATTGACTTAACGATTTTGTAGGAAATTGATCAACGAAGACGCTCATACTTTTTTGAGAATGTTATCGCTTGGCCATTGCTTTGAAAATCACGTTTGAATAATATATTTGTTTATAACAAATAGAATTGTTTGTTACCACAGAATTAAATAAATATATAGAAATAGTGGCATTCAATAGCTTTGAAATGGTTCTAGGAAGAAGTCTTTCGGATGAAAACAACCAAAGATATGACCGCGAACATGCCCACCGATGCTTTCTCATGCTAGCCACACGTACCTGAGCCGGGTTTTTAGGTGGTAGCGCGCGCCGTCGCTTATAAATAAATCGTTTTAACATGGTTCCCATCGGTTCTCCATAAAATTGACTTAACGATTTCGTAGAGAATTGATCAAGGAATACGCTCATATTTTTTTGATTATTTTTTCCATCCAAATTTCAGCCAATAGAATTGCACCATTCGCCGTTATTTTGCATAGCCTACACGATATTCAACTGATAATTTTGCCAATTCCACTGGTAATTTCACGTGTGCTTTCACCGCGGTAATTTTTCATGTTAGCTATATATAAAAAACAAAATATTTTCCAATACAGTTAACGCTCCACTGAATTTGACAGATTAAATTATAATTATGATTCTGTGACCTTTAAATTTTGATTTCTAACTGTGGATTTTGTCTCATGATGCAATTCTATGGGCCGAAATTCGGATGGAAAAATAATCCCCCGCTTCGCTTCGCGCTCGTGATTTTGTAACCTGAAAAACTTGACTCCTTCCTGCAACGAACCTATCGGGAAATACCCGATAATTTTGAAGCTCTTGTGGTATCATATGTGATAATTTTATCGCTTGGTATTTGCTTTGAAAATCACGTTTGAATAATATATTTGTTTTTAACAAATAGAATTGTTTGTTACCGCGAAATTAAATAAATATATTATAATAGTGTCATTCAATAGCTTTGAAATGATTCTTGGATGAAGTCTTGAGGATAAATACAATCAAAGATATGACCGTTTGAAGAGGAGTATGTTTTCGATTTTTGGCTCTTTTTCGTGAATTTTACCCCCGTGTAACTTGGAAAATAGGGGCCAAAAAAAAAAAAATTGTTTGATGAATTTATTTGTTCCATAGAACCCGTAAAAAAAATCATTGCGAAATCGGTAACATCGAGGTCAGAAAGCTGTCCGGTCTGACGTGGAATTGCTCATATGAGCTTCATGCCATTTTTTGATGTTTTGCGTTTTGAACGTTTTTTTTTTTTCAGAATACCCGAGAAGTTGATAGTCCGACAGAAGAATTTCAACACATTTTTCGATAGAAATTTTCCGCTCTTTGCATTGAAAATATTTTCATGTATCGCAGACAGCCAGAAGTTCTACATACATATGGTTGAACCCTTTTCCGCAACTCCAAATTCGATTTTTGTTAGTCATTCGACAACTTGAAATATTCCCTTCGATGTGTCAAATTTATAGACTGGGCAACCACATACTTCATATTGAAAAAATCGATATCTCATAGTTAATTCCATAAACTGTTCAATCGATTGAAACATGATTCTGGTGTGTCGAATCAATTCTATCGACTGACTGGTTGATCTTTGCCCCAATTCGTCTCTCGAAAAGAAAAGAACCCCTGTTCGGTCATTTTTCGATTAGGCCAACTGTATTGATGTTATGCATTTTACGATTTTTTAACTTTTTCGAAAACAGACTTTTTTCAACTGGCTCTAACTTCAAGAGCTTGGATTCTTTTCGAAAAATGATAATAGCATAAAATGTGTCGAGAAGTCCGAGCTTTCTGAAAAAAAATTTTGCACATTTTTACAACGACACAATTCTAAGATTTTTGAGATTAACGAAAAATAACGATAAAAAAAAATATATCTTCTGAATTGCGACACCTTCGATTCACCTGAAACTTTTCACCTGAATTTGGCCAGTTACAATCAAGTTTTCCTCCAAAGGAAATTATGGACCTCCGATTCCTTCGGGAGTTACAGCATCATATAAGTGCCGGAAAATCGGAAAAATTTCACGGAAATCAATCTTAAATTTGATATGACAAGTTTTCGTGTTGTAGAAATACGTGTTTGCTGAAAAATAAAACTTTTCGGAATATACCAAACAATAGGTATAAATAAAAACGAGATTACAATTTTCCTTTTCTACGCCAAAAATATTTTCACGTACAATCGGAAAAAGAAAGAAAAATTGTAATCCCGTTTTCGTTAATATTGTTTGGTATATTCCGAAGAGTTTTATTTTTCAGCAAATATGTATTTTTATTACATGAAAACTTGTCTTATCGAAGTTAAGATTGATCCGTGAAATTTTTTCGATTTTTCGGCACTTATGATAGTGTAACTCCCAAACGAATCGGAAGTCCATAACTTCCTTTGGAGGAAAACTTGATTGTATCTGGCCAAATTCAGGTGAAAAGTTTCAGGTAAATCGAAAGTGTCACAATTCAAAAGATATTGATTTTTTTTTTTTTTTTTTCGTTAATCTGAAAAATCTTCGAATTGTGTCGTTGAAAAAATGTGCAAAATTTTCTCTTCAGAAAGCTCGGACTTATCGACACATTTTATGCTATTGTCGTTTTTCGAAAAGAATCAAAGCTCTTGAAGTTAGAGCCAGTTGAAAAAAGTCTGTTTTCGAAAAAGTTGAAAAATCGTAAATGTATAAAATCAATACAGTTGGCCTAATCGAAAAATGGCCGAACAGGGGTTCTTTTTTTTCGAGAGACGAATTGAGAAAAAAATTGGCATCAAGATCGGCGTCGGTGACCTTCACCGATTAGGTGAAATGCATGCCATGGAACCCCCCAGATATGATATCTCAAGATATCTGATATATAAAACCCCAAAAAGCACCCCTGGTGCAAAAACCTTTCGCCAAGTACATTAATGTGGTCACTACTACCAAAAAAATCCACCAACCAAAATTCCTCCTTAACAAAATTGGTACTATAAAAATGTCTACTTACAAAAGGATTGAAATCAGATACAATTGCCAAGTACATGTCTTCTGTATAACAAAAGTTTACAACAGAAGAACAGAAATCTGAATAGTCTTGTATCGTTCACTCGCTATGCTCGCTCACTCGATCGGCTCTTGATAATTACGGGGAAAAAAATTAGGAAAAAAAAATTTAGTACGTGGTACTTGCGGGCCATTTATGAATAAGTAAAAGAGAAGTAAAAGAGTACTAAGAGATTCATTTAGGTCTATGTATCATTTGTTCGATATATATTGATATAATGGCCCGCCAAGTACCACTTCCTAAATTTTTTTTTCCTAATTTTTTTCCCTGTAATTATCAAGAGCCGATCAAGTGAGCGAGCGTAGCGAGTGAACGATACAAGACTATTTAGATTTCTGTTCTTCTGTTGTCAACTTTTGTTATACAGAAGACATGTACTTGGCAATTGTATCTGATTTCAATCCTTTTGTAAGTAGACATTTTTATAGTACCAATTTTGTTGAGGAGGAATTTTGGTTGGTGGATTTTTTGGTGGTAGTGACCACATTAATTTACTTGGCGAAAGGTTTTTGCACCAGGGGTGCTTTTTGGGGTTGATATCACCACTTTTTGTACAATTGCGCTCGTCTACCTAATAATTGTGCTCGCACGCTACGCTTGCTCGATTGGGTTTTCCTGTATCCTCACTCGCGAGGCTTGTTCAGTTGTCAGCATTCTGTCAATTGTTCCAATGAACATCTCAATGCATGTATACGGTGATGCCTTTTGTATCATCTGAATTCCTCAAAAAGCAGCAATGTTAAATGTAGTAGTATAATTTTAAATGAATGAAAATAGTGTTATAATATACACGTATGTTCATACTCTTCTGTGAGCCTTGAATTTTTGTGGACAGACGTAACATGTGTTCTTTTATTAAGTTCCACGAATTGTTTCGTTGGAATCCGGTATAATTCTATATGCCCGAGCGTGTAACCCTGCGCGCAGCCCTCCTCCTGTCTCATCTGGGCCTGGGACCGGCAATGGCGGAGTCACTTGCACGCAGGCTTATAGTTGCTGCTCATGATTAAATATATATAAATGTAAGAATCTCGCTTAGGGGTAATAAAGTGTGCAAGACGATTAAGGTTTGATTACAGTCTCTTTATCAAATGAAATGTAAATAAGACAAATGTTGTCTCCTCGAGACTTGTTCCGCTCTGTAAGGCGACTACTCTGAGACTGAGGATTTCGGAATGATTGCTCCAGTTATTGTTTACTCCCACCAGCTAAGCTTGACCGGCCATTGTCAAGCCTTACGTCACTTGTTGACATGACCAGCGCCGTAATCCGTCTTACATAAATATGAGATATATGTGTTGCAATTCTTATTAACCAGGTATTTTTTTTTTTTTTTTTTTTTTTTTTTTTTTTTAATGCAGCTACGTCCTCTGCAGAAAGAACATGTACTCGTCCTGTACTCATAACGTCAACTTTGAATTCGGGTCTGAACAGAAAGTATCGAAATATATAGAATTGAGCCGATTGAGCCTATTGATGCAAGACTAGCGTAGAGCATAGAATGGAAGTTTTTGAAGTCAAACACTTGCATTCTGCTCTATTCGTCTGACTCTGTCTGTTTCTTGTATCAAATCACACTGTCTCGATATTTTGCAACTTCAGCGTTTTCTCTCATCATCCTCTTTTCTCATACGGCGACCCGCTACAAAATTAAACAATCCATAAAAAGGTTGTGCAATGAATAAATAAATATAAATGAGAAATAAATGGTTATTATAATTTTCATGATTGAATACAAATCTCTATCATCTGAGAAAGAGGAAGTCTATTGATCATTTCTTTAATATTGAATAGGTATTTTCATTCTAACCATTTGTCGCGATAGCACTAATCTGAATTTGATTGTCGTTCCGAGCGGAGAATCTAAGCTATTTGTAAAAAATGGATTAAAAATTATCTTCACCGAAGGTCAAGGCACTACGTTGTCGTGGAGTGTAAAATAAAACCTATCGGAGTCCAACGCACAACGTCGACTTACAGTCTCGTTTGGACTAGAGGATACCGAGATAAAATATAGACGTACATTCTATAGAACTCGTCGGAATCCAACGCATAACGTTGACGCACAATTTGGGTCTGAGCCGACGAGCCTTTAAGGGCTTTTGAGCGCTCTGCTGTTTTATCGACGGAGTAGCATTTTTGGCCAATTCTCATAACCACAATTTAGTCCACGGATCACGTCTCTATTGCTCTACTAATCACTCTCAGAATTCGTTGGGGTGATCCTCAGATTATCAGCTACACCGCGCTGGTATCTGACAAGTAATTGAATGAAATTCCAATTAATAATAGATTCATTTATACGAAGCTGTGAAATCAGCTGACACTAATACCATGGCCGATACACAGACACAGGGTATTAATAACATTATTTTCTGCACTTTATCTGGAAAACCGGTCCCGTGTGGAAATTCAATTCGGGGGCTGGCTAGGTGTTGCCTAGTTTCGCTGTTCACTAAGCGGGCGCTGAACGGGCGGGCTGCTTAGTGCCCGGCAACGCATGTAACGCTCAGCTGTACAGCGCGAGCTGGCCAGCGCCCGTCTAACATTCCCGACAAATGCTAGAAGATTTGTCGGGTCGGCTGTATAGCGCCCGGCCAGACCCCGGTTAGTTTATTGATATCAGAAAGGGTTAAAGCAAAAGAGGTATGATTGACAAAATGAAACATTTCAGGAAAATATCTTTTTTACATTCAAACTGTTGAAATGCAAAAAAAAAAAAAAAAAAAAAAAAACACTTTTCCTGAAATGTTCAATCTTGTCATGTTTCTTTTTGCTCTAACCTCTTTATTTTCAATATCTTCATATATTTCTCATTTATATAATCATTTATCAAAAATTGATTGAAAATAAGAAATATAAAAATTATTATTTTTTCTTTAAATTCATAGTATTTTTCATAATAATTCATGAATATCTATTATAAGTTCATCAATTTGCTGCGTATACAAAAAAAAAAAAAAATCACAAAAAGTATTATCAAAACCATTTTAATCAGAAAAACTTTAATGTCCATTTTCTCAAAACTCAATATGTGTCGTTTGATACACGAATGCGTAACAGGGTCCATATATGGTTACCGTCGAGCATATCGGGTTAATAATGAATGTTGATCGAAATTGTAAGCATATAAATAGCTCAGCTACAATTTCGGGCTCTCCCAACTAGGGCCTAGGCAAGTTTTGATGTGAAAACGCATGCAGGGAAAATATCTGGCCTTGCTAACCGGGGGCTGCACAGCTAAACTAGAAAAAATTATTTACAGTTATGCTATCTATTGCCCGTATAGCACCCGACTAGTTGGGCCATCTTCGGGATTGCCCATCCGGGGGCTGGGCAAACACCGGGCGTTCCCGGAGAAATTTCCACACGGGTGGTTTCACCAACTTTCTTCAAATTGTTAAACTTTTGTATATATTCCTCAAATTTTGGTTATTGAAAGACTAATTCCGCGTGTGGAGTTTCCGCACTCGAAGTTTTTCACGTGTGGTAGTCTCCACACTCTCCACACAAAAGTCGCCGGCCATGCTTGAAACTCGACATAATTTTTTTCACAGCTTCTATGAGTCAAATGAATGACTCAAACAATTTTTCAAATTTTTTCATTTTCAATAGTTTCAGAGTTGCAGGGGGTTGAATTTCGTCAAAAAGGGGCAAAAAACGGAAACACGCTGTCTTTCAAATGCTCATATCTTCGGTTCTATCTATCCTACAGACTTTATCCTGTGTTCCTTTTGAATTTCTTGGAACAGACTTGTATATTATATTTTTTAAATTTTGGTATAGCTACAACGACTATTTGTTATAAACAATTATATTATTCAAATGCAATTTTCAAGGTCGGAACACGCTTCTAAAATTTTGAAAAAAATATGAGCGTGTTTCTTGGACAATTTCCTGAAAGATAGGTGAGTCTCAGAATGGAACTCGGATGGAAAGTATTTTTAAACAGTGATTGAATAAAAGAAAGTGGCGCCGCGCGACGCTGCTGGCGCGCCCCTACGTAGATCCACGCTTTTGCTTGATCAATAGCTGTTTAAAAATGCTTTCCATCCAAGTTCCATTTTTGAACTTACTTTTCTTTTAGGAAATCGTCCGAGGAACACGCTTATATTTCTTTCAAAATTTTCAGAGCGTGTTCTCACCTTGAAAATTGCATTGCAATAATATAATTGTTTATAACAAATAGTAGTTGTTGCTATGGCAAAATTAAAAAAATACGACATGAAAGTATGTTTCAAGAGCTTTGAAATGAGCACATGACCAAGTGTCTGGGATGTATAGAACCGCAGATATGAGAGTTTGAAAAAATACGTGTTTCCCGTTCATGCCCCTTTTTGGTAGATCTACGTAAGAGGCGCGCTAGCAGAATGCGCGGGTTCCGCTCTTGCTTAATCAATCGCTGTTGAAAAATACTTTCCATCCGAGTTCCATTCTGAAACTCACTTATCTGTTATGAAATTGTCCAAGGAACACGCTCAAATTTTTTTCAAAATTATCAAAGCGTGTTCTCACCTTAAAAATCGCATTTGAATAATATAATTGTTTATAACAAATAGTCGTTGTCGCTATACCAACATTTGAAAAATATAATATAAAAGTCTGTTCCAAGAGCTTCAAAACAAACACAGGATCAAGTCTGTAGGATGGACAGAACCGAAGATATGAGCATTTGAAAGACAGCGTGTTTCCGTTTTTTGCCCCTTTTTGACGAAATTCAACCCCCTGCAACTCTGAAACTATTGAAGATAAAAACATTTGAAAAATTGTTTGATACATTCATTTGACTCGTAGAATCTGTAAAAAAAATCAAGAAAAAATCGGAGACACCAAGTGAAATTTTCGATTTAATTTGTCCGGTCTGACGTGGAATGACTCTTATATGAGCAATTCCACGTCAGACCGGACAGCTTTCTGACCTCGATGTTACCGATTTCGCTATTATTTTTTTTACAGGTTCTATGGAACAAATAAATGTATCAAACAATTTTTTGTTTTTTTTTTTTGGCCCCTATTTTCCAAGTTACACGGGGGTGAAATTCAGGAAAAAGAGCCAAAAATCGAAAACATACTCCTCTTCAAACGGTCATATCTTTGATTGTATTAATCCTAGAGACTTCATCCAAGAACCATTTTAAAGCTATTGAATGACACTATTATAATATATTTATTTAATTTTGCGGTAACAAACAATTCTATTTGTTATAAACAAATATATTATTCAAACCTGATTTTCAAACAAAGGCCACGCGATACCATTCTCAAAAAAATATGAGCGTATTCCTTGGTCAATTTTCTACAAAATCGTTAAGTCAACTTCATGGAGAAACGATGGACACTATATGAAAACTATTTATTTATAAGCGACGGCGCGCGCTGCCACCGAAAAACCGTACCCGAGCCGGGTCTTTCAGCGGCAGCGCGCGCCGTCGCTTATAAATAAATCGTTTTCACATAGTTTCCATCGTTTCTCCATGAAATTGACTTAACGATTTTGTAGGAAATTGATCAACGAAGACGCTCATACTTTTTTGAGAATGTTATCGCTTGGCCATTGCTTTGAAAATCACGTTTGAATAATATATTTGTTTATAACAAATAGAATTGTTTGTTACCACAGAATTAAATAAATATATAGAAATAGTGGCATTCAATAGCTTTGAAATGGTTCTAGGAAGAAGTCTTTCGGATGAAAACAACCAAAGATATGACCGCGAACATGCCCACCGATGCTTTCTCATGCTAGCCACACGTACCTGAGCCGGGTTTTTAGGTGGTAGCGCGCGCCGTCGCTTATAAATAAATCGTTTTAACATGGTTCCCATCGGTTCTCCATAAAATTGACTTAACGATTTCGTAGAGAATTGATCAAGGAATACGCTCATATTTTTTTGATTATTTTTTCCATCCAAATTTCAGCCAATAGAATTGCACCATTCGCCGTTATTTTGCATAGCCTACACGATATTCAACTGATAATTTTGCCAATTCCACTGGTAATTTCACGTGTGCTTTCACCGCGGTAATTTTTCATGTTAGCTATATATAAAAAACAAAATATTTTCCAATACAGTTAACGCTCCACTGAATTTGACAGATTAAATTATAATTATGATTCTGTGACCTTTAAATTTTGATTTCTAACTGTGGATTTTGTCTCATGATGCAATTCTATGGGCCGAAATTCGGATGGAAAAATAATCCCCCGCTTCGCTTCGCGCTCGTGATTTTGTAACCTGAAAAACTTGACTCCTTCCTGCAACGAACCTATCGGGAAATACCCGATAATTTTGAAGCTCTTGTGGTATCATATGTGATAATTTTATCGCTTGGTATTTGCTTTGAAAATCACGTTTGAATAATATATTTGTTTTTAACAAATAGAATTGTTTGTTACCGCGAAATTAAATAAATATATTATAATAGTGTCATTCAATAGCTTTGAAATGATTCTTGGATGAAGTCTTGAGGATAAATACAATCAAAGATATGACCGTTTGAAGAGGAGTATGTTTTCGATTTTTGGCTCTTTTTCGTGAATTTTACCCCCGTGTAACTTGGAAAATAGGGGCCAAAAAAAAAAAAATTGTTTGATGAATTTATTTGTTCCATAGAACCCGTAAAAAAAATCATTGCGAAATCGGTAACATCGAGGTCAGAAAGCTGTCCGGTCTGACGTGGAATTGCTCATATGAGCTTCATGCCATTTTTTGATGTTTTGCGTTTTGAACGTTTTTTTTTTTTCAGAATACCCGAGAAGTTGATAGTCCGACAGAAGAATTTCAACACATTTTTCGATAGAAATTTTCCGCTCTTTGCATTGAAAATATTTTCATGTATCGCAGACAGCCAGAAGTTCTACATACATATGGTTGAACCCTTTTCCGCAACTCCAAATTCGATTTTTGTTAGTCATTCGACAACTTGAAATATTCCCTTCGATGTGTCAAATTTATAGACTGGGCAACCACATACTTCATATTGAAAAAATCGATATCTCATAGTTAATTCCATAAACTGTTCAATCGATTGAAACATGATTCTGGTGTGTCGAATCAATTCTATCGACTGACTGGTTGATCTTTGCCCCAATTCGTCTCTCGAAAAGAAAAGAACCCCTGTTCGGTCATTTTTCGATTAGGCCAACTGTATTGATGTTATGCATTTTACGATTTTTTAACTTTTTCGAAAACAGACTTTTTTCAACTGGCTCTAACTTCAAGAGCTTGGATTCTTTTCGAAAAATGATAATAGCATAAAATGTGTCGAGAAGTCCGAGCTTTCTGAAAAAAAATTTTGCACATTTTTACAACGACACAATTCTAAGATTTTTGAGATTAACGAAAAATAACGATAAAAAAAAATATATCTTCTGAATTGCGACACCTTCGATTCACCTGAAACTTTTCACCTGAATTTGGCCAGTTACAATCAAGTTTTCCTCCAAAGGAAATTATGGACCTCCGATTCCTTCGGGAGTTACAGCATCATATAAGTGCCGGAAAATCGGAAAAATTTCACGGAAATCAATCTTAAATTTGATATGACAAGTTTTCGTGTTGTAGAAATACGTGTTTGCTGAAAAATAAAACTTTTCGGAATATACCAAACAATAGGTATAAATAAAAACGAGATTACAATTTTCCTTTTCTACGCCAAAAATATTTTCACGTACAATCGGAAAAAGAAAGAAAAATTGTAATCCCGTTTTCGTTAATATTGTTTGGTATATTCCGAAGAGTTTTATTTTTCAGCAAATATGTATTTTTATTACATGAAAACTTGTCTTATCGAAGTTAAGATTGATCCGTGAAATTTTTTCGATTTTTCGGCACTTATGATAGTGTAACTCCCAAACGAATCGGAAGTCCATAACTTCCTTTGGAGGAAAACTTGATTGTATCTGGCCAAATTCAGGTGAAAAGTTTCAGGTAAATCGAAAGTGTCACAATTCAAAAGATATTGATTTTTTTTTTTTTTTTTCGTTAATCTGAAAAATCTTCGAATTGTGTCGTTGAAAAAATGTGCAAAATTTTCTCTTCAGAAAGCTCGGACTTATCGACACATTTTATGCTATTGTCGTTTTTCGAAAAGAATCAAAGCTCTTGAAGTTAGAGCCAGTTGAAAAAAGTCTGTTTTCGAAAAAGTTGAAAAATCGTAAATGTATAAAATCAATACAGTTGGCCTAATCGAAAAATGGCCGAACAGGGGTTCTTTTTTTTCGAGAGACGAATTGAGAAAAAAATTGGCATCAAGATCGGCGTCGGTGACCTTCACCGATTAGGTGAAATGCATGCCATGGAACCCCCCAGATATGATATCTCAAGATATCTGATATATAAAACCCCAAAAAGCACCCCTGGTGCAAAAACCTTTCGCCAAGTACATTAATGTGGTCACTACTACCAAAAAAATCCACCAACCAAAATTCCTCCTTAACAAAATTGGTACTATAAAAATGTCTACTTACAAAAGGATTGAAATCAGATACAATTGCCAAGTACATGTCTTCTGTATAACAAAAGTTTACAACAGAAGAACAGAAATCTGAATAGTCTTGTATCGTTCACTCGCTATGCTCGCTCACTCGATCGGCTCTTGATAATTACGGGGAAAAAAATTAGGAAAAAAAAATTTAGTACGTGGTACTTGCGGGCCATTTATGAATAAGTAAAAGAGAAGTAAAAGAGTACTAAGAGATTCATTTAGGTCTATGTATCATTTGTTCGATATATATTGATATAATGGCCCGCCAAGTACCACTTCCTAAATTTTTTTTTCCTAATTTTTTTCCCTGTAATTATCAAGAGCCGATCAAGTGAGCGAGCGTAGCGAGTGAACGATACAAGACTATTTAGATTTCTGTTCTTCTGTTGTCAACTTTTGTTATACAGAAGACATGTACTTGGCAATTGTATCTGATTTCAATCCTTTTGTAAGTAGACATTTTTATAGTACCAATTTTGTTGAGGAGGAATTTTGGTTGGTGGATTTTTTGGTGGTAGTGACCACATTAATTTACTTGGCGAAAGGTTTTTGCACCAGGGGTGCTTTTTGGGGTTGATATCACCACTTTTTGTACAATTGCGCTCGTCTACCTAATAATTGTGCTCGCACGCTACGCTTGCTCGATTGGGTTTTCCTGTATCCTCACTCGCGAGGCTTGTTCAGTTGTCAGCATTCTGTCAATTGTTCCAATGAACATCTCAATGCATGTATACGGTGATGCCTTTTGTATCATCTGAATTCCTCAAAAAGCAGCAATGTTAAATGTAGTAGTATAATTTTAAATGAATGAAAATAGTGTTATAATATACACGTATGTTCATACTCTTCTGTGAGCCTTGAATTTTTGTGGACAGACGTAACATGTGTTCTTTTATTAAGTTCCACGAATTGTTTCGTTGGAATCCGGTATAATTCTATATGCCCGAGCGTGTAACCCTGCGCGCAGCCCTCCTCCTGTCTCATCTGGGCCTGGGACCGGCAATGGCGGAGTCACTTGCACGCAGGCTTATAGTTGCTGCTCATGATTAAATATATATAAATGTAAGAATCTCGCTTAGGGGTAATAAAGTGTGCAAGACGATTAAGGTTTGATTACAGTCTCTTTATCAAATGAAATGTAAATAAGACAAATGTTGTCTCCTCGAGACTTGTTCCGCTCTGTAAGGCGACTACTCTGAGACTGAGGATTTCGGAATGATTGCTCCAGTTATTGTTTACTCCCACCAGCTAAGCTTGACCGGCCATTGTCAAGCCTTACGTCACTTGTTGACATGACCAGCGCCGTAATCCGTCTTACATAAATATGAGATATATGTGTTGCAATTCTTATTAACCAGGTATTTTTTTTTTTTTTTTTTTTTTTTTTTTTTTTTAATGCAGCTACGTCCTCTGCAGAAAGAACATGTACTCGTCCTGTACTCATAACGTCAACTTTGAATTCGGGTCTGAACAGAAAGTATCGAAATATATAGAATTGAGCCGATTGAGCCTATTGATGCAAGACTAGCGTAGAGCATAGAATGGAAGTTTTTGAAGTCAAACACTTGCATTCTGCTCTATTCGTCTGACTCTGTCTGTTTCTTGTATCAAATCACACTGTCTCGATATTTTGCAACTTCAGCGTTTTCTCTCATCATCCTCTTTTCTCATACGGCGACCCGCTACAAAATTAAACAATCCATAAAAAGGTTGTGCAATGAATAAATAAATATAAATGAGAAATAAATGGTTATTATAATTTTCATGATTGAATACAAATCTCTATCATCTGAGAAAGAGGAAGTCTATTGATCATTTCTTTAATATTGAATAGGTATTTTCATTCTAACCATTTGTCGCGATAGCACTAATCTGAATTTGATTGTCGTTCCGAGCGGAGAATCTAAGCTATTTGTAAAAAATGGATTAAAAATTATCTTCACCGAAGGTCAAGGCACTACGTTGTCGTGGAGTGTAAAATAAAACCTATCGGAGTCCAACGCACAACGTCGACTTACAGTCTCGTTTGGACTAGAGGATACCGAGATAAAATATAGACGTACATTCTATAGAACTCGTCGGAATCCAACGCATAACGTTGACGCACAATTTGGGTCTGAGCCGACGAGCCTTTAAGGGCTTTTGAGCGCTCTGCTGTTTTATCGACGGAGTAGCATTTTTGGCCAATTCTCATAACCACAATTTAGTCCACGGATCACGTCTCTATTGCTCTACTAATCACTCTCAGAATTCGTTGGGGTGATCCTCAGATTATCAGCTACACCGCGCTGGTATCTGACAAGTAATTGAATGAAATTCCAATTAATAATAGATTCATTTATACGAAGCTGTGAAATCAGCTGACACTAATACCATGGCCGATACACAGACACAGGGTATTAATAACATTATTTTCTGCACTTTATCTGGAAAACCGGTCCCGTGTGGAAATTCAATTCGGGGGCTGGCTAGGTGTTGCCTAGTTTCGCTGTTCACTAAGCGGGCGCTGAACGGGCGGGCTGCTTAGTGCCCGGCAACGCATGTAACGCTCAGCTGTACAGCGCGAGCTGGCCAGCGCCCGTCTAACATTCCCGACAAATGCTAGAAGATTTGTCGGGTCGGCTGTATAGCGCCCGGCCAGACCCCGGTTAGTTTATTGATATCAGAAAGGGTTAAAGCAAAAGAGGTATGATTGACAAAATGAAACATTTCAGGAAATAGTATATTATGCACCGAGGGAAGAAAGTAGGCTGTGCGCTCCCGCGTGTAGTTGCCGCCCGAGCGTAGCGAGGGCGGCACGTACGCGGGAGCGCGGAGCTTACTTTCTTCCCGAGTGCTATATACAATTTTTTCTCATCCCCAGCGGAAAGTTCGTTCACGCTAAATGTATCTCATTATAGTCTGAATATATATATATATATATATATATATTAGGGTGTGCCAAAAAAAAAAAAAAAAAAATTTGAACGCACATCAACATTCCGGTGGAGCATCTCAAATAGAATATCTCAGCCAAATATGAGCTCTTAATATTGATATTTAGAACTGCCTAACTCAGTTTTCCCATTTTTGATTTGAATAACACGTGAAAAAAAATCGGAAAATTTTCGAATTGTTTTTTCTCGTAACCGGCTTGATTTAGAAACTTTCTGAATACAGATTCTTATAGGAAATTTCAAGCTCTACAAAAAAGTACTGAGATAGAATTTTCCTAACTCTCACCGATTAGGAGATATTCGCCTATAAACATTGAGTCATAGCGTCATAGAGTCATACGACTCTGGAAAAAAACAAATTATTTTTCAACTGCGCATCGAAATTTCGGTAGAGCATCTCAAATAGAACATCTCAGCCAAATATGAGCTCTTAATATTGATATTTAGAACTGCCTATTTTAATAACTAAAATTAGTAATGAAAATTAGTAACGAAATTAGGCCTATAGGTGTGACGCATCGGTTGTGTGTATCACGTTGATGTTAAGAAGCACCTACGTAACACACATAACCAGGCGTCACACCAACGTAACACACGCAGTCGCGATCAGTTGATCGTAGTACTAAAATCAGCCGTTGCTTCGTAAGGTCACGGTCACATCTTGGGTATATGGACTAGCAGTCCATAGGTATCAAAGGGCTCTGTACGAAGCGCTAGACACTCGCGCATGCGCGTGACGCCGGGAAGAAAGTAAAACCAGGGACTGAATATAGCACTTCTTTCCCTGATCAGCGGGAAAGAAGTACGAACTTTACGGTAGGGGATGAGAAAAATATCTTTTTTACATTCAAACTGTTGAAATGCAAAAAAAAAAAAAAAAAAAAAAAAACACTTTTCCTGAAATGTTCAATCTTGTCATGTTTCTTTTTGCTCTAACCTCTTTATTTTCAATATCTTCATATATTTCTCATTTATATAATCATTTATCAAAAATTGATTGAAAATAAGAAATATAAAAATTATTATTTTTTCTTTAAATTCATAGTATTTTTCATAATAATTCATGAATATCTATTATAAGTTCATCAATTTGCTGCGTATACAAAAAAAAAAAAAAATCACAAAAAGTATTATCAAAACCATTTTAATCAGAAAAACTTTAATGTCCATTTTCTCAAAACTCAATATGTGTCGTTTGATACACGAATGCGTAACAGGGTCCATATATGGTTACCGTCGAGCATATCGGGTTAATAATGAATGTTGATCGAAATTGTAAGCATATAAATAGCTCAGCTACAATTTCGGGCTCTCCCAACTAGGGCCTAGGCAAGTTTTGATGTGAAAACGCATGCAGGGAAAATATCTGGCCTTGCTAACCGGGGGCTGCACAGCTAAACTAGAAAAAATTATTTACAGTTATGCTATCTATTGCCCGTATAGCACCCGACTAGTTGGGCCATCTTCGGGATTGCCCATCCGGGGGCTGGGCAAACACCGGGCGTTCCCGGAGAAATTTCCACACGGGTGGTTTCACCAACTTTCTTCAAATTGTTAAACTTTTGTATATATTCCTCAAATTTTGGTTATTGAAAGACTAATTCCGCGTGTGGAGTTTCCGCACTCGAAGTTTTTCACGTGTGGTAGTCTCCACACTCTCCACACAAAAGTCGCCGGCCATGCTTGAAACTCGACATAATTTTTTTCACAGCTTCTATGAGTCAAATGAATGACTCAAACAATTTTTCAAATTTTTTCATTTTCAATAGTTTCAGAGTTGCAGGGGGTTGAATTTCGTCAAAAAGGGGCAAAAAACGGAAACACGCTGTCTTTCAAATGCTCATATCTTCGGTTCTATCTATCCTACAGACTTTATCCTGTGTTCCTTTTGAATTTCTTGGAACAGACTTGTATATTATATTTTTTAAATTTTGGTATAGCTACAACGACTATTTGTTATAAACAATTATATTATTCAAATGCAATTTTCAAGGTCGGAACACGCTTCTAAAATTTTGAAAAAAATATGAGCGTGTTTCTTGGACAATTTCCTGAAAGATAGGTGAGTCTCAGAATGGAACTCGGATGGAAAGTATTTTTAAACAGTGATTGAATAAAAGAAAGTGGCGCCGCGCGACGCTGCTGGCGCGCCCCTACGTAGATCCACGCTTTTGCTTGATCAATAGCTGTTTAAAAATGCTTTCCATCCAAGTTCCATTTTTGAACTTACTTTTCTTTTAGGAAATCGTCCGAGGAACACGCTTATATTTCTTTCAAAATTTTCAGAGCGTGTTCTCACCTTGAAAATTGCATTGCAATAATATAATTGTTTATAACAAATAGTAGTTGTTGCTATGGCAAAATTAAAAAAATACGACATGAAAGTATGTTTCAAGAGCTTTGAAATGAGCACATGACCAAGTGTCTGGGATGTATAGAACCGCAGATATGAGAGTTTGAAAAAATACGTGTTTCCCGTTCATGCCCCTTTTTGGTAGATCTACGTAAGAGGCGCGCTAGCAGAATGCGCGGGTTCCGCTCTTGCTTAATCAATCGCTGTTGAAAAATACTTTCCATCCGAGTTCCATTCTGAAACTCACTTATCTGTTATGAAATTGTCCAAGGAACACGCTCAAATTTTTTTCAAAATTATCAAAGCGTGTTCTCACCTTAAAAATCGCATTTGAATAATATAATTGTTTATAACAAATAGTCGTTGTCGCTATACCAACATTTGAAAAATATAATATAAAAGTCTGTTCCAAGAGCTTCAAAACAAACACAGGATCAAGTCTGTAGGATGGACAGAACCGAAGATATGAGCATTTGAAAGACAGCGTGTTTCCGTTTTTTGCCCCTTTTTGACGAAATTCAACCCCCTGCAACTCTGAAACTATTGAAGATAAAAACATTTGAAAAATTGTTTGATACATTCATTTGACTCGTAGAATCTGTAAAAAAAATCAAGAAAAAATCGGAGACACCAAGTGAAATTTTCGATTTAATTTGTCCGGTCTGACGTGGAATGACTCTTATATGAGCAATTCCACGTCAGACCGGACAGCTTTCTGACCTCGATGTTACCGATTTCGCTATTATTTTTTTTACAGGTTCTATGGAACAAATAAATGTATCAAACAATTTTTTGTTTTTTTTTTTTGGCCCCTATTTTCCAAGTTACACGGGGGTGAAATTCAGGAAAAAGAGCCAAAAATCGAAAACATACTCCTCTTCAAACGGTCATATCTTTGATTGTATTAATCCTAGAGACTTCATCCAAGAACCATTTTAAAGCTATTGAATGACACTATTATAATATATTTATTTAATTTTGCGGTAACAAACAATTCTATTTGTTATAAACAAATATATTATTCAAACCTGATTTTCAAACAAAGGCCACGCGATACCATTCTCAAAAAAATATGAGCGTATTCCTTGGTCAATTTTCTACAAAATCGTTAAGTCAACTTCATGGAGAAACGATGGACACTATATGAAAACTATTTATTTATAAGCGACGGCGCGCGCTGCCACCGAAAAACCGTACCCGAGCCGGGTCTTTCAGCGGCAGCGCGCGCCGTCGCTTATAAATAAATCGTTTTCACATAGTTTCCATCGTTTCTCCATGAAATTGACTTAACGATTTTGTAGGAAATTGATCAACGAAGACGCTCATACTTTTTTGAGAATGTTATCGCTTGGCCATTGCTTTGAAAATCACGTTTGAATAATATATTTGTTTATAACAAATAGAATTGTTTGTTACCACAGAATTAAATAAATATATAGAAATAGTGGCATTCAATAGCTTTGAAATGGTTCTAGGAAGAAGTCTTTCGGATGAAAACAACCAAAGATATGACCGCGAACATGCCCACCGATGCTTTCTCATGCTAGCCACACGTACCTGAGCCGGGTTTTTAGGTGGTAGCGCGCGCCGTCGCTTATAAATAAATCGTTTTAACATGGTTCCCATCGGTTCTCCATAAAATTGACTTAACGATTTCGTAGAGAATTGATCAAGGAATACGCTCATATTTTTTTGATTATTTTTTCCATCCAAATTTCAGCCAATAGAATTGCACCATTCGCCGTTATTTTGCATAGCCTACACGATATTCAACTGATAATTTTGCCAATTCCACTGGTAATTTCACGTGTGCTTTCACCGCGGTAATTTTTCATGTTAGCTATATATAAAAAACAAAATATTTTCCAATACAGTTAACGCTCCACTGAATTTGACAGATTAAATTATAATTATGATTCTGTGACCTTTAAATTTTGATTTCTAACTGTGGATTTTGTCTCATGATGCAATTCTATGGGCCGAAATTCGGATGGAAAAATAATCCCCCGCTTCGCTTCGCGCTCGTGATTTTGTAACCTGAAAAACTTGACTCCTTCCTGCAACGAACCTATCGGGAAATACCCGATAATTTTGAAGCTCTTGTGGTATCATATGTGATAATTTTATCGCTTGGTATTTGCTTTGAAAATCACGTTTGAATAATATATTTGTTTTTAACAAATAGAATTGTTTGTTACCGCGAAATTAAATAAATATATTATAATAGTGTCATTCAATAGCTTTGAAATGATTCTTGGATGAAGTCTTGAGGATAAATACAATCAAAGATATGACCGTTTGAAGAGGAGTATGTTTTCGATTTTTGGCTCTTTTTCGTGAATTTTACCCCCGTGTAACTTGGAAAATAGGGGCCAAAAAAAAAAAAATTGTTTGATGAATTTATTTGTTCCATAGAACCCGTAAAAAAAATCATTGCGAAATCGGTAACATCGAGGTCAGAAAGCTGTCCGGTCTGACGTGGAATTGCTCATATGAGCTTCATGCCATTTTTTGATGTTTTGCGTTTTGAACGTTTTTTTTTTTTCAGAATACCCGAGAAGTTGATAGTCCGACAGAAGAATTTCAACACATTTTTCGATAGAAATTTTCCGCTCTTTGCATTGAAAATATTTTCATGTATCGCAGACAGCCAGAAGTTCTACATACATATGGTTGAACCCTTTTCCGCAACTCCAAATTCGATTTTTGTTAGTCATTCGACAACTTGAAATATTCCCTTCGATGTGTCAAATTTATAGACTGGGCAACCACATACTTCATATTGAAAAAATCGATATCTCATAGTTAATTCCATAAACTGTTCAATCGATTGAAACATGATTCTGGTGTGTCGAATCAATTCTATCGACTGACTGGTTGATCTTTGCCCCAATTCGTCTCTCGAAAAGAAAAGAACCCCTGTTCGGTCATTTTTCGATTAGGCCAACTGTATTGATGTTATGCATTTTACGATTTTTTAACTTTTTCGAAAACAGACTTTTTTCAACTGGCTCTAACTTCAAGAGCTTGGATTCTTTTCGAAAAATGATAATAGCATAAAATGTGTCGAGAAGTCCGAGCTTTCTGAAAAAAAATTTTGCACATTTTTACAACGACACAATTCTAAGATTTTTGAGATTAACGAAAAATAACGATAAAAAAAAATATATCTTCTGAATTGCGACACCTTCGATTCACCTGAAACTTTTCACCTGAATTTGGCCAGTTACAATCAAGTTTTCCTCCAAAGGAAATTATGGACCTCCGATTCCTTCGGGAGTTACAGCATCATATAAGTGCCGGAAAATCGGAAAAATTTCACGGAAATCAATCTTAAATTTGATATGACAAGTTTTCGTGTTGTAGAAATACGTGTTTGCTGAAAAATAAAACTTTTCGGAATATACCAAACAATAGGTATAAATAAAAACGAGATTACAATTTTCCTTTTCTACGCCAAAAATATTTTCACGTACAATCGGAAAAAGAAAGAAAAATTGTAATCCCGTTTTCGTTAATATTGTTTGGTATATTCCGAAGAGTTTTATTTTTCAGCAAATATGTATTTTTATTACATGAAAACTTGTCTTATCGAAGTTAAGATTGATCCGTGAAATTTTTTCGATTTTTCGGCACTTATGATAGTGTAACTCCCAAACGAATCGGAAGTCCATAACTTCCTTTGGAGGAAAACTTGATTGTATCTGGCCAAATTCAGGTGAAAAGTTTCAGGTAAATCGAAAGTGTCACAATTCAAAAGATATTGATTTTTTTTTTTTTTTTTCGTTAATCTGAAAAATCTTCGAATTGTGTCGTTGAAAAAATGTGCAAAATTTTCTCTTCAGAAAGCTCGGACTTATCGACACATTTTATGCTATTGTCGTTTTTCGAAAAGAATCAAAGCTCTTGAAGTTAGAGCCAGTTGAAAAAAGTCTGTTTTCGAAAAAGTTGAAAAATCGTAAATGTATAAAATCAATACAGTTGGCCTAATCGAAAAATGGCCGAACAGGGGTTCTTTTTTTTCGAGAGACGAATTGAGAAAAAAATTGGCATCAAGATCGGCGTCGGTGACCTTCACCGATTAGGTGAAATGCATGCCATGGAACCCCCCAGATATGATATCTCAAGATATCTGATATATAAAACCCCAAAAAGCACCCCTGGTGCAAAAACCTTTCGCCAAGTACATTAATGTGGTCACTACTACCAAAAAAATCCACCAACCAAAATTCCTCCTTAACAAAATTGGTACTATAAAAATGTCTACTTACAAAAGGATTGAAATCAGATACAATTGCCAAGTACATGTCTTCTGTATAACAAAAGTTTACAACAGAAGAACAGAAATCTGAATAGTCTTGTATCGTTCACTCGCTATGCTCGCTCACTCGATCGGCTCTTGATAATTACGGGGAAAAAAATTAGGAAAAAAAAATTTAGTACGTGGTACTTGCGGGCCATTTATGAATAAGTAAAAGAGAAGTAAAAGAGTACTAAGAGATTCATTTAGGTCTATGTATCATTTGTTCGATATATATTGATATAATGGCCCGCCAAGTACCACTTCCTAAATTTTTTTTTCCTAATTTTTTTCCCTGTAATTATCAAGAGCCGATCAAGTGAGCGAGCGTAGCGAGTGAACGATACAAGACTATTTAGATTTCTGTTCTTCTGTTGTCAACTTTTGTTATACAGAAGACATGTACTTGGCAATTGTATCTGATTTCAATCCTTTTGTAAGTAGACATTTTTATAGTACCAATTTTGTTGAGGAGGAATTTTGGTTGGTGGATTTTTTGGTGGTAGTGACCACATTAATTTACTTGGCGAAAGGTTTTTGCACCAGGGGTGCTTTTTGGGGTTGATATCACCACTTTTTGTACAATTGCGCTCGTCTACCTAATAATTGTGCTCGCACGCTACGCTTGCTCGATTGGGTTTTCCTGTATCCTCACTCGCGAGGCTTGTTCAGTTGTCAGCATTCTGTCAATTGTTCCAATGAACATCTCAATGCATGTATACGGTGATGCCTTTTGTATCATCTGAATTCCTCAAAAAGCAGCAATGTTAAATGTAGTAGTATAATTTTAAATGAATGAAAATAGTGTTATAATATACACGTATGTTCATACTCTTCTGTGAGCCTTGAATTTTTGTGGACAGACGTAACATGTGTTCTTTTATTAAGTTCCACGAATTGTTTCGTTGGAATCCGGTATAATTCTATATGCCCGAGCGTGTAACCCTGCGCGCAGCCCTCCTCCTGTCTCATCTGGGCCTGGGACCGGCAATGGCGGAGTCACTTGCACGCAGGCTTATAGTTGCTGCTCATGATTAAATATATATAAATGTAAGAATCTCGCTTAGGGGTAATAAAGTGTGCAAGACGATTAAGGTTTGATTACAGTCTCTTTATCAAATGAAATGTAAATAAGACAAATGTTGTCTCCTCGAGACTTGTTCCGCTCTGTAAGGCGACTACTCTGAGACTGAGGATTTCGGAATGATTGCTCCAGTTATTGTTTACTCCCACCAGCTAAGCTTGACCGGCCATTGTCAAGCCTTACGTCACTTGTTGACATGACCAGCGCCGTAATCCGTCTTACATAAATATGAGATATATGTGTTGCAATTCTTATTAACCAGGTATTTTTTTTTTTTTTTTTTTTTTTTTTTTTTTTTAATGCAGCTACGTCCTCTGCAGAAAGAACATGTACTCGTCCTGTACTCATAACGTCAACTTTGAATTCGGGTCTGAACAGAAAGTATCGAAATATATAGAATTGAGCCGATTGAGCCTATTGATGCAAGACTAGCGTAGAGCATAGAATGGAAGTTTTTGAAGTCAAACACTTGCATTCTGCTCTATTCGTCTGACTCTGTCTGTTTCTTGTATCAAATCACACTGTCTCGATATTTTGCAACTTCAGCGTTTTCTCTCATCATCCTCTTTTCTCATACGGCGACCCGCTACAAAATTAAACAATCCATAAAAAGGTTGTGCAATGAATAAATAAATATAAATGAGAAATAAATGGTTATTATAATTTTCATGATTGAATACAAATCTCTATCATCTGAGAAAGAGGAAGTCTATTGATCATTTCTTTAATATTGAATAGGTATTTTCATTCTAACCATTTGTCGCGATAGCACTAATCTGAATTTGATTGTCGTTCCGAGCGGAGAATCTAAGCTATTTGTAAAAAATGGATTAAAAATTATCTTCACCGAAGGTCAAGGCACTACGTTGTCGTGGAGTGTAAAATAAAACCTATCGGAGTCCAACGCACAACGTCGACTTACAGTCTCGTTTGGACTAGAGGATACCGAGATAAAATATAGACGTACATTCTATAGAACTCGTCGGAATCCAACGCATAACGTTGACGCACAATTTGGGTCTGAGCCGACGAGCCTTTAAGGGCTTTTGAGCGCTCTGCTGTTTTATCGACGGAGTAGCATTTTTGGCCAATTCTCATAACCACAATTTAGTCCACGGATCACGTCTCTATTGCTCTACTAATCACTCTCAGAATTCGTTGGGGTGATCCTCAGATTATCAGCTACACCGCGCTGGTATCTGACAAGTAATTGAATGAAATTCCAATTAATAATAGATTCATTTATACGAAGCTGTGAAATCAGCTGACACTAATACCATGGCCGATACACAGACACAGGGTATTAATAACATTATTTTCTGCACTTTATCTGGAAAACCGGTCCCGTGTGGAAATTCAATTCGGGGGCTGGCTAGGTGTTGCCTAGTTTCGCTGTTCACTAAGCGGGCGCTGAACGGGCGGGCTGCTTAGTGCCCGGCAACGCATGTAACGCTCAGCTGTACAGCGCGAGCTGGCCAGCGCCCGTCTAACATTCCCGACAAATGCTAGAAGATTTGTCGGGTCGGCTGTATAGCGCCCGGCCAGACCCCGGTTAGTTTATTGATATCAGAAAGGGTTAAAGCAAAAGAGGTATGATTGACAAAATGAAACATTTCAGGAAAATATCTTTTTTACATTCAAACTGTTGAAATGCAAAAAAAAAAAAAAAAAAAAAAAAACACTTTTCCTGAAATGTTCAATCTTGTCATGTTTCTTTTTGCTCTAACCTCTTTATTTTCAATATCTTCATATATTTCTCATTTATATAATCATTTATCAAAAATTGATTGAAAATAAGAAATATAAAAATTATTATTTTTTCTTTAAATTCATAGTATTTTTCATAATAATTCATGAATATCTATTATAAGTTCATCAATTTGCTGCGTATACAAAAAAAAAAAAAAATCACAAAAAGTATTATCAAAACCATTTTAATCAGAAAAACTTTAATGTCCATTTTCTCAAAACTCAATATGTGTCGTTTGATACACGAATGCGTAACAGGGTCCATATATGGTTACCGTCGAGCATATCGGGTTAATAATGAATGTTGATCGAAATTGTAAGCATATAAATAGCTCAGCTACAATTTCGGGCTCTCCCAACTAGGGCCTAGGCAAGTTTTGATGTGAAAACGCATGCAGGGAAAATATCTGGCCTTGCTAACCGGGGGCTGCACAGCTAAACTAGAAAAAATTATTTACAGTTATGCTATCTATTGCCCGTATAGCACCCGACTAGTTGGGCCATCTTCGGGATTGCCCATCCGGGGGCTGGGCAAACACCGGGCGTTCCCGGAGAAATTTCCACACGGGTGGTTTCACCAACTTTCTTCAAATTGTTAAACTTTTGTATATATTCCTCAAATTTTGGTTATTGAAAGACTAATTCCGCGTGTGGAGTTTCCGCACTCGAAGTTTTTCACGTGTGGTAGTCTCCACACTCTCCACACAAAAGTCGCCGGCCATGCTTGAAACTCGACATAATTTTTTTCACAGCTTCTATGAGTCAAATGAATGACTCAAACAATTTTTCAAATTTTTTCATTTTCAATAGTTTCAGAGTTGCAGGGGGTTGAATTTCGTCAAAAAGGGGCAAAAAACGGAAACACGCTGTCTTTCAAATGCTCATATCTTCGGTTCTATCTATCCTACAGACTTTATCCTGTGTTCCTTTTGAATTTCTTGGAACAGACTTGTATATTATATTTTTTAAATTTTGGTATAGCTACAACGACTATTTGTTATAAACAATTATATTATTCAAATGCAATTTTCAAGGTCGGAACACGCTTCTAAAATTTTGAAAAAAATATGAGCGTGTTTCTTGGACAATTTCCTGAAAGATAGGTGAGTCTCAGAATGGAACTCGGATGGAAAGTATTTTTAAACAGTGATTGAATAAAAGAAAGTGGCGCCGCGCGACGCTGCTGGCGCGCCCCTACGTAGATCCACGCTTTTGCTTGATCAATAGCTGTTTAAAAATGCTTTCCATCCAAGTTCCATTTTTGAACTTACTTTTCTTTTAGGAAATCGTCCGAGGAACACGCTTATATTTCTTTCAAAATTTTCAGAGCGTGTTCTCACCTTGAAAATTGCATTGCAATAATATAATTGTTTATAACAAATAGTAGTTGTTGCTATGGCAAAATTAAAAAAATACGACATGAAAGTATGTTTCAAGAGCTTTGAAATGAGCACATGACCAAGTGTCTGGGATGTATAGAACCGCAGATATGAGAGTTTGAAAAAATACGTGTTTCCCGTTCATGCCCCTTTTTGGTAGATCTACGTAAGAGGCGCGCTAGCAGAATGCGCGGGTTCCGCTCTTGCTTAATCAATCGCTGTTGAAAAATACTTTCCATCCGAGTTCCATTCTGAAACTCACTTATCTGTTATGAAATTGTCCAAGGAACACGCTCAAATTTTTTTCAAAATTATCAAAGCGTGTTCTCACCTTAAAAATCGCATTTGAATAATATAATTGTTTATAACAAATAGTCGTTGTCGCTATACCAACATTTGAAAAATATAATATAAAAGTCTGTTCCAAGAGCTTCAAAACAAACACAGGATCAAGTCTGTAGGATGGACAGAACCGAAGATATGAGCATTTGAAAGACAGCGTGTTTCCGTTTTTTGCCCCTTTTTGACGAAATTCAACCCCCTGCAACTCTGAAACTATTGAAGATAAAAACATTTGAAAAATTGTTTGATACATTCATTTGACTCGTAGAATCTGTAAAAAAAATCAAGAAAAAATCGGAGACACCAAGTGAAATTTTCGATTTAATTTGTCCGGTCTGACGTGGAATGACTCTTATATGAGCAATTCCACGTCAGACCGGACAGCTTTCTGACCTCGATGTTACCGATTTCGCTATTATTTTTTTTACAGGTTCTATGGAACAAATAAATGTATCAAACAATTTTTTGTTTTTTTTTTTTGGCCCCTATTTTCCAAGTTACACGGGGGTGAAATTCAGGAAAAAGAGCCAAAAATCGAAAACATACTCCTCTTCAAACGGTCATATCTTTGATTGTATTAATCCTAGAGACTTCATCCAAGAACCATTTTAAAGCTATTGAATGACACTATTATAATATATTTATTTAATTTTGCGGTAACAAACAATTCTATTTGTTATAAACAAATATATTATTCAAACCTGATTTTCAAACAAAGGCCACGCGATACCATTCTCAAAAAAATATGAGCGTATTCCTTGGTCAATTTTCTACAAAATCGTTAAGTCAACTTCATGGAGAAACGATGGACACTATATGAAAACTATTTATTTATAAGCGACGGCGCGCGCTGCCACCGAAAAACCGTACCCGAGCCGGGTCTTTCAGCGGCAGCGCGCGCCGTCGCTTATAAATAAATCGTTTTCACATAGTTTCCATCGTTTCTCCATGAAATTGACTTAACGATTTTGTAGGAAATTGATCAACGAAGACGCTCATACTTTTTTGAGAATGTTATCGCTTGGCCATTGCTTTGAAAATCACGTTTGAATAATATATTTGTTTATAACAAATAGAATTGTTTGTTACCACAGAATTAAATAAATATATAGAAATAGTGGCATTCAATAGCTTTGAAATGGTTCTAGGAAGAAGTCTTTCGGATGAAAACAACCAAAGATATGACCGCGAACATGCCCACCGATGCTTTCTCATGCTAGCCACACGTACCTGAGCCGGGTTTTTAGGTGGTAGCGCGCGCCGTCGCTTATAAATAAATCGTTTTAACATGGTTCCCATCGGTTCTCCATAAAATTGACTTAACGATTTCGTAGAGAATTGATCAAGGAATACGCTCATATTTTTTTGATTATTTTTTCCATCCAAATTTCAGCCAATAGAATTGCACCATTCGCCGTTATTTTGCATAGCCTACACGATATTCAACTGATAATTTTGCCAATTCCACTGGTAATTTCACGTGTGCTTTCACCGCGGTAATTTTTCATGTTAGCTATATATAAAAAACAAAATATTTTCCAATACAGTTAACGCTCCACTGAATTTGACAGATTAAATTATAATTATGATTCTGTGACCTTTAAATTTTGATTTCTAACTGTGGATTTTGTCTCATGATGCAATTCTATGGGCCGAAATTCGGATGGAAAAATAATCCCCCGCTTCGCTTCGCGCTCGTGATTTTGTAACCTGAAAAACTTGACTCCTTCCTGCAACGAACCTATCGGGAAATACCCGATAATTTTGAAGCTCTTGTGGTATCATATGTGATAATTTTATCGCTTGGTATTTGCTTTGAAAATCACGTTTGAATAATATATTTGTTTTTAACAAATAGAATTGTTTGTTACCGCGAAATTAAATAAATATATTATAATAGTGTCATTCAATAGCTTTGAAATGATTCTTGGATGAAGTCTTGAGGATAAATACAATCAAAGATATGACCGTTTGAAGAGGAGTATGTTTTCGATTTTTGGCTCTTTTTCGTGAATTTTACCCCCGTGTAACTTGGAAAATAGGGGCCAAAAAAAAAAAAATTGTTTGATGAATTTATTTGTTCCATAGAACCCGTAAAAAAAATCATTGCGAAATCGGTAACATCGAGGTCAGAAAGCTGTCCGGTCTGACGTGGAATTGCTCATATGAGCTTCATGCCATTTTTTGATGTTTTGCGTTTTGAACGTTTTTTTTTTTTCAGAATACCCGAGAAGTTGATAGTCCGACAGAAGAATTTCAACACATTTTTCGATAGAAATTTTCCGCTCTTTGCATTGAAAATATTTTCATGTATCGCAGACAGCCAGAAGTTCTACATACATATGGTTGAACCCTTTTCCGCAACTCCAAATTCGATTTTTGTTAGTCATTCGACAACTTGAAATATTCCCTTCGATGTGTCAAATTTATAGACTGGGCAACCACATACTTCATATTGAAAAAATCGATATCTCATAGTTAATTCCATAAACTGTTCAATCGATTGAAACATGATTCTGGTGTGTCGAATCAATTCTATCGACTGACTGGTTGATCTTTGCCCCAATTCGTCTCTCGAAAAGAAAAGAACCCCTGTTCGGTCATTTTTCGATTAGGCCAACTGTATTGATGTTATGCATTTTACGATTTTTTAACTTTTTCGAAAACAGACTTTTTTCAACTGGCTCTAACTTCAAGAGCTTGGATTCTTTTCGAAAAATGATAATAGCATAAAATGTGTCGAGAAGTCCGAGCTTTCTGAAAAAAAATTTTGCACATTTTTACAACGACACAATTCTAAGATTTTTGAGATTAACGAAAAATAACGATAAAAAAAAATATATCTTCTGAATTGCGACACCTTCGATTCACCTGAAACTTTTCACCTGAATTTGGCCAGTTACAATCAAGTTTTCCTCCAAAGGAAATTATGGACCTCCGATTCCTTCGGGAGTTACAGCATCATATAAGTGCCGGAAAATCGGAAAAATTTCACGGAAATCAATCTTAAATTTGATATGACAAGTTTTCGTGTTGTAGAAATACGTGTTTGCTGAAAAATAAAACTTTTCGGAATATACCAAACAATAGGTATAAATAAAAACGAGATTACAATTTTCCTTTTCTACGCCAAAAATATTTTCACGTACAATCGGAAAAAGAAAGAAAAATTGTAATCCCGTTTTCGTTAATATTGTTTGGTATATTCCGAAGAGTTTTATTTTTCAGCAAATATGTATTTTTATTACATGAAAACTTGTCTTATCGAAGTTAAGATTGATCCGTGAAATTTTTTCGATTTTTCGGCACTTATGATAGTGTAACTCCCAAACGAATCGGAAGTCCATAACTTCCTTTGGAGGAAAACTTGATTGTATCTGGCCAAATTCAGGTGAAAAGTTTCAGGTAAATCGAAAGTGTCACAATTCAAAAGATATTGATTTTTTTTTTTTTTTTTCGTTAATCTGAAAAATCTTCGAATTGTGTCGTTGAAAAAATGTGCAAAATTTTCTCTTCAGAAAGCTCGGACTTATCGACACATTTTATGCTATTGTCGTTTTTCGAAAAGAATCAAAGCTCTTGAAGTTAGAGCCAGTTGAAAAAAGTCTGTTTTCGAAAAAGTTGAAAAATCGTAAATGTATAAAATCAATACAGTTGGCCTAATCGAAAAATGGCCGAACAGGGGTTCTTTTTTTTCGAGAGACGAATTGAGAAAAAAATTGGCATCAAGATCGGCGTCGGTGACCTTCACCGATTAGGTGAAATGCATGCCATGGAACCCCCCAGATATGATATCTCAAGATATCTGATATATAAAACCCCAAAAAGCACCCCTGGTGCAAAAACCTTTCGCCAAGTACATTAATGTGGTCACTACTACCAAAAAAATCCACCAACCAAAATTCCTCCTTAACAAAATTGGTACTATAAAAATGTCTACTTACAAAAGGATTGAAATCAGATACAATTGCCAAGTACATGTCTTCTGTATAACAAAAGTTTACAACAGAAGAACAGAAATCTGAATAGTCTTGTATCGTTCACTCGCTATGCTCGCTCACTCGATCGGCTCTTGATAATTACGGGGAAAAAAATTAGGAAAAAAAAATTTAGTACGTGGTACTTGCGGGCCATTTATGAATAAGTAAAAGAGAAGTAAAAGAGTACTAAGAGATTCATTTAGGTCTATGTATCATTTGTTCGATATATATTGATATAATGGCCCGCCAAGTACCACTTCCTAAATTTTTTTTTCCTAATTTTTTTCCCTGTAATTATCAAGAGCCGATCAAGTGAGCGAGCGTAGCGAGTGAACGATACAAGACTATTTAGATTTCTGTTCTTCTGTTGTCAACTTTTGTTATACAGAAGACATGTACTTGGCAATTGTATCTGATTTCAATCCTTTTGTAAGTAGACATTTTTATAGTACCAATTTTGTTGAGGAGGAATTTTGGTTGGTGGATTTTTTGGTGGTAGTGACCACATTAATTTACTTGGCGAAAGGTTTTTGCACCAGGGGTGCTTTTTGGGGTTGATATCACCACTTTTTGTACAATTGCGCTCGTCTACCTAATAATTGTGCTCGCACGCTACGCTTGCTCGATTGGGTTTTCCTGTATCCTCACTCGCGAGGCTTGTTCAGTTGTCAGCATTCTGTCAATTGTTCCAATGAACATCTCAATGCATGTATACGGTGATGCCTTTTGTATCATCTGAATTCCTCAAAAAGCAGCAATGTTAAATGTAGTAGTATAATTTTAAATGAATGAAAATAGTGTTATAATATACACGTATGTTCATACTCTTCTGTGAGCCTTGAATTTTTGTGGACAGACGTAACATGTGTTCTTTTATTAAGTTCCACGAATTGTTTCGTTGGAATCCGGTATAATTCTATATGCCCGAGCGTGTAACCCTGCGCGCAGCCCTCCTCCTGTCTCATCTGGGCCTGGGACCGGCAATGGCGGAGTCACTTGCACGCAGGCTTATAGTTGCTGCTCATGATTAAATATATATAAATGTAAGAATCTCGCTTAGGGGTAATAAAGTGTGCAAGACGATTAAGGTTTGATTACAGTCTCTTTATCAAATGAAATGTAAATAAGACAAATGTTGTCTCCTCGAGACTTGTTCCGCTCTGTAAGGCGACTACTCTGAGACTGAGGATTTCGGAATGATTGCTCCAGTTATTGTTTACTCCCACCAGCTAAGCTTGACCGGCCATTGTCAAGCCTTACGTCACTTGTTGACATGACCAGCGCCGTAATCCGTCTTACATAAATATGAGATATATGTGTTGCAATTCTTATTAACCAGGTATTTTTTTTTTTTTTTTTTTTTTTTTTTTTTTTTAATGCAGCTACGTCCTCTGCAGAAAGAACATGTACTCGTCCTGTACTCATAACGTCAACTTTGAATTCGGGTCTGAACAGAAAGTATCGAAATATATAGAATTGAGCCGATTGAGCCTATTGATGCAAGACTAGCGTAGAGCATAGAATGGAAGTTTTTGAAGTCAAACACTTGCATTCTGCTCTATTCGTCTGACTCTGTCTGTTTCTTGTATCAAATCACACTGTCTCGATATTTTGCAACTTCAGCGTTTTCTCTCATCATCCTCTTTTCTCATACGGCGACCCGCTACAAAATTAAACAATCCATAAAAAGGTTGTGCAATGAATAAATAAATATAAATGAGAAATAAATGGTTATTATAATTTTCATGATTGAATACAAATCTCTATCATCTGAGAAAGAGGAAGTCTATTGATCATTTCTTTAATATTGAATAGGTATTTTCATTCTAACCATTTGTCGCGATAGCACTAATCTGAATTTGATTGTCGTTCCGAGCGGAGAATCTAAGCTATTTGTAAAAAATGGATTAAAAATTATCTTCACCGAAGGTCAAGGCACTACGTTGTCGTGGAGTGTAAAATAAAACCTATCGGAGTCCAACGCACAACGTCGACTTACAGTCTCGTTTGGACTAGAGGATACCGAGATAAAATATAGACGTACATTCTATAGAACTCGTCGGAATCCAACGCATAACGTTGACGCACAATTTGGGTCTGAGCCGACGAGCCTTTAAGGGCTTTTGAGCGCTCTGCTGTTTTATCGACGGAGTAGCATTTTTGGCCAATTCTCATAACCACAATTTAGTCCACGGATCACGTCTCTATTGCTCTACTAATCACTCTCAGAATTCGTTGGGGTGATCCTCAGATTATCAGCTACACCGCGCTGGTATCTGACAAGTAATTGAATGAAATTCCAATTAATAATAGATTCATTTATACGAAGCTGTGAAATCAGCTGACACTAATACCATGGCCGATACACAGACACAGGGTATTAATAACATTATTTTCTGCACTTTATCTGGAAAACCGGTCCCGTGTGGAAATTCAATTCGGGGGCTGGCTAGGTGTTGCCTAGTTTCGCTGTTCACTAAGCGGGCGCTGAACGGGCGGGCTGCTTAGTGCCCGGCAACGCATGTAACGCTCAGCTGTACAGCGCGAGCTGGCCAGCGCCCGTCTAACATTCCCGACAAATGCTAGAAGATTTGTCGGGTCGGCTGTATAGCGCCCGGCCAGACCCCGGTTAGTTTATTGATATCAGAAAGGGTTAAAGCAAAAGAGGTATGATTGACAAAATGAAACATTTCAGGAAATAGTATATTATGCACCGAGGGAAGAAAGTAGGCTGTGCGCTCCCGCGTGTAGTTGCCGCCCGAGCGTAGCGAGGGCGGCACGTACGCGGGAGCGCGGAGCTTACTTTCTTCCCGAGTGCTATATACAATTTTTTCTCATCCCCAGCGGAAAGTTCGTTCACGCTAAATGTATCTCATTATAGTCTGAATATATATATATATATATATATATATTAGGGTGTGCCAAAAAAAAAAAAAAAAAAATTTGAACGCACATCAACATTCCGGTGGAGCATCTCAAATAGAATATCTCAGCCAAATATGAGCTCTTAATATTGATATTTAGAACTGCCTAACTCAGTTTTCCCATTTTTGATTTGAATAACACGTGAAAAAAAATCGGAAAATTTTCGAATTGTTTTTTCTCGTAACCGGCTTGATTTAGAAACTTTCTGAATACAGATTCTTATAGGAAATTTCAAGCTCTACAAAAAAGTACTGAGATAGAATTTTCCTAACTCTCACCGATTAGGAGATATTCGCCTATAAACATTGAGTCATAGCGTCATAGAGTCATACGACTCTGGAAAAAAACAAATTATTTTTCAACTGCGCATCGAAATTTCGGTAGAGCATCTCAAATAGAACATCTCAGCCAAATATGAGCTCTTAATATTGATATTTAGAACTGCCTATTTTAATAACTAAAATTAGTAATGAAAATTAGTAACGAAATTAGGCCTATAGGTGTGACGCATCGGTTGTGTGTATCACGTTGATGTTAAGAAGCACCTACGTAACACACATAACCAGGCGTCACACCAACGTAACACACGCAGTCGCGATCAGTTGATCGTAGTACTAAAATCAGCCGTTGCTTCGTAAGGTCACGGTCACATCTTGGGTATATGGACTAGCAGTCCATAGGTATCAAAGGGCTCTGTACGAAGCGCTAGACACTCGCGCATGCGCGTGACGCCGGGAAGAAAGTAAAACCAGGGACTGAATATAGCACTTCTTTCCCTGATCAGCGGGAAAGAAGTACGAACTTTACGGTAGGGGATGAGAAAAATATCTTTTTTACATTCAAACTGTTGAAATGCAAAAAAAAAAAAAAAAAAAAAAAAACACTTTTCCTGAAATGTTCAATCTTGTCATGTTTCTTTTTGCTCTAACCTCTTTATTTTCAATATCTTCATATATTTCTCATTTATATAATCATTTATCAAAAATTGATTGAAAATAAGAAATATAAAAATTATTATTTTTTCTTTAAATTCATAGTATTTTTCATAATAATTCATGAATATCTATTATAAGTTCATCAATTTGCTGCGTATACAAAAAAAAAAAAAAATCACAAAAAGTATTATCAAAACCATTTTAATCAGAAAAACTTTAATGTCCATTTTCTCAAAACTCAATATGTGTCGTTTGATACACGAATGCGTAACAGGGTCCATATATGGTTACCGTCGAGCATATCGGGTTAATAATGAATGTTGATCGAAATTGTAAGCATATAAATAGCTCAGCTACAATTTCGGGCTCTCCCAACTAGGGCCTAGGCAAGTTTTGATGTGAAAACGCATGCAGGGAAAATATCTGGCCTTGCTAACCGGGGGCTGCACAGCTAAACTAGAAAAAATTATTTACAGTTATGCTATCTATTGCCCGTATAGCACCCGACTAGTTGGGCCATCTTCGGGATTGCCCATCCGGGGGCTGGGCAAACACCGGGCGTTCCCGGAGAAATTTCCACACGGGTGGTTTCACCAACTTTCTTCAAATTGTTAAACTTTTGTATATATTCCTCAAATTTTGGTTATTGAAAGACTAATTCCGCGTGTGGAGTTTCCGCACTCGAAGTTTTTCACGTGTGGTAGTCTCCACACTCTCCACACAAAAGTCGCCGGCCATGCTTGAAACTCGACATAATTTTTTTCACAGCTTCTATGAGTCAAATGAATGACTCAAACAATTTTTCAAATTTTTTCATTTTCAATAGTTTCAGAGTTGCAGGGGGTTGAATTTCGTCAAAAAGGGGCAAAAAACGGAAACACGCTGTCTTTCAAATGCTCATATCTTCGGTTCTATCTATCCTACAGACTTTATCCTGTGTTCCTTTTGAATTTCTTGGAACAGACTTGTATATTATATTTTTTAAATTTTGGTATAGCTACAACGACTATTTGTTATAAACAATTATATTATTCAAATGCAATTTTCAAGGTCGGAACACGCTTCTAAAATTTTGAAAAAAATATGAGCGTGTTTCTTGGACAATTTCCTGAAAGATAGGTGAGTCTCAGAATGGAACTCGGATGGAAAGTATTTTTAAACAGTGATTGAATAAAAGAAAGTGGCGCCGCGCGACGCTGCTGGCGCGCCCCTACGTAGATCCACGCTTTTGCTTGATCAATAGCTGTTTAAAAATGCTTTCCATCCAAGTTCCATTTTTGAACTTACTTTTCTTTTAGGAAATCGTCCGAGGAACACGCTTATATTTCTTTCAAAATTTTCAGAGCGTGTTCTCACCTTGAAAATTGCATTGCAATAATATAATTGTTTATAACAAATAGTAGTTGTTGCTATGGCAAAATTAAAAAAATACGACATGAAAGTATGTTTCAAGAGCTTTGAAATGAGCACATGACCAAGTGTCTGGGATGTATAGAACCGCAGATATGAGAGTTTGAAAAAATACGTGTTTCCCGTTCATGCCCCTTTTTGGTAGATCTACGTAAGAGGCGCGCTAGCAGAATGCGCGGGTTCCGCTCTTGCTTAATCAATCGCTGTTGAAAAATACTTTCCATCCGAGTTCCATTCTGAAACTCACTTATCTGTTATGAAATTGTCCAAGGAACACGCTCAAATTTTTTTCAAAATTATCAAAGCGTGTTCTCACCTTAAAAATCGCATTTGAATAATATAATTGTTTATAACAAATAGTCGTTGTCGCTATACCAACATTTGAAAAATATAATATAAAAGTCTGTTCCAAGAGCTTCAAAACAAACACAGGATCAAGTCTGTAGGATGGACAGAACCGAAGATATGAGCATTTGAAAGACAGCGTGTTTCCGTTTTTTGCCCCTTTTTGACGAAATTCAACCCCCTGCAACTCTGAAACTATTGAAGATAAAAACATTTGAAAAATTGTTTGATACATTCATTTGACTCGTAGAATCTGTAAAAAAAATCAAGAAAAAATCGGAGACACCAAGTGAAATTTTCGATTTAATTTGTCCGGTCTGACGTGGAATGACTCTTATATGAGCAATTCCACGTCAGACCGGACAGCTTTCTGACCTCGATGTTACCGATTTCGCTATTATTTTTTTTACAGGTTCTATGGAACAAATAAATGTATCAAACAATTTTTTGTTTTTTTTTTTTGGCCCCTATTTTCCAAGTTACACGGGGGTGAAATTCAGGAAAAAGAGCCAAAAATCGAAAACATACTCCTCTTCAAACGGTCATATCTTTGATTGTATTAATCCTAGAGACTTCATCCAAGAACCATTTTAAAGCTATTGAATGACACTATTATAATATATTTATTTAATTTTGCGGTAACAAACAATTCTATTTGTTATAAACAAATATATTATTCAAACCTGATTTTCAAACAAAGGCCACGCGATACCATTCTCAAAAAAATATGAGCGTATTCCTTGGTCAATTTTCTACAAAATCGTTAAGTCAACTTCATGGAGAAACGATGGACACTATATGAAAACTATTTATTTATAAGCGACGGCGCGCGCTGCCACCGAAAAACCGTACCCGAGCCGGGTCTTTCAGCGGCAGCGCGCGCCGTCGCTTATAAATAAATCGTTTTCACATAGTTTCCATCGTTTCTCCATGAAATTGACTTAACGATTTTGTAGGAAATTGATCAACGAAGACGCTCATACTTTTTTGAGAATGTTATCGCTTGGCCATTGCTTTGAAAATCACGTTTGAATAATATATTTGTTTATAACAAATAGAATTGTTTGTTACCACAGAATTAAATAAATATATAGAAATAGTGGCATTCAATAGCTTTGAAATGGTTCTAGGAAGAAGTCTTTCGGATGAAAACAACCAAAGATATGACCGCGAACATGCCCACCGATGCTTTCTCATGCTAGCCACACGTACCTGAGCCGGGTTTTTAGGTGGTAGCGCGCGCCGTCGCTTATAAATAAATCGTTTTAACATGGTTCCCATCGGTTCTCCATAAAATTGACTTAACGATTTCGTAGAGAATTGATCAAGGAATACGCTCATATTTTTTTGATTATTTTTTCCATCCAAATTTCAGCCAATAGAATTGCACCATTCGCCGTTATTTTGCATAGCCTACACGATATTCAACTGATAATTTTGCCAATTCCACTGGTAATTTCACGTGTGCTTTCACCGCGGTAATTTTTCATGTTAGCTATATATAAAAAACAAAATATTTTCCAATACAGTTAACGCTCCACTGAATTTGACAGATTAAATTATAATTATGATTCTGTGACCTTTAAATTTTGATTTCTAACTGTGGATTTTGTCTCATGATGCAATTCTATGGGCCGAAATTCGGATGGAAAAATAATCCCCCGCTTCGCTTCGCGCTCGTGATTTTGTAACCTGAAAAACTTGACTCCTTCCTGCAACGAACCTATCGGGAAATACCCGATAATTTTGAAGCTCTTGTGGTATCATATGTGATAATTTTATCGCTTGGTATTTGCTTTGAAAATCACGTTTGAATAATATATTTGTTTTTAACAAATAGAATTGTTTGTTACCGCGAAATTAAATAAATATATTATAATAGTGTCATTCAATAGCTTTGAAATGATTCTTGGATGAAGTCTTGAGGATAAATACAATCAAAGATATGACCGTTTGAAGAGGAGTATGTTTTCGATTTTTGGCTCTTTTTCGTGAATTTTACCCCCGTGTAACTTGGAAAATAGGGGCCAAAAAAAAAAAAATTGTTTGATGAATTTATTTGTTCCATAGAACCCGTAAAAAAAATCATTGCGAAATCGGTAACATCGAGGTCAGAAAGCTGTCCGGTCTGACGTGGAATTGCTCATATGAGCTTCATGCCATTTTTTGATGTTTTGCGTTTTGAACGTTTTTTTTTTTTCAGAATACCCGAGAAGTTGATAGTCCGACAGAAGAATTTCAACACATTTTTCGATAGAAATTTTCCGCTCTTTGCATTGAAAATATTTTCATGTATCGCAGACAGCCAGAAGTTCTACATACATATGGTTGAACCCTTTTCCGCAACTCCAAATTCGATTTTTGTTAGTCATTCGACAACTTGAAATATTCCCTTCGATGTGTCAAATTTATAGACTGGGCAACCACATACTTCATATTGAAAAAATCGATATCTCATAGTTAATTCCATAAACTGTTCAATCGATTGAAACATGATTCTGGTGTGTCGAATCAATTCTATCGACTGACTGGTTGATCTTTGCCCCAATTCGTCTCTCGAAAAGAAAAGAACCCCTGTTCGGTCATTTTTCGATTAGGCCAACTGTATTGATGTTATGCATTTTACGATTTTTTAACTTTTTCGAAAACAGACTTTTTTCAACTGGCTCTAACTTCAAGAGCTTGGATTCTTTTCGAAAAATGATAATAGCATAAAATGTGTCGAGAAGTCCGAGCTTTCTGAAAAAAAATTTTGCACATTTTTACAACGACACAATTCTAAGATTTTTGAGATTAACGAAAAATAACGATAAAAAAAAATATATCTTCTGAATTGCGACACCTTCGATTCACCTGAAACTTTTCACCTGAATTTGGCCAGTTACAATCAAGTTTTCCTCCAAAGGAAATTATGGACCTCCGATTCCTTCGGGAGTTACAGCATCATATAAGTGCCGGAAAATCGGAAAAATTTCACGGAAATCAATCTTAAATTTGATATGACAAGTTTTCGTGTTGTAGAAATACGTGTTTGCTGAAAAATAAAACTTTTCGGAATATACCAAACAATAGGTATAAATAAAAACGAGATTACAATTTTCCTTTTCTACGCCAAAAATATTTTCACGTACAATCGGAAAAAGAAAGAAAAATTGTAATCCCGTTTTCGTTAATATTGTTTGGTATATTCCGAAGAGTTTTATTTTTCAGCAAATATGTATTTTTATTACATGAAAACTTGTCTTATCGAAGTTAAGATTGATCCGTGAAATTTTTTCGATTTTTCGGCACTTATGATAGTGTAACTCCCAAACGAATCGGAAGTCCATAACTTCCTTTGGAGGAAAACTTGATTGTATCTGGCCAAATTCAGGTGAAAAGTTTCAGGTAAATCGAAAGTGTCACAATTCAAAAGATATTGATTTTTTTTTTTTTTTTTCGTTAATCTGAAAAATCTTCGAATTGTGTCGTTGAAAAAATGTGCAAAATTTTCTCTTCAGAAAGCTCGGACTTATCGACACATTTTATGCTATTGTCGTTTTTCGAAAAGAATCAAAGCTCTTGAAGTTAGAGCCAGTTGAAAAAAGTCTGTTTTCGAAAAAGTTGAAAAATCGTAAATGTATAAAATCAATACAGTTGGCCTAATCGAAAAATGGCCGAACAGGGGTTCTTTTTTTTCGAGAGACGAATTGAGAAAAAAATTGGCATCAAGATCGGCGTCGGTGACCTTCACCGATTAGGTGAAATGCATGCCATGGAACCCCCCAGATATGATATCTCAAGATATCTGATATATAAAACCCCAAAAAGCACCCCTGGTGCAAAAACCTTTCGCCAAGTACATTAATGTGGTCACTACTACCAAAAAAATCCACCAACCAAAATTCCTCCTTAACAAAATTGGTACTATAAAAATGTCTACTTACAAAAGGATTGAAATCAGATACAATTGCCAAGTACATGTCTTCTGTATAACAAAAGTTTACAACAGAAGAACAGAAATCTGAATAGTCTTGTATCGTTCACTCGCTATGCTCGCTCACTCGATCGGCTCTTGATAATTACGGGGAAAAAAATTAGGAAAAAAAAATTTAGTACGTGGTACTTGCGGGCCATTTATGAATAAGTAAAAGAGAAGTAAAAGAGTACTAAGAGATTCATTTAGGTCTATGTATCATTTGTTCGATATATATTGATATAATGGCCCGCCAAGTACCACTTCCTAAATTTTTTTTTCCTAATTTTTTTCCCTGTAATTATCAAGAGCCGATCAAGTGAGCGAGCGTAGCGAGTGAACGATACAAGACTATTTAGATTTCTGTTCTTCTGTTGTCAACTTTTGTTATACAGAAGACATGTACTTGGCAATTGTATCTGATTTCAATCCTTTTGTAAGTAGACATTTTTATAGTACCAATTTTGTTGAGGAGGAATTTTGGTTGGTGGATTTTTTGGTGGTAGTGACCACATTAATTTACTTGGCGAAAGGTTTTTGCACCAGGGGTGCTTTTTGGGGTTGATATCACCACTTTTTGTACAATTGCGCTCGTCTACCTAATAATTGTGCTCGCACGCTACGCTTGCTCGATTGGGTTTTCCTGTATCCTCACTCGCGAGGCTTGTTCAGTTGTCAGCATTCTGTCAATTGTTCCAATGAACATCTCAATGCATGTATACGGTGATGCCTTTTGTATCATCTGAATTCCTCAAAAAGCAGCAATGTTAAATGTAGTAGTATAATTTTAAATGAATGAAAATAGTGTTATAATATACACGTATGTTCATACTCTTCTGTGAGCCTTGAATTTTTGTGGACAGACGTAACATGTGTTCTTTTATTAAGTTCCACGAATTGTTTCGTTGGAATCCGGTATAATTCTATATGCCCGAGCGTGTAACCCTGCGCGCAGCCCTCCTCCTGTCTCATCTGGGCCTGGGACCGGCAATGGCGGAGTCACTTGCACGCAGGCTTATAGTTGCTGCTCATGATTAAATATATATAAATGTAAGAATCTCGCTTAGGGGTAATAAAGTGTGCAAGACGATTAAGGTTTGATTACAGTCTCTTTATCAAATGAAATGTAAATAAGACAAATGTTGTCTCCTCGAGACTTGTTCCGCTCTGTAAGGCGACTACTCTGAGACTGAGGATTTCGGAATGATTGCTCCAGTTATTGTTTACTCCCACCAGCTAAGCTTGACCGGCCATTGTCAAGCCTTACGTCACTTGTTGACATGACCAGCGCCGTAATCCGTCTTACATAAATATGAGATATATGTGTTGCAATTCTTATTAACCAGGTATTTTTTTTTTTTTTTTTTTTTTTTTTTTTTTTTAATGCAGCTACGTCCTCTGCAGAAAGAACATGTACTCGTCCTGTACTCATAACGTCAACTTTGAATTCGGGTCTGAACAGAAAGTATCGAAATATATAGAATTGAGCCGATTGAGCCTATTGATGCAAGACTAGCGTAGAGCATAGAATGGAAGTTTTTGAAGTCAAACACTTGCATTCTGCTCTATTCGTCTGACTCTGTCTGTTTCTTGTATCAAATCACACTGTCTCGATATTTTGCAACTTCAGCGTTTTCTCTCATCATCCTCTTTTCTCATACGGCGACCCGCTACAAAATTAAACAATCCATAAAAAGGTTGTGCAATGAATAAATAAATATAAATGAGAAATAAATGGTTATTATAATTTTCATGATTGAATACAAATCTCTATCATCTGAGAAAGAGGAAGTCTATTGATCATTTCTTTAATATTGAATAGGTATTTTCATTCTAACCATTTGTCGCGATAGCACTAATCTGAATTTGATTGTCGTTCCGAGCGGAGAATCTAAGCTATTTGTAAAAAATGGATTAAAAGTTATCTTCACCGAAGGTCAAGGCACTACGTTGTCGTGGAGTGTAAAATAAAACCTATCGGAGTCCAACGCACAACGTCGACTTACAGTCTCGTTTGGACTAGAGGATACCGAGATAAAATATAGACGTACATTCTATAGAACTCGTCGGAATCCAACGCATAACGTTGACGCACAATTTGGGTCTGAGCCGACGAGCCTTTAAGGGCTTTTGAGCGCTCTGCTGTTTTATCGACGGAGTAGCATTTTTGGCCAATTCTCATAACCACAATTTAGTCCACGGATCACGTCTCTATTGCTCTACTAATCACTCTCAGAATTCGTTGGGGTGATCCTCAGATTATCAGCTACACCGCGCTGGTATCTGACAAGTAATTGAATGAAATTCCAATTAATAATAGATTCATTTATACGAAGCTGTGAAATCAGCTGACACTAATACCATGGCCGATACACAGACACAGGGTATTAATAACATTATTTTCTGCACTTTATCTGGAAAACCGGTCCCGTGTGGAAATTCAATTCGGGGGCTGGCTAGGTGTTGCCTAGTTTCGCTGTTCACTAAGCGGGCGCTGAACGGGCGGGCTGCTTAGTGCCCGGCAACGCATGTAACGCTCAGCTGTACAGCGCGAGCTGGCCAGCGCCCGTCTAACATTCCCGACAAATGCTAGAAGATTTGTCGGGTCGGCTGTATAGCGCCCGGCCAGACCCCGGTTAGTTTATTGATATCAGAAAGGGTTAAAGCAAAAGAGGTATGATTGACAAAATGAAACATTTCAGGAAAATATCTTTTTTACATTCAAACTGTTGAAATGCAAAAAAAAAAAAAAAAAAAAACACTTTTCCTGAAATGTTCAATCTTGTCATGTTTCTTTTTGCTCTAACCTCTTTATTTTCAATATCTTCATATATTTCTCATTTATATAATCATTCATCAAAAATTGATTGAAAATAAGAAATATAAAAATTATTATTTTTTCTTCAAATTCATAGTATTTTTCATAATAATTCATGAATATCTATTATAAGTTCATCAATTTGCTGCGTATACAAAAAAAAAAAAAAAAAAAATCACAAAAGGTATTATCAAAACCATTTTAATCAGAAAAACTTTAATGTCCATTTTCTCAAAACTCAATATGTGTCGTTTGATACACGAATGCGTAACAGGGTCCATATATGGTTACCGTCGAGCATATCGGGTTAATAATGAATGTTGATCGAAATTGTAAGCATATAAATAGCTCAGCTACAATTTCGGGCTCTCCCAACTAGGGCCTAGGCAAGTTTTGATGTGAAAACGCATACAGGGAAAATATCTGGCCTTGCTAACCGGGGGCTGCACAGCTAAACTAGAAAAAATTATTTACAGTTATGCTATCTATTGCCCGTATAGCACCCGACTAGTTGGGCCATCTTCGGGATTGCCCATCCGGGGGCTGGGCAAACACCGGGCGTTCCCGGAGAAATTTCCACACGGGGTGCTGGGACAACCAGCGCGGTGTACAGGCTCTCGTTAGCAGTCTTTTAATATTATTCCGCGGTAAATCAGAGCAGCAGGAGCGATAACATCCGTGGACTCAATTCCGAAGTGACAGGCTAGCGTCGACACGAACACATGCAGAGACTGCCCTATAGGTGTAGTCATTTCGATAGGGTTTTTCAGCTAGCCGCTAGAGGCGCTCTTCCAAACGAGGAGTTGTCGGAGCTCGCTCAAAAGCCCTTAAGGTGAAGTGAAACGTTTGTCAGAACCTCGAAAACGGGAATCGTGAATTCTCCGGAACTACTGAATCAATCGCGATGAAACTTTGAGGGATTACACATCATTGTGGCAGAAAGTGGCTGATTAATTCACTTTTCCAAAATTTGACAAAAATTTTCACAGATTGACGTACCGACCTCATAAATCGCAAGATTATTCACTGTTGACGTAGATAATCGCATTTTCCCGATAATTAGCCACTCCGCAATGAAGAACCACACACTTTGAGCCTAATCCCGTGTCATTTGATGGAAAAATGGGTGAGAATTGACGATTCTCCGTTACTCATAACTAAAAAACCGACATTCAGTTGAGATCACAACCCGTATCGACATTTAGGCGAGATCACAGCCTGTACCGAAATTGCAGCCAGTTTACTTGCAAATAATCTAGCGGTGGGCAGAGGTACCAAACGTTCGGTAGTTCTGTTTTACCGCGGTGCAAGGCACCCGGCCGTGGCCTTGAAACGTTTCACTTCACCTTAAAGATGAGCCTAACAGAGAGCTTAAAGTGGAGTTCGTAGCAATGCAACGCTTGAACTCGGCTTTTTTGGTCTGGCTCCATGCCGTCCTTATATCAAATCAGGCTATCCTGATATTTTTCAACTTTAACATTTTCTTTTGATTTTCTATTGTCAGACTTCCTCAGGCGGTAACGTGCTAAATAATTGGAATCCCTAAAAAAAAACGTTACCTCCGATAATTACATTCATAAATGAAAATAGGCCAAATCTACAATGTATAAGTGAACAAAATCTAGAGGTAATAGTCACTTAATAGTCATCTGACAGTCTTGTGTCATGCAAGGTAAACCTAATCGTAAAATTATCCGTTCACGATTGTTATTTTATTCATTACCATGAATTTTACACGTCAATCGATTCGCATAACCTCAAAAGCTCAAGATCGTAAGATTTAAGATTAACCTATCGAAACTAATGTACTTGGCGTAAGGTTTTCGCACCGGCTTTTGGTGGGTATTCACTAGTTTTTGTACCTTCAAATTTTGTATTAATCATTGCTTGTACTTTATTTTATTTCCTTTATTCGGATTCGAAAATATGAAATGACAACACGCGTCTGCTATGCGTCTGCTAGTGTTGCAGACGGTTTCTGTCTGCGATACCAGCGCTGATTGCGTCGTGACTGTCGTACTAACGCCACTCTATACAATTTTTGTGTAGATTTTCCCTTCTATGTGATTTTATGGGAATGGTTTTAGTGTGAACGAATCTTGGTCTGAAGACGACGACGTAGGAGAAACATTGTACGAGGAAACGGGGTATCAGAATCTGTAGTTAATTATATCTCAGCACTCCGGACACCGATTTAATCGATCTAGGGCTCAAATGAAAGCTTTTCATGCCCACATCCTGGATTAAATTAGTTTTAATTCGTGTATGTTGTGAGGTGAAAGAAAACAAAGATACTAATTCGCGGTATAGGTTAGGGTAGTTGCCTCTCAGGTATATAGACTCGTTGAGTCTCGCGCTTGAAAAAATTTTTTTTTTTAATGTACTTAGCGCGAGACTCTACCGAGTCTCTTGATTTCTATATTTGTTTTACAAGAAAGCGATCCCGATTATGACGCTCCACTGTTTCGTCGCGTTTTTCCCGGCGATTTCATGAGAGACCTAGCTCCGCAACAGCCAGCGCAGTGCGCAAATGGTATTTAATGAAATAAGCTATTTGAAATCGTTGAAATACAACGAAGATCATATGATCTGCGTCAAGCATACAATATTTATACATTCCTTGTTCTCGTAAAAATAAAGTTGCTGATCATGCCGATCGGCCTCCTACGCCGGAGATGCAAGTAGTGGCAGAAGACGTATTAGGTAATTGAATGCTCCTCATTCGGTATCACCAATTATTTCTTAAATAAAATTCAGCTAAATTCGCATAATTTACGTACAGAATTATTGGTTACTCATTTGCGACATACTATTGTATTGATTATTTTTCCCATCCAAATTTCAGCCAATAGAATTGCACCATTCGACGTTATTTTGCATAGCCTACACGATATTTAACTGATAATTTTGACAATTCCACTGGTAATTTCACGTGTGCTTTCACCGCGGTAATTTTTCATGTTAGCTATATATAAAAAACAAAAGATTTTCCAATACAGTTAACGCTCCATCGAATCTGACAGATCAAGAGACTCGGTAAAGTCTCGCGCCAAATACATTGAGAAAAAAAAAAAAAAAAAAAATTCACGCGCGAGACTCAACGAGTCTATATACCCGAGAGGCAACTACCCTAACCTATACCGCGAATTAGTATCTTCGTTTTCTTTCACCTCACAACATACACGAATTCGAACTAATTTAATCTAGGATATGGGCATGATAAGCCTTCATTTAATCCCTAGATCGATTTAATCGGTGTCAGGAGTGCTGAGATATAATTAACTACAGATTCTGATACCCCGTTTCCTCGTATAATGTTTCTCCTTCGTCGTCTTCAGACCAAGATTCGTTCACACTAAAACCATTCCCATAAAATCACATTTCGTCGCTAAACGCAGGACGTATGATCTATGCTTATACACAGAACATACGTCCTTACGCATCTGGGAACATGACATAGAAGGGAAAATCCACACAAAAGTTGTATAGAGTGGCGTAAGTACAAGAGTCACGACGTAGTTAGCGCCAGTATCGCAGACAGAAACTGTCTGCTACACTACACGGTGCTCCTCAAGCAAGGAAAAGTGGACCAAAAATGAATCCAAAATCGGCTAACGCAGCAAGTTTCTATATTTTTTGTAGATTAAGAAAATGTTAAGCTGAAAATCCTAGCTGATCGGTTTCGCAGGTTATGGCCGTTTTTGTATTTATACCGCGCACGTTCATGAAAAGCAGAGTAGAACACTTTACTACGCACATGCAATCGACCTCTTGATCCCAATGTGAGAAAATTAAGTATGTATTAATGATTTTTCATTGAAAGTCTCGTTTTTTTTTTTTCCGAAATTATTTGATACGTTAATTTACCGGCCTCTGAATAATGCCGCTTCTCCACTATTCCCGTTTTTGCAACGTATCAACAGATTTCCTAATTGAAAATTTGAATAATTTTTATCGTTCATGATATGATTTTTAAAGCAAGATTGTAGAAACTACTTTTAGCTTGACCCAGGATCAATGATGAGGACGTAGTGATTAAGGGGTTGGCTAGTAAAAAATGACTAGTTTTTCATAAATTGATTACGGCATAGTCGTCACATCGAGTATTCATCGATCTCATATATTCGTAAACTGATGATTTCCCTGACATATCCAGAAACAAAATAATACCTAAATCATGAACAAATGGCTAGATATCGATTTTTCATTGTTTTTTCCTTTTTAATTGCTTTAAAACAATAAAAAATCTAGTAGATTGGTTCGATTACAGTCTACGATGGCTTATTTTCTTCGGGCAACTATTCTCTATGATTCGCCTAAGGCTTTTTTTTTCATCATGTTGGTGACGGTGAATATTCAATTTTACAAAATTGCACGTATACCGATTTCAATCAACAAATAACCACATTGAATTGCCGATTGACAGAGGAAATAATCTGTTGTTACGAACGGCCCTTTTCTCACGTTTTTCCAAAGTCTCTATGCTATTGCAAGTAGGGGCAGTCAGCGCATTCCTACACGCGCGCGCTCGATCGGAAGCAGAGCAGGAAACGAGTCAGGGGCGCAATGACCCCCGAAACCACATATTCAGCGGCTTGCAGAAAACCCCGCCGTCGAGCAACCCGAGGTTTCTTTATGGAAACCGAGGTGATTGCTAGTCAGTCGTTTTTTTACCGAAAGTGAACAAAGTGGTCACCCTCCAGCATCGCTCGCTAGCCGCACCTAACCGGGCACAGGACTCTGCCAGAAGGACGAAGGTGTGAAGCAGTCCAGGGCGTGAAGTAACAGAAGGTCAACTCGACAGCTGACGTTAGCTGAGACGCCCGGCATAAGCTGCACCTATCGAATCCAGCGCGAGCTGTCTTGAGTCGGTGGGTTCTTGGAGTCGGCTCGAGTGACGCTCGGAGTTAATTCGGTAGACTCATTTCCTTCTTTGCCATCCATATAACATTCCTTATACATTTACTGCCACCCAATTTCAACTTATATTCTTTTATATTCCAATATTATATCTCTATCTGATATCTATTTCTTTGACATTTATTTATTATATCTTTATAACTAATTCACGTAGTCTCTAGTATAGTTTAGTGTATTTCATAATCTACTTAGTATTAATTGGTATTTCCCCTGTTATTCCAAATAAGACTATATCTATTCGTATATTTATACTCATTTGTCTCATTAAGTCAATCCACACAATCACAGGTGTCCTTAGGACTTAATTCAAGCAAACCCACGAGAGTAATCTTCAGCCGCTCGGAGGTTGCTCTTTTAAAATTATTATAAAACATTGACACCTGAAGCCTTCAGCTCGGGTGCCCGTAACACTGTCGTGGTGAATTTGTGGGAAATAGTTTTGTGGACAAAATGAGCCATCGTAGACTGTAATCGCACCAATCTACTAGATTTTTTATCGTTTCAAAGCAATTCAAAATGAAAACTTGATATCTAGCCATTTGTTCATAATTTGGGTATTATTTTGTTTCTGGACATGTCAGGGTAATCATCAGTTTACGAATATAATAATTCGATGAATACTCAATGTGGCGACTATGCCGTAATCAATTCATGAAAAACTATTCATTTTTTATCAGCCAACCTCCTTAACTGATCTTCTGTTAGAAAGAAAAAATTTAAAAAGAAAGTAGAAAAAAAAAAAAAAAGAAGGGATCAGTTAATCACTACGTTAGCCGATCTTGGATCCATTTTTGGTCCACTTTTCCTTGCTTGAGGAGCACCGTGACTAGCAGACGCGTGTTGCCATTACATGTTTTTAAATTCAAATAAAATAAAAGAAAGTAGGAGCAATGCTTAATAAAAACTAGTGAGTACCCACTAAAAACCCCTCGAGTGCGAAAACCTTACGCCAAGTACCTCAATGTGATAGTCACCAATAAAAATGTTTCGATAGGTTAATCTTAAATCCTACGATCTTGAGTTTTTGAGGTTATGCGAATCGACTGACGTGTAAAATTCATGGTGATAAATAAAATAACAATCGTGAACGGATAATTTTACGATTAGGTTTACCTTGCATGACACAAGACTGTCAGATGACTATTAACTGACTATTACCTCTAGATTTTGTTCACTTATACATTGTAGATTTGGCCTATTTTCATTTATGAATGTAAGTATCGGAGGTAACGTTTTTTTTTTTTTTAGGGATTCCAATTATTTAGCACGTTACCGCCTGAGGAAGTCTGACAATAGAAAATCAAAAGAAAATGTTAAAGTTGAAAAATATCAGGATAGCCTGATTTGATATAAGGACGGCATGGAGCCAGACCAAAAAAGCCGAGTTCAAGCGTTGCATTGCTACGAATTCCACTTTAAGCTCTCTGTTAGGCTCATCTTTAAAGGCTCGTCGGCTCAGACCCAAATTGTGCGTCAACGTTATGCGTTGGATTCCGACGAGTTCTATAGAATGTATGTCTATATTCTATCTCGGTATCCTCTAGTCCAAACGAGACTGTAAGTCGACGTTGTGCGTTGGACTCCGATAGGCTTTATTCTACACTCCACAACAACGTAGTGCTTTGACCTTCGGTGAAGATAATTTTTTAATCCATTTTTTACAAACAGCTTAGACTCTCCGCTCGGAACGATCTCAATCAAATTCAGATTAGTGCTATCACAACAAATGGTTAGAATGAAAACACTTATTCAATATTAAGGGAGTATATACACCTTTGAATCTTCAAAAAATCGTTCTTGTTTTTATATTTTTTTTAGAATGCTAGTGACCTACGTTACCTGCAAATAAATTGGCGTCCGAAAATCTAGAGGATTTGAAAAGTTACAGCCATGACAGTCCCGAATTGCGAAAAAGCGCCGCCGCGCGGCGCGCGGACGCTCATATTCGTCCCGTAAATATTGTACAGTACCGCCAACACCACTGTCTTGCTTTTTTTGACGTTTTCATATATTTTGCTTTTTAATTTTATTTTGTGATTTTTCAATTCTTTGTAATTATGATTTTTATACATATTTAATTTTCAATATTCTTTTGAATTGTTATAATTGACAGAACACATGGCTGCGATCTACATTTTTTCGAGGTTAGCTGGTGTCTACTTGTTTGTAAATAGTCGTGCTGTCATTGCGAATTCAAACCAATAGTAATTTTCAATATTGAACAAACACAGTGTATATATCTGAGTTGAGATGAGACGTCGGAATCGAAAGAAGATGATCCATCTAAAAAGTGCATTTGAAATCGATGCCAGGAGACTACACATTCAGATTTCTAAAAAGATGAGTATTTCTATAATATATTAATTGCGAAAGTTTGATAAATATTATAAGAAAAAAGGTATCATTGATGAAAGATGGGAGAATTTTCGGAGTACTGACAAAAATTGTGCTAGCATCTTTTGAATCTCAAAAATATTGAAGATTAAGTGGAGACTTCGGTGAAATTTTGAAAATCGCTATTAGAGGTTGTATAAAAAAATCCTTCCAGCAGTTTTTGAATAATGTCAGTATAGACTGTGAAAAAAAATTTCAGCCTCCTGCAATGAAAATGTAAGCGCAAGAAACCTTGCGAAAAAGATTTTTCTCACCGCTGTCAAAAATTCCTTGCGTCTACACTTTCATCGCAGGAGGCTGAAACTTTTTTTTACTGACATAATTCAAAAACTGCTGCAGAGATTGTTTTATACACGTCTTTTCAAAGTTGTAAGAATTAAAAAACCTGTTTTTGCCAAAAATTTCACCGAAGTTTCCCCTTAAGAATTTTGAAGGATTTTTATGTTTTGAAAAATGTTGATCAGATTTTTCCTGACGCGATTCATTATTTTTCTAGCAGCCTTACTGGACATCGACCGGACACTGTTGTTGGACAGAACAGGTCAAAACTCACTAAAAGCCTACGCCTGGCACATGTGTCTAGACTCGAGTCATAAAACATCGATACGAGAGCAGCTGTGGATCCAGCATATGAATCATAAGCAGAAACTTAGAACTTGATTTTCGGTAGCTACATTTTCTCCTATGGGAAAAGTAGAAAATAAAAAAAAAAAATGAAAAAATAAAATGTTAAAAAGTTGATTTCTGGAGAATGAATATTTTGACCGGTTCTCGTAAAAAATCAGGAGCATCGTTGGACCGATTCTGGAGTTTTTGGTCTTCAAATTTTGAGAATCAAGGCCTCTATCAGATGAACATAGGACTTTTTGATAAACCCATTTTTAGTTGAAATATTAGAAAAATAAGCAAAATTTTTTTTCAAATTCAGAAAAAAAATCGAAAAAATTCAATAACTCGAGTAATTCTTGCAATATCAAAAAGTTTTATCTTCATCTGATAGAGGCATGTCTTATGAACAATTAAGAACCAAAAATTTCAAGATCGGTCGAACGCTAGGTCTGATTCTTTACGGCAACCGAGTGATTTTGTATTTTCCTGTCTTCAGCGCAGCCACTATTAGACTGGGAGTAATACATGATGTAAGATATGGATAACGAAGGTCAAACCCTCCCCAAACATGATGATTTTTTTAAATTTTATCAGTCTTCAAGTTGAAAAAAAGGAAAATTGTTTTTCAGAAATTCAACCCATTTGAAGGTGTATATACCCCCTTAAAGAAATGATCGATAGACTTTCTCTTTCTCAGATGATAGAGATTTGTATTTAATCATGAAAATTATACACGGAAAAAAAAATGTTACACTTACAAAAAATAGTGTTAACTTTACAGAACTCCTGTGCCAAATAAGGGACAAGCGAAGTCTGTTGTCACGTTAACAAGGGTAAACTTGTAACCATGATCAGTAGGAATTACAAAATGCTTTGTCAAATGAACAAATGTTCTACAGTTGTTAATATTACTCTTGAGTCATGTGGAAGTTGCCATGTTAAAGCTACAATATCTTCTGTTGAATGTACAAGCTTCCAATGTAACAATTACTAAATATTCTTACTCGAATGCCTATGTTACTGTAACAATACTGGCGTATGGAATTCCATGATAACATAGTCAAAATGACTTTCTCTCCAGTCAGTATAACAAGAAGTCGAGTAAAATTCTTTACAAATCTTGTTTTGTAAGTGCAGCATCAGTATTTTTTTCCGTGTAAAAACCGTTTATTTCTCATTTATATTGATTTATTCATTGCACAACCTTTTTTATGGATTGTTTGATTTTGTAGCAGGTCGCCGTATGAGAAGAGAGGATGATGAGAGAAAACGCTGAAGTTGCAAAATAACGAGACAGTGTTGTTACGTGCGCAACTTTCAGTATACCTAAATCTCTAAAAATCTTTTTCATTAATTCACTAATTTCATTAATTCTCTCTTTCTGTTATAATTAATTCTTTCATTCTCCTATCATATTTTTGAAACCGAATAAATATTAATTTCATTTCTAAACAGCGAACAGTAGAGCTCTCGTTTACTTCAAAACGTGATTTAGAGCCCAAGAGCGAGTCGCAGTAGAAACATAATATTAAATTGTAACTAATATTTATTCCTTCTTGAAATGGCTTATAAGTCACGTAGGTGTCGATGAGAGCGAAGCAGCGCTCTAGCACCCAGTATTGCTGACCCCTCATCATCACACTACCTTATTAGTACGTAAATTAGTTTCTATCTCTCTCTCTCCTTTTAGAACAATAGGGAGAACTAAGTTAATATGAGTGAGACTATATGTGAGGTATGGAGTAACATGGGACCGCATAACGTCACCAGGCCCCCGCTCCTGCGCCTAACTGCAAGTACATTGTTGCAACCGCGTGCACCTCGTCGCCTTTGAACTTGAACTAGTGTCTTTCATCTGGTAAATCGCGAAGTGCGTGGATGTAAGGATCCGTGTGCAATAATCGAGCCACGAGTTGTGTTCAATCTTTTCTTTCTTTAAAGTAAAGTGGTAGCACAAAGGACTCTGTACCCGTTAACAAAATTTAAATAACTAACTTCATTATTCCGAACTATTTACTTCAATATACTTATTTAGTGGTCTTTCATCTGGTAAATCGCGAAGTGCGTGGACGCATCGACCCGTGTGCAAATATCGAGCCACGAGTTATACTCAATCTTTTCTTTGTCTTAAATTAAAGTGGTAGTATAAAGGACTCTGTACCCGTTAATCAATTCATACAAACGTGATATAATCTAGAAGTCTAGTGATCCGTTTAGACTTACATTAAATCTCTTCAAGATTTAAGTATTTTAGAACATCGTTCAATACTTTGAAATATATTACTTTAATATATTCGATTTAGTGATCTTTCTTCCGTCAAATCGCGAGGCGCGTGGCTGTAAAGATCCGTGTGCTAATTAGAGCCAAGAGTTGGTGTTCAATCTTTTATAAGTGTCGACCCAAAGGACTCAGTACTCGTCAATAAATTCAGTTAAAACGCGATTTAATCTAATAACTTAGTGATTCGTTTTCGTCAATCTAACATCTCTACTTAAGGTATAGATTCAGTGCAGAGACACAATTAGACTATAATAAACTTTGCCTCACGCCTTATATCCTCCTGGATATAAGTAGTTCTAAGAACAATCATTCAACTCAAATCCAAACCGTTTCCTTCTATTATATCTTAGAATCAGTGTAAAGACTATTCCAAATTCCGGGTTAATATATTCGTTTAATTCAAGTTTTATCAATCATTAGAGTCAGTTTCGAACAATTAACATTCATTGTGCAATAGAACATTTAATACGATTTTAAACAACTCTAAATTCTTCCGTTAAATAAAATCAACCGTCGAATCAAAGGCTACGAGGTTCCTACAAAGGTGAGGGCGGCTAATTATCCAACATCCAAAGATTAGTCTCATGCTACATCAGGTCAACCAAAGATAAGTCTCTACGAATAGCTCACATGCAATAGCTCATTCTATTATATTTTATATTATATTACTCGTTGTTCTCCATAATTCTTTAATTTTATAATAGTAATTATTCATTCGTCCAACTACAATTTTCTTAAATGTGTAAATTAACAATGGGAATATCGTCAGGCCAATACTAACGGTATTTCGGGTAAAACCCTCCCTGCTAAGAATGCCGGATAGGTTCCGCATAAGATCTGGATTCTAACCGAACTTATTCGCAAGTGTATAAGGTTTTTGATTAAGCATTTTATCCGGGCCTATGCGTAATGGATTCGTAAAACTGAATTTTTTTAGCAGGTTCTTATGCGGTCGAATCCGAAATCTTTTGGATCGCGAATACGACCCGCATTCGGTCCAATCCGCAAGTGTATCCGGCTTTTGATTAGGCATTTTATCCGGCCCTATACCGATTGTGCCCGCACGCCTGCTTCATTTTGAAGCAGGTTCCTATCCGGTCGAATCCGAAATCTTTTGGATCGTGAATACGACCCGCATGCGGTCGTATCCGCAAGTGTATCCGGCTTTTGATTAAGCATTTTATCCGGCCCTATGCAGCTTGTGCCCGTACGTCCGCTTCATTTTGGAGCAGATTCTTATCCAGTCGAATCCGCAATCTTTCGGATCGCGAATACGACCCGCATGCGGTCGTTTCCGCAATTGTATCCGGCTTTTAAACAAGCATTTTACTCGGCCCTATGCGGATAGTGCCCGCACTCCCACTTCATTTTGGATCAGGTTCTTATGCGGTCGAATTCGTAATGGTTTCTGTACACGCATTATTGTTCGTAGTACGCGATCTCATCAGAATCCTGCGACGACAATAATGTATACGCAATCTCGATCACTATCGCTGAAAGGTGAGGTGTTAAGAGGGTAACAATTTTATCAATCATAATGAGGTAATTCTCAGCAAAAAATGTACTGAGCAGAGGTCTCATTATAACTTATTGTGACTTGTACCCTTTTTGCACAAACTGATGCAGTTACATTTGACACGATAGTGTCGTTTCGAATAATAATATTTAATCGTCAAAATGATATGAAACTTCGTTTTTTTTTATATTTGACGACGTAAAAATGGGTACAAAAATATACTGTAATGAACCCAGTTCATTACTATTCAACAATATTAATACAAGAATATAATTATTCACAAAGTACGGCTATCTTACGTACGTATATGTTTTTTATGCAATAATATATCTCACGAAAACAATTGAGCAAATATGTGACTGGCCGCTAATTCGACTGTTGTCGGTTCTTTTTCTTCTTTCTTTTTTGATTCCATCCCGTACATAAAAATTTTCGTTTTGTAGATACATATGATTTCGTAATTATTATAAACCACAAAGCTGCATAACATCACTAGAAATTCACCAATAAAACATTCGCAAAAATTTCCTATCACAGGAATAACTTTTGCTACCTTTATATAATACTATAATTGACTTATCACACTTGGACGAAGAGACTAATCTTATCACAGTCATTGTTAATACAAATATTGACAAGTTATCACTGATCGAAGGAACGTAATCGAATATTATTTTAGATATTTTCTTTCAATCCCGTTATCCTCTTCTTTTCTCAAGAATCATGCCAACCTTCTTTATAATATGTAAGAGAGATTCAACAGATAAAAAGTTATTTTTCTTTTTTTTCCAACACTATTAGAGTTGTAACGAATGTATCAATTTTTTTCTCATTGCAGTTATCACAAATACATGTGTCTGAATGCGTAAAATACTAGTTTGAACCTGAAGATATTCTTATACACTAAATCGTCTTCATGTATGTATGTGCTTTTCCCGTTTTTTTTTTTTTTTTTTCGTTTCTTTGGTGCATATTTGCGAAAAAATATTCTCCCCAACATTAAAATATTTGTATACATTAGCAATAGTTAGCAATATCAAATAAGACTTGTCTTTTTCATATCATCTTGTAACCTAAATCTTTCCATACAGTTTTTCCATATATGAAGTATTGCACACAGTCCAGCTATAATATGCGATCCCAGATTAAAGTTTAGACGTAAGGTGCAGCCGAAGAATCCGTCTGTCGTCCATCAATGAGAGACGAATGACGTTAACGTCGCATAGAACATACCGACGCCCGATACGAATAACAGCACATTTCAGATTCCGGGTGAAAAGGAGCACGTTTCAAATTCCGGGTGAAAAAAAGCACATTTCAGATTGAGAATGAAAAAGAGCACATCTCAGGTTGACTCGAATACTAGCACGTTTCAGATTCACTCGAAAACTAGCACAGTTTAGGTCGAAGCGAATATTACTTATTAGCAAGTGTCAGGTAGGTTCATTATAAAATTGAATTAATGATAAAATTGAATCGAATTTTTGTGCATAATTGTAAATTTCCAATGTTAACACTTGCAAGTGTATTAGCATGCTAATAAGTGATATTCGCTTCGACCTGAATTGTGCTAGTCTTCGAGTGAATCTGAAACGTGCTAGTATTCGAGTCAACCTGAGATGTGCTCTTTTTCATTCTCAATCTGAAATGTGCTCTTTTTCACCCGGAATTTGAAACGTGCTCTTATTCACCCGGAATCTGAAATGTGCTGTTATTCGTATCGGGCGTCGATACGTTCTACGTACTCTCCGACGGTGTGCTGTTAGCATTGAATAGCTGTATAAAGAAATGGATCTATGTTATTCATGTAATATATAGTGTCCGTAGCATAGACAGTCAGGTGGATTAAATTCTATGACCAAGTATCTAATTTCTCTTATACAATTTTATTACATTTGCCTATAATCATACTTATTCAATTTTTCTAACCATCGACTTCTCTCTACGTCCACGTCAATTCATCTAGTCTCAAGGTTTCACAATCTCCTATTATACTTTTGATTTTACATTTGCCTGGCTCTCAAATCTTTTTGTGACATCTTTCCGATTCTCGGGACCAACCTTTTTTCAAAGTATCATATTTTTAGTAAAATAGGTATGAGTAAAATTTGAACAAAAGTTTCATCGCTGAAGTACAACGGTTCCCCGGTTTCGGAAATATGGTGATAATTTTTCTACAATTTCTTTCGTTTTGTTCCAACTTTTCTTGAACTTTTTTTTTTCATTTTTATATATTTCTCTTCACCTATTTGAAAACACATACAGAGAAAACGCCATAACTTCTTTCACCTGAGTTTTTATTGTTCCGTAAATGTGATAAAATTATTCGGAAACAAGATTTGAAAACCGAAGCAGAAGAAAAGGGAAGTTTTTAACTCAAACATTCAAATTTTTCTGTGTCCAGCATAACAGAATTTTAATTTTTTGCTCAATTACGATTTTTTGCTAATATTGTCGTTTTCACGAAATGATGTAAGTAGTAGTTATTTTTTCCAATAAAATTCCGAATACAGTGCAGGAGGATTGAAAAAAAAGAACAATTTTTTTTTCTCGAAAAAAAAAAAACTGCTCTCTTCATCTTTTAAAATGCTCTTTCACGTCACTGACCGGATTTTTGCGAATCTTTTTACATTTTACAAAATGGTCCTCATTTTTTTCTTTGAAAAATCAGAACCCAAGAAGAGTGGGTCCAAAGAATTCAAAGTAATGTAGAAAAATTATACAGCTATAAGTTAACAACATACATAATCAAGGATGAAATCGGAAATAGTGAAGTCGGGAGACTAGGTGAATTCACGCGGAGAGACTCATATATAGACATCCCGATATACAAATTTTTTAAACTCTTCTGTATAGTGCAACCTTTAAACTGGTTATAAGTGTAGGGGAAGGAATTTAAGAAATGCATTGATCTTTACCCAATCATCAGATGATTCTTCCGCATCTTCAGCAAGCTGTTGCAGATAATCTTCCGTGATATTCTCCTCATTCCCAGCAACGTCGACGTGTACATCATCCTGTCTAATCGACTCTTTGCGTTTCGACTCAGTTTCAAGAGTACGACTATCCTCTGCTGGCTGATCCTGCTTCGCATTCTTGACAGCAGGAGTGTCTTGGCCCTCAGTATATTCCTCTCCGACCTCATCTCCAACTCTACCGTCTGTAGTCTTGTTAGTTCTTGCTTTTACGTCCTCCGTGGAACGTATTTTACGTGATTTAATCGATATGTCATTGCTGGTCTTCTCTGACAAAAGCCTTTTCCTTTTTTCTTGGCTTTCGCTCCTGTCTTTATCCATCTCCACTTCGACGTCCACGTTGTCTTCAGTTTCATTGCCTGGACGATTCTCTTTTGGTAAACTAGCTTTCTTTGTTTTGACAGTTTTTTTTTTCTGCTCATCAGTCTTCGGTGGTCGATTCATATCCGAAATCTTCTTTGAAATATACATCGTTGCAAAGGAAAGATGATGATCGATTTCCTTTACGGATAGTTTTTGCTTCTTCATCCAGTACTTCGATATTGCTGTAATAAGTGATGACAAACACAAAAGAATTACGATGAGCATTGAATCATTTGAATACCGAATGAAGCAAAAAATAAAACTTACACATTACAGCCTCCAACTTCGTTGGATTAAGGGCAGGTTTTGCAATACCCATGTTGTTCGCTTTGTGTGCATTGCTGATAGTACCAGTCACGCTGGAGGTCCGCATAACCTTATCGGTATATATTAGGCAAGCCACCCTGGCAATGAATATAGCCGGCGTTAGCTTACGCCGAAGTCGTAAGCGATCGTACTCGGTACAGTCAATCCAAATCCCTAATCCTGCGTGGATCTACAATACGAAATACAATGCACCATTAATACAGAGCGACCTCTCAATAGCTTAGTGGGGACATTTTTTCTTTTCAAACCCAGATCGATTTGGCATGGACCGCCCCACATAAAGGTACTTTAACATTTCCTACAACACCTTACGGCAATCAGTGTAATATACATACAAGCTTGCAAGTATATATTTATACTGTGCCTAACCTTATTGCTGGTATTGTCGATAAACCCAACCGGCATGTCTTTGCCCAGTGTAATGCGGTTCTGTATGTTAACTCTGGCGGTATCATCGACGTTCGCAATAGTGGCTTCAAGTATCGTCATCGAATTCGATATAGAACAAAACAAAAACGTTCGAAATTAGTCAATAAGAAACAGTATTGTTGTTATGTTATTACAAATGAATGTTTTGATCAAAAGGTGAATACAAATAGGATTCATTCGCTCCATTCATTCCACGCACACATTTTCTATTAATGTAGAATTAGTATATTATGCACCGAGGGAAGAAAGTAGGCTGTGCGCTCCCGCGTGTAGTTGCCGCCCGAGCGTAGCGAGGGCGGCACGTACGCGGGAGCGCGGAGCTTACTTTCTTCCCGAGTGCTATATACAATTTTTTCTCATCCCCAGCGGAAAGTTCGTTCACGCTAAATGTATCTCATTATAGTCTGAATATATATATATATATATATATTAGGGTGTGCCAAAAAAAAAAAAAAAAAAATTTGAACGCACATCAACATTCCGGTGGAGCATCTCAAATAGAATATCTCAGCCAAATATGAGCTCTTAATATTGATATTTAGAACTGCCTAACTCAGTTTTCCCATTTTTGATTTGAATAACACGTGAAAAAAAATCGGAAAATTTTCGAATTGTTTTTTCTCGTAACCGGCTTGATTTAGAAACTTTCTGAATACAGATTCTTATAGGAAATTTCAAGCTCTACAAAAAAGTACTGAGATAGAATTTTCCTAACTCTCACCGATTAGGAGATATTCGCCTATAAACATTGAGTCATAGCGTCATAGAGTCATACGACTCTGGAAAAAAACAAATTATTTTTCAACTGCGCATCGAAATTTCGGTAGAGCATCTCAAATAGAACATCTCAGCCAAATATGAGCTCTTAATATTGATATTTAGAACTGCCTATTTTAATAACTAAAATTAGTAATGAAAATTAGTAACGAAATTAGGCCTATAGGTGTGACGCATCGGTTGTGTGTATCACGTTGATGTTAAGAAGCACCTACGTAACACACATAACCAGGCGTCACACCAACGTAACACACGCAGTCGCGATCAGTTGATCGTAGTACTAAAATCAGCCGTTGCTTCGTAAGGTCACGGTCACATCTTGGGTATATGGACTAGCAGTCCATAGGTATCAAAGGGCTCTGTACGAAGCGCTAGACACTCGCGCATGCGCGTGACGCCGGGAAGAAAGTAAAACCAGGGACTGAATATAGCACTTCTTTCCCTGATCAGCGGGAAAGAAGTACGAACTTTACGGTAGGGGATGAGAAAAACAAATTTAAGGTGCCACAGTAGTCGCATTTCCTATATATATTTGGTGACGTCATAAGCGATAAATTTTCGTCGACAAATTGAGCCTAAACGGAAGGACGAATTTCAAGGAAATGTTTTTTTTCTATAAGCTAAAATTAAACTGTACCGCGCGTGCTTAGTGATTTTTGATGTTAATTAGTCAATAATTTGTATTACGGATAGATGGAAATTATATGACATTTATACACATTCAATATGGCGGCATCAGAATCCCTGCAATTACCGACTTGTCGTATTTTGATCGCATCCAGGAGATGAGAACATTTATCAGTCAATCCAGGGAGCACGCGCGGTGTAGAAATACACACACTTTTCAGGAAAACTTATTTCACCCGTCGGCTTTCCGTAAATAAGGCTCAATTTGTCGACGAAATTTTCAGGTGACACGAGGCAGAACATGACGCAGAAGAAGTCTGTAATTTAGTTTACCAGTCGTGAATTTCTGACGTCCGTATACTTAGAGTAGAGTTGAGGTGGCCGGGGGTCCAAAGTCGGCAATTGCTTTGAAGAAAAAGCCAATCAAGGAATAGATAATCGCTGAAACAACTGAATCATTGGACATTGGGCTACCTCAATGTACTCCAAGTGTACGGATGATAGGAATTCACCCTGTGTGTTTTGACAATCAACAATTGAAGATAAGAAAATCCTGACTCTAGGATAACACTCAACGAGAGTTTCTGTTTGATATCGGTTTGAAACCCGGCTAAGCTATCCAGGTGGCGCTGTGCCGAATGCTAAATTTTGGATCAAGTACTGTGGCACCTTAATCTCGATATAACACGTGAAAAAGATTGTAAAACATAAAGTGATTCATACCTTCAACTTTTTCCGCGTTGCAGAGCAATTTTTTTTGTAAGTTCAAGTTCAGCGCCCTCAGCGCTCGATTTTCAGTCTCCAAATCAATGACTTTGCGTTTCAAGAGGAGTGTAGTTTCGTTATCCGCATGAGGATTATCACCTTCATTTGGTGGAGGTCCGTCATTCAGCAAATGCTCCAGCTGTGATTATTATAAACAAACCTGTAAGTACGCTATCAAGTTTTTCATGAAAGATTATATCTGATGACGAGTCGAGAAATGCATAAATCATCATACATTTGATAATAATCAGAAATATCTCTTCGATAGATTTGTGTTGCCACCAATGGCACCTCAGGCTACCTTATCTCACCTGAGCAATTATGATTTGAATTATAGAATGAATGAAATATTAAAAAACATTAAATTTATACATTGAAATGGATAAATATGATTGTTTATTCAGAGATTGTTTACAAATTTTATATAGGTTGAATATGAGGTAAAGATTCGAACTGTTTGGATGTTGCTAGTGAACTGAGCTGTGTCTCTCCTTTCCGAGGCCTCCCTGAGTCCCAAAGTAGGGGTAGAACTGTCGAATTGTTTATAAAATTGGAACACCCAAGAGTGGCGGTAAAAAAATATGTATCTTAAAGGACCATGCGACTGACCCTCCTTTTATATATTTTCTGTAGACCTGTGCAAGAACGAGAGCCATGTGTCGGCCACTTGAGTTGTGCATCTCTCTGGCTATTTATGGTTCGTAAATTTTATGAAAGTGAAGCTATTATGAGAGATGTATAAGAGTCTTCACGTCATATTCAACCATTACAATAACCCTTTTCTCTTAAACTAGAAGAATTTAGCTTTATTAATAATTGATAGAAATGATGTGAATAACTGTGGAAAGATTTGTGTTGTTTGAAAATTTAGAATAATATCAGAAAGGAATTTAATTAATGTTTTGAATATATCTCCGGTACGGAACAATTTGTCAGAGTCTGTGAAAAATGTGTGGATATTTCAAACCTTTGTGTATCTGTCATTTCTACCCAATGCACCATCCGTATCCGACGACGGCGCAGTCTCATCGTCCGCGCTTTCTGATTCTTCGGAATTCACCGAATCTTTTCTAGTATTACCGTTTTCAGCCATTACTGTCTTTTTTACGGGTGTCTTTTCCAGTTGTTCCTCCTGTTCCATACCATTTTCGATTATAGCTGCGGTTTTCACTATACTTCTCTGTGTCAGTTGACTTTCCTTTGGTGTGTCTTTTTGGTTTGGCGATGCATTTTTTATAGTTTTCGGTTGTTGCTTTTTTTGCGTACCATTTTTCAGTCCAGCTGCGTTTTTTACTACAGTTGTTTTCGTCGGTTGATCTTTCTTTGGTAAAACATTTTGGTTTGGCGCTGCACTTTTTGTAGGTACTTCTGAGCGTGTTGTATAAGTTTCGCGTGTCTCAGATTTATATCGATTTCCATTATTCTCACGAGCTATCCTTTCTGTTTTGATGATACGCAGCTTGTCACTCGCAAGCTTCTGTTTGCTGTCGCTAACGTGTTTGAAAACCTGAAAAGAAATAGTACTAATACAGGGAGGGGCAATGTATAATATGATATCAAACTATCTTATCGATCTCTCTAATCTCACGGAACTTCAGATAATTACGTGGTAAATGATATAACTGATGTAGTAAAGATATTTTTAGCCCATAAATTTGTTCAATTCTTATATTTATTTAATTTGTTGAATCCCAGTGATATCGATAGCCCCCTAATAAGAAATGCGTTACTCTTTACAGTAGTACATGGTAAAAGAATCATATCTATCATGTTCATTTGCATTGCAGGAGTTATCTTTTACAGTTTCATATCATACTATAGACCTGATAACGTGTTTACTATTAATGGACCATCGATATTTTTTCCTGAGCTACTAGGAGGCACTTGCAGGTCTAGTAGTTGATTTACAAATCACATTTATTGACTGAGACAATAGTTTCGTTCTAGGCGCTTGCCCATCAAGATATGTCTGTTTCCTGTTTAGGACCCATCGTGTATGTACTTCAAAATCCAACTTCATCTGACCCCATACAAAATGTATACGGTTATCATACCAAGAGGTTATCTTGAAACGGTACAGTCAACTGCACATGCGCAGAATAATTCATTTTATTCGATTAGAGAATCCCACCACAGTAGTTTGATCGTCAATACCGTCGTGGTGGGATTCTCTAATCCAATGAAATCGAATTATTCCGCACATGCGCAGTTGACTGTACCGTTTCAAGATAACCTCTCGGTACATGCATACCTTTTTTGACACTGTACTCTCGCCAGACGACGATAGGTCTGAAGGAGCCCTTGACAATTGGGAAGCAACAAACTTGACTCTTGATTCTTCCATTTGCTGTTGCACGTCAGTTAGACTATCTGTAATATCGTGTTCGAAAATTGCGTATGATCAATAGTTACAAATTCTCATGACAATTTTGACAAGGACTAAAGAACAAAGGACTAATCCTGTGAGAGAATCTCTAGGATTTCCGAAGCAATGGGCCTGTATGCAAGTGTCTAATATATTTGAGACCGTACATCAATTCACCTCACCTCGAGACCTTATTATCTCCGACTTGATCCTAATTTTTCTATGTTTCTGTCATAGCTCTAAAATATTCTTCTGAATTATTCAAGAGTTTTTGGACCATACTTTTTTTAGTTAAAATTTTTTCATCGTAAACAATAATAGCTATTTCCAAAATTATGAATTTTTTTTTTAAATTCGATGTACGACGTAAAACTGCTTCCGCCTTCAAAAATATGTACACAAATTTACTGTTTTTTATTAATTTGGTTTTTACTTAAAAAAAATGAATACGAAAATGTGATTTGATACATTTTTCTAATTTACCTAATTCCAAACTTGATTCCGAAAACGCTACTATACTCCTATATCTTATGCATACAATTTGATTATAAAATGCCGAAATGACAACAATGACAACAATAACAAAATAATAATAATTCAAAGCGAACAAATTTTCATTTTGCCATTTTGAAAATAGAAAATTGTTAATAATTTTCGGTTAAAAATTTATTATTTATCGAATAAAATTTCTAGTAAGGTGAAGAAAAATTGAAAGAACATTGAAAACGAAATAAAAATAGAAATAGAAATGTTCAGCGTCATCGCTAGACCTTTTGTGAATTTTTTCGGATTTTACAAATTGGTCTTAATTAGTTTCTTGAAAATCATAACTCAAAGTAAGTTGGTCAAAAAAAAAAAACGAACATCATATTGGAGGTGTTGCGGTTTGGAGGTTGGTGAAGTGATGTGGACAGCGCCATTTATAAATATCATCATACAACATATAGACATGGAGAGAGCATGGTTGCTGAGAACTGAAGCCGAGAAGTGAGAGAGATGCACATAATATGAATATACATGCCATCTAGCTCACACTCTTGTGCTTACCGCTGTGACCCTGGATTTCCATGGACGCGGTTCCTCGGGAAAAACACGCGCAGCAACGTGTTCAACCGATAAAAAATAAGCCGTGAACCACCGTATTGGTTGGACGCGTTGCCGTGTGCGTTTTTCCGCGACGAACCGCGTCCATGGAAATCCAGGGTGAGAGGCAGAGACGGGATACACTTACAGGAAGGGGTATGCCACGCGCTCTGCATGTGTACCGCAAGATTCTCTGGATACGGACAGGTAGGTTACACCTAACCGCAGGCAACCGTACTTATAATTTATGTTTAGGTTGAGCACCATAACGCTGCTGTCAGGCTGACCGAAACAGCCCTAACCTCCAAAGTTGGCGTACATCATGAGAAAATATTAGTGAATTGTGTAAATTCATAGGGATACAAGAAAAAATTGATGTGATGAATCGTGAAAATGAATTCATGTCAGGGCTGACCAGCAATTAATTTATTACCATGAAAGACACTTTTTTTTTAGATACTGTCTGAAATTGAGGTGGAGTTCTATCGAGGGACTCGGAGAGTGACTTTGAGTGCCGTCGAACAGTAGACGGAGTCACCGGATTCATCTGGGGCTAGAGCGAGTCTCGATGTCTATCGCAGGGTTCTATCGAAGGACCCGGAGAGTGACTTTGAGAGCCGTCGAACAGTAGACGGATGAATGTAGTCCCTCCGTCCCTCCGTCCCTCCGTTTACTGTTCGACGGCACTTAAAGTCACTCTCCGAGTCCTTCGCTAGAACCCTACGATAGACATCGAGACTCGCTTAAGCCGCAGATGAATCCGGTGACTCCGTCTACTGTTCGACGGCACTTAAAGTCACTCTCCGAGTCCCTCGATAGAACTCCACCGTTGCACATCGAGACTCACCTAAGCTCAATTTAAGACAATATCTAAAAAAAAAGTGTAATTCATGGTAATAAATTAATTGCTGGTCAGCCCTGACATGAACTCATTTTCACCATTCATCACATCAATTTCTTCTTGTATCCCCATGAATTTACACGATTCACTAATATTTTCTCATGATGTACGCCAACTTTGAAGGTTAGGGCTGTTTCGGTCAGCCTGACAGCAGCGTTATGGTGCTCAACCTAAACATAAATTATAAGTACGGTTGCCTGCGGTTAGATGTAACCTACCTGCCCGCATTCAGAGAATCTCGCGGTATAAATATACGCATGGCTAATTATGAAATAAATACTCACCGCCGACAAGGCCGATAGTAGCAGCGCAAAGACCATTACCGCATAATATGATGTATTCACGTCCTATTGCATTGGACGCTCGGAACTTTTGTATCCGGCTGACAGGAACTACTTCTTTAGGTGGATGCTTGCTACCGGAATTAGTGCATGGTAATTTATACATAACGTAGGCGTATTTTACCGACATTTTATCCGATGAGTTGTTGGTCGTTATGTCAACACTCTGCGATGCCATGTCCGTGGCGTTCACCCCGACTGCACTTAATTTGCTTCGCGATTCAGGCTAATATGTTCTGTCCGCTCTTTGACACAGCCTCACGCTGACATGGTAAAGGTATATGCCATCCGATTCAATCTCACTATGCACAGCACAAGAAGAATATATCATTGCACTAAGTAAATCCTGGTGCTCTAGATGTACGCGGTGAACTTATAGACGCGGCGAACCGGCACAAACACGTGTTGCGAATCTTACCATAGGCCAGAAGCACCGTGATGGGAGAGCGACAAGAGCGAAGCGCGCCAAAGGTTGCGCAGCCTAAAACGCGCGAATTTTAAACACTAAAACAGAAACTAGAGGACTATCGTCGTACTGCATTACGGTCTCGGGTTGAATCGTAACAGCCACACCACATACATAACTGCAACCTGCTTTCCCGCTTCTTTCCATTTTCTTTCTCCATTGTCACTCGACGTCACTCGTTTCTCTTCAGTTTCCTCGATTATTTCGTTTTGCCAGCTGCTCACTGTTGAATTAAGGTGCTATTTCATGCATGCGACTGCGACAACTGTCGCGCGACGAAATTACGCTGATTGGTTAAAAATTGGCGGGGAATGGGTATACACCCTCTCTCCGTCAATTTTTAACCACACAGCGTGCTTTCGTCACGCGAAAATTGTCGCAGTCTCATGCATGAAATAGCACCTTTATTGGTTGTCGCTCGATGCGAACGCTCGATTTTTCATGCATTTGATCCTCGCGGTGCGATGGACGCGTTACCGATCGTCAAGTATAAACAAACAGACATTGTGCGATATGTCGTGATGTTAAACTGAAACTATAAGTTTACATTACTGGAATCACAACGAAAGTCGACAAACCTACTAGATCAAAACAAAAATAAAAGAAGTGCTGAAATTACGGCGAACAAAACTGTTGGAAAACGTAGAAACGTTCAAGGTGAGAAGAACGCAGAAAACTTGACGGTATTGTGTGATGTAAATAATTTGTACAGAATATCGCCGTACGATACGAAGGGAATAAATCATAGTAAGTATCTATGTTTCGTAACTGATGTTAACGTGTCTTTTGAGGTTAGGTAATAGGTTGAACATTATGTTGCCATCAAATATAGCCAGACAGACACATGAGAAGTTGACAGATGTGTATATTGATGCACATATTTCAAACCGTTTACAAAGTAACTGAAGTAACTGAATATAACTGGATACGTATCATCGTTGTTATGCGTTTTTGCAGATGATCGGTGGACGATTAGAATCATGCAAACTCTTCGTGGTTTTAAAACAGTTTTGGTTATTCTGAAGAACATTTCACAATGACTCAAATCGTATCAAATATACCTTGTCACATTTACTTATTGACTGTGAATATTGCTTTCAGAAATGAGTGGGACGTCAGTGAAACGACGAAAGTATCATTTTAATGTTGATGGTACAAAAATAGTGTCCTTGCAAACACTTCAACGACGGAAAAATAGTTTGAGCCTCGCCCGTACTGCAGGTGAGTGCAGAGACTCGTGAAAAGGTGTTAATGTAGAAAATAAAACGTTATTCACAATTTTACATCAAGACTTCATCATGAAGAAGAAGTGTATATTGCCTGCGTAGCCTGCCTGATCAGTTACTGAGAAAGCCAGAGTCTATCCGACAATTGCCTTTGGATAACGTTTTGTCATATATACTTTAACTGCTACAAATGAACTTTCTGTTATAGAATCATTGGCTGTCATTAACAGTTACGATCAAGTTGTGAGGCAACAAAGTGTCGTCAATGACCCCCCTACAGAGCTATCATTTTCCTGTATGGAGTCACATAGTGCAGAAGAAGAAGTTGGACGGCCGTTACCAGCTGACTTCGGTAAGCAATCAATGTTGTATTTCAAATATTTCAACACGTATATTACCACATAACAATCAAAACTTGTAAATACTACTATATACATATTCTTGCTTTTCTCAGAAAATATGATCACTTCATGTGAAAACGAGGGGAATCTATCTTCATCAAGTTATCCGTGTGAAGCTATCCAAACAACATTTCAGGACGAAGTACCGTATTGCGATAGTGTCCAATCTGACTCTTCAGAGAATGACAGTGTTGGTCCAAGCAATGACAATCTACCGTTGTCGGAATTATCGTCGCCTACTGTTGCCGATCCATCTTCACCAATACTCTCGCACACTGCTACCGACTACAGTTGCATGAGTTTTAACGTAGATAAAGTAAAAGATTATATTTTGAGTGATGGTGACACTATTATGTTTCGAGAAGCAAATTTAAAGACGTGGCAGGTTATTCTTGTGATATTAGGGATTTGTACTAGATTTTCACTAAGCATTAAGGCTAGGCGTGCCCTAATAGAAGCCACAAAATTATTTGCTGGTCCTCGTTTTAGTGGTTGGGACATTAGCGACTATTACCTATCAAAAATATTTGATGCACCCGACGAAGTAATTCAATATCATTTCTACTGCCAGGTCTGCTGTAAAGAGCTGGAAAAGGCTGAAACGAAAGATCGATTCAAGAACCACGAGACAGTTTGTGACAAGTGCTTACAGAAGTACACACTTTCCATGAATTCACCCAATTATTTTATATCCATTGATTTGAAGTATCAATTAACGTCTTTACTGAATTCGACAGTGGTGAAAGAAAGCCTTCTTAGCAGTTTGAAAAATATTGATCTTGAGGCTCGAACAAGTGGTATTATTCGTGACGTATACGATGGTCTTTTGTACCGGAAATTATTCGCAGAGACACCAAAAGAATCCCAACTTCTGACCTATGTTTTTAATACCGATGGAGCGCCGCTATTCAATAGTTCCAAACGAAGTTTCTGGCCGATTCTTGTCATCTTAAATGAGCTGCCCCCGGATCTTCGTTTTCGATATCCGTTATTAGCAGGATTGTGCATAGTTCGGAAAGAGCCATCTGCGGACATGATGAGCACCTATATGAAATCTTTTGTGATTCAAGCCAATAGGTTAGCTACTGAAGGTTTTCATTTGAAAATTGGTGAAAAACCAGTTCACTTTGTACTGAAACCTTTACTGTGCAGCGTTGACAGTGTAGCCCGACCACTCCTACAAAACAGGTTACAATTTAACGGTTATCATGGCTGCTCGTGGTGCTATTCGATGGGTGTTCATAAACATGGATGCATGCGCTTCTTGATGGAGGAAAACGATCCCGCAGACCGAACACATACTGACTATCTAGAAGACGTCAGAGCAGCAACGAAAAAATCGCAGTCGTTTGTACCACAAAAAACAAAACTAAAAAAGAGTAACGTACGAGGTGTGAAGGGAAATTCCATCGTCACAGACCTAATAGGTTTCGACATGATATGGGCCTTTGTGAGGGATTATTTACACGCTGATTTGATCGGTACGGTTCTCCAACTGTGGACGATGTGGTGCGATCACCAATGTCCAATTCACCTCACCAGGGCTCAACAGGACGATGTCAATGTGCGATTGATGAGAATGACCCCGCCACATGAGGTACACAGACTTGTACGACCATTAAAATCTGAAAAGTGCAAATGGAAAGCATCCGAATGGCGCAGTTGGCTGCTTTTCTACTCAATTCCCTGTTTGATCGGTATTTTAGATGAATATGCTTTGCAACACTTCGGTTTGTTAGTGAACAGCATATTCAAACTACTAGAAACAAGTATAAGTGAAGAAGTCTTGGCCACAGTAGAATATGATTTGAACCAATTCGTCGTTATATTTGAATTGCTTTACGGTGAAAAATACGTCACATTCAATATCCATTCCCTGAAACATTTGGTGAATTGTGTGAGACATTGCGGTCCACTATGGGCGACGTCAACTTTTCCCTTCGAGAGTACAATACATAACCTGAAACTTCACGTGCATGGTCCAAAAGGTGTGTATGAGCAAATGGCAACGAAAGCTGTACAAACTAACGTTTTTCACAGTCTGGTTGCACAAATGGAACAATCTCCAGGTTGTTTGGCATTTCACCGATCATTGTTTGGATCATCTCAAGTAGCGTCGTTTTGTAAAGGTGACGGAGTTGTGCTGATCGGAAAAGGCCGCCCGTACCTTAATTCAAATCAACAATCCCGGTATTACGGAAATAGGGAAATCCTCAGCTTTCAGCGATGTATTGTTGCACGCATGGTAGTTCATGCAATAACCTATGATAGGCCGAAAAAGTCTAACGACACCATGTTTATTGACAAAGATGGGAATTTTTTACAAGTATCAAGTTTGCTCTATTGTGATAACTTTGCATTCGCCAAAGTTTCCTGTTTCAACGTTACAACAGTGATATTGCCTAGCGTGGATGAAGAATGTAGAAGGGACTGCCCGGAGATTGAGAATGTCTTAATCGGTCACTTGTACAAGATTGACAAGCGTATTGATGATATTAAGATTGTAGGAATCACGGATTTACGTGAGAAATGTGTGGTTATCGATATTGATGACCACAGGTACGTTTCAAGACTACCAAATACTTTCGAAATTCAATGAAAAACTTAACACAAGTTGCATAATGAGTGCAACATTTTTACAAATGTATTCGCGTCTGCCTTACTGGACACCACCTTTGTCGAAATTTCTTACGTCGAGATGCATGCCAAAATTGATGTCGGGTGTATAGAGTATAATGTAAAAAATTAGGAATCGAGAGGTTGTTGAAGTCAGTGGTCGCCGTCTGTTGAAGTCCGTTGAATTCAGCTAAAGTCGGGTGTACGGTCAATCGACGAGATAGTTAACCCCTCGTGAAAAAGCGACTGTCTTTGAGAATTTTATAATCAATCATTATTAGTGGGTGATTGACGAGCGTGAAAATAATATAGAATAGAACCAACACTTACGTATGTATTAGATATGATAAATGTGTGATTGTAACATTGTGTATTGATAATGGTTGAACGTAAATTTTCTGAAGTTGACAGAATAAAATTAAAATTCAATTAAATTGCTGTCATTCAAAATTCCTGCTGTTATCATTCCAAATTCATTTCCTTAATTGTCGTGGAAATGGTGCTACGCTATTGATGACATGAAGTTCCGTATACATACGGATAGCCGCCGATATACGGAGGCGAATGATTGCGGTACAGATTCGGATTCGGCCGCAAGACATGCGGTTTTGATTCCTAACAGGACAAGTTCCGCATACACACGGATAGCCGCTGATATGTCGAGGCGAATGATTGCGGTACGGATTCGGATGAGGCCGCACTACATACGGTTTTGGTTTTAACGGGATCAGTCCCGTATACATACGGATAGCCGCCGATATACGGAGGCGAATGATTGCGGTACGGATTTGGATTAGGCCGCATTACATACGGTTTTGGTTTTAACGGAATCAGTCCCGTATACATACGGATAGCCGCCGATATACGGAGGCGAATGATTGCGGTACAGATTCGGATTCGGCCGCAAGACATGCGGTCTTGATTCCTAACAGGACAAGTTCCGCATACACACGGATAGCCGCTGATATGTCGAGGCGAATGATTGCGGTACGGATTCGGATTAGGCCACATTACATACGGTTTTGGTTTTAACGGAATCAGTTCCGTATACATACGGATAGCCGCCGATATACGGAGGCGAATGATTGCGGCACAGATTCGGATTCGGCCGCAAGACATGCGGTTTTGATTCCTAACAGGACAAGTTCCGCATACACACGGATAGCCGCTGATATGTCGAGGTGAATGATTGCGGTACGGATTCGGATGAGGCCGCACTACATACGGTTTTGGTTTTAATGGGATCAGTCCCGTATACATACGGATAGCCGCCGATATACGGAGGCGAATGATTGCGGCACAGATTCGGATTCGGCCGCAAGACATGCGGTTTTGATTCCTAACAGGACAAGTTCCGCATACACACGGATAGCCGCTGATATGTCGAGGCGAATGATTGCGGTACGGATTTGGATTAGGCCGCATTACATACGGTTTTGGTTTTAACGGAATCAGTCCCGTATACATACGGATAGCCGCCGATATACGGAGGCGAATGATTGCGGTACAGATTCGGATTCGGCCGCAAGACATGCGGTCTTGATTCCTAACAGGACAAGTTCCGCATACACACGGATAGCCGCTGATATGTCGAGGCGAATGATTGCGGTACGGATTCGGATTAGGCCACATTACATACGGTTACAATTTCCAACAGGATAAAATCGGCGTAGATGCGGATGGATATTCGTATACAACTAAAAATGGTTTCGAAAGATATCCGGACAAGGTCGTATAAAATACGGTTGATATTTTTTCGACGGATAAGAACCGCATAGAAGCAAATAGGTATCCGTTTTTACCGGAAGATGGCTCCAGATAAAGTTCCGACAACCCCGTATAAGACTCAGAAAGAATTTTGTAATCAGATAAAATGAAGATACACACAGATAGAAATCGATTCGGACTCTATCCGGAATTCTTTCAGTTTCCTATTCGTTGTTATCAGTACCTATCTGACATTTTTAGCAGGGCTAGCCAAGTACGAGACCACCCATTGAGCAGTATTATTCTTTATAACCATAGTTGGGCGACAATATACCACATACTAAATTAGTGACTGCATGTATAACATACTACCTAAAGTTCGTATTATTTAGAACTATACCATAATAGATATAAATTCGATATCATATAATCAGATAGAGAGAGAGAGAGAGCTCCAATACTTATTATTCTTTATTATTATTTCAAATTAACTCGTTATATTACACCTTAGACCAAATATTATTTCTTATCATTAACGTGAGAATCGTGAACAGGCTTTTCTTCATTTACAAGAACAGTTTAATAACAGTTCTTTTCTAAAGTAACAAGCCTCTACGATCCCCACGTCGGTGACCGATATTGTATCTTTATATTTTATTTTATTGTTTTGATATTTTATTATTTTATGTTATTCATTTCCTTCAAGCGACGGTTGATGTTAGTCGCCTGAACATATATCATTCATTTACCAATCGTTCAAGAATATATTATCGATTTTACCAGTCAATTCTCATTCTCATTTGAATCACCTTTAGCATTCATTATCCTTATTATTATTATTATTATTTTATTATTATTATTATTATTATTCTATATTATTTAGCCTCTATAACTATTTAAACAATTCAATTGAGACCTGTATAGGACTAAACGGCAACGAATCCTATTTACCGGTCTATCGAAAGGTAGATCTTTTTCTTAGTATTTTTTATTTACTATTGATATTGTGTATGCGACGGACGGCCGAATTCTAATAGTTGACAGGTTCTCGCTTGTCGATCAAACCGTTAGGGCTCAAACCACACTACCTATACCGACCGTCACAGTGTGATTTGATACAAGAAACGGATAGAGTCAGACGAATAGAGCAGAATGCAAGTGTTTGACTTCAAAAACTTCCATTTTATGCTATACGCTAGTCTTGCATCAATAGGCTCAATCGGCTCAATTCTATAAATTTCGACACCTTCTGTTCAGACCCGAATTCAAAGTTGACGTTATGAGTATGAGACGAGTACATGTTCTTTCTGCAGAGAACCAAGCTGCATTAAAAAAAAAAACTACCTAAGAATTGCAATACATGTATCTCATATTTATGTATATTTAATCATGAGCAGCAACTATAACCCTGCGTGCAAGTGACTCCGCCATTGCCGGTGCCAGGCCCAGATGAGACAGGAGGAGGGCTGCGCGCAGGGTTACACGTTCAGGCATATAGAATTATACCGGATTCTAACGAAACAATTCGTGGAACTTAATAAAAGAACACATGTTACGTCTGTCCACGAAAATTCAAGGCTCACAGAAAAGTATGAGCATACGTGTATATTATAACACTATTTTCATTCATTTAAAATTATACTACTACAGTCGAACCTCGCTAACTCGAACCCCTATAACTCGAAAACCTCCATATGTCTGAGATTCAGTCTGTTCCCTTACAAAAAAACTCTTTAAGGGGACCAGTACAGCGACTTTTCGAGAAATTATCATAGTCCGAAATCAATTCATTTCATGACCAAAGTTCATTTCACATCAAAATATTTTTCTTTTTCAAAATCATGTGTCGTAAGGATTTTAGAGCATCGTTGGACCGATTCAGGTCATCTTGGATTCATTTTCTTCAGAAACCAAATCCTCATCATGTGAATGTAGGAATTTTAAAATAAAAAATTATGTCATAAGTTATGATCAATTTACGAAATTTGCAAAAATTATTATCACTCATTTCTTAAATAACTTGGCCAAAACGAAAAATTTTCAAAATTCCTACATTCACATGACGAGGATTTGTTTTCTGGATAAAATGAATCCAAGATGACCTGAATCGGTCCAACGGTTCTCTGAAATCCTTACGACACATGATTTTGAAAAAGAAAAATATTTTGATGTGAAATGACCTTGGTTGTGAAATAAATTGATTTCGGACTATGATAATTTCTCGAAAAGTCGCTGTACTGGTCCCCTTAATTCGAAGAAAAAACAGATAATAACTCGAAGTTTTCCGAACGTATCAAAGTCCATTATTTTGCCTCTGTAACTCGAGTTCGAAGATACCTTACTTCTATAAGTCGAAGGCTACCTCTGTAACTCGAAGTTCCGATACCCTGACCTCTACAACTCGAAAACTTAGATAAGACGAAACCTCTCTTACTCGAAGAAATTAGCTCTTCTTTCAAGATTCGAGTTGGCGAGGTTCGACTGTACATTTAACATTGCTGCTTTTTTGAGGAATTCGGATGATACAAAAGGCATCACCGTATACATGCATTGAGATGTTCATAGGAACAATTGACAGAATGCTGACAACTGAGCAAGCCTTGCGAGCGAGGATACAGGAAAACCCAATTGAGCGAGCGTAGCGAGCGAGCACAATTATTAGATAGTCGAGCAAAATTGTACAAAAAGTGGTGATATAAACCCCAAAAAGCACCCCTGGTGCAAAAACCTTTCGCCAAGTACATTAATGTGGTCACTACCCCCCAAGAAATCCACCAACCAAAATTCCTCCTCAACAAAATTGGTACTATAAAAATGTCTACTTACAAAAGGATTGAAATCAGATACAATTGCCAAGTACGTGTCTTCTGTATAACAAAAGTTTACAACAGACGAACTGAAAACTGAATAGTCTTGTATCGTTCACTCGCTATGCTCGCTCACTCGATCGGCTCTTGATAATTACAGGGAAAAAAATCAGTAAAAAAAAAATTTAGGAAGTGGTACTTGGCGGGCCATTATATCAATATGTATCGAACCAATGATACATAGACCGAAGTGAAAACTCTTTTACTTACTCATAAATGGCCCGCAAGTACCACATACTAAATTTTTTTTTACTGATTTTTTTCCCTGTAATTATCAAGAACCGATCGAGTGAGCGAGCATAGCGAGTGAACGATACAAGACTATTCAGTTTTCTGTTCGTCTGTTGTAAACTTTTGTTATACAGAAGACATGTATTTGGCAATTGTATCTGATTTCAATCCTTTTGTAAGTATACATTTTTATAGTACCAATTTTGTTAAAGAGGAATTTTGGTTGGTGGATTTCTTGGTGGGTAGTGATCACATTAATGTACTTGGCGAAAGGTTTTTGCACCAGGGGTGCTTTTTGGGGTTTTAAATTATAATTATGATTCTGTGACCTTTAATAGTATATCATGCATCTAGGGCAGGGGTCGGCACACTCATTAGTCGAAAGAGTCAAAGCTGTTAATCCTATTACCCCGTTCACCGGCACTAATCCTTTTAACGCCATTTCTTGGATTTTGGTAGGTATGAGTGGGGATATGCAGGTATGACAAGACCTGGACGGTCGGACGCAAATAGTGCAAACCACCCCTTAGTTCCTTTTATTTCTCCTGAACGCTGCCCCTACCATCGCATTTCCAGGTAAGGACGAGTGACCGTTTTCAGGTAGACCGAGGGGATTTACGGTCGCACTAATTGTCACTTAGAGCCGGGCTGGCTCGGCGAGCCGGCGTGGCCGACTCTTGATCTAGGGCATACCCCGGCACACTAATTAGTCGAAAGAGTCTAAGCTGTTAATCCTCTTAGCCCGTTCACCGGCACTAATCCTTTTAACGCCATTTCTTGGATTTTGGTAGGTAAGAGTGGGGGGGATATGCAGGTATGAAAAGACCTAGACGGTCTAACGCAGTTGTTGCCGTCCCAAATAGACCGCACACCCCTTAGTTCCTCTTGTTTCTCCTGAACGCTGCCCCTACCATCGCACTTCCAGGTAAGGACGAGTGACCGTTTTCAGGTAGATCGAGGGGATTACGAGTCGCACTAATCGTCACTTAGAGCCGGCTGGCTCCGCCGAGACGGGCGAGGCCGGGGTATGGTCTAGAAGAACACATTACACCATGGTGCATACGATATTTTATGCATCCAAGGGCAGAAAGCGCGTTCTTTATACGCGCAGCCGGGAATAAAGTACGCACTTTGTTCCCTCGGTGCATAAATTTTGATTTTTAACTGTGGATTTTGTCTCACGATGCTATTCTATGGGCCGAAATTCGGATGGAAAAATAATCCCCCGAATACCACTCGAGCTTCAAAATTAATCGGGTATTTCCCTCAAGGTTCCCTGCTATTAAACGAACTCGTCAAGTTTTTCAGGATACAAAATCACGAGCGCGAAGCAGAAGTTTTGACTCCTTCATTTGTTTGCAACGAACCTATCGGGAAATACCTGATAATTTTGAAGCTCTTGTGATATTATATGTGAAAACACTTCTTTTCCGGGCTAATGAAGATTCACTAAATAATTACATCACACGCACAAAGCATAATGTATAATTTTTTATGCAATAGTTGCTCCTGCGCTGAAACACCCTCGCACGCCTGAGAGACCGGATGAAGAGCTGTCATCGGGTAATTTAATTGAAACACAGCCATAGTAAATAATTGTATCGGGAAAATATATCGCCGATGGTTTTTTCCCTATCAAGACGAAGACGTTTTCATGGGGGATCGTGTTCTGACGCCCGAAATACCTGAACAGGCAGGCGCCCAATGGTTAGGTAGTCCAATCCCCGAGCGTCCCCATACGCCAGCGGAACTGCAAGATGAAATAGGTGATTGAATACTACTTGATATATGAAAATTTGAGTCATTGCACTTATAGATGATAGTTTTTTTCATTGTTTGTATTGAATATGCATTTTCTAAACTAAAGTTGTACATGTTTTCCAGACACTGATTCCGATGTTAGTCCAGTCGGATTAGCTTAAAAAGTGCCTGAAAATGTGAAACGGACATATAGGCTATTTTTTTTTTTTTTTTTTTGAATCGCTTCTTCGTAACATAGCGATGAAGAAACGAACTATTCACAGTCTTGAAAAGTTGCGCAACATTAGTTAATTAACAAATTAAAGAAAATTGAAGCGTTTTGCGACACATTTTCATGAATATCTCCGTTTCAACGTGAATTTTGAGGAAAATGACAGGCATCCATTCTGATCAGGATAAAATTTCCTACAAGATAAGACTGGTTGGATAGTCGCAAATTCAAAATTCAATCTACAGCGAGCGTGGATTTGTAAAAGTTGGGCTGTTTTTTCAATCTTTGGTACTGCCCGGGAAAAAAAGTTCCATATATGATCAGATATGGCCATTAGGGCGGTTCAAAAAGACGCTACTTTTTTCCCAGTGTTGCTCATCGATATTTCTGTTCCTCTTCATAGAAAAATGGCTATCGCACAAGCTGAGGCCCGTACGATTTTTTTTTTACTACTGCCGCACCGATGTTGAAATTTCGTGAAAATGCAGGTTTTCGGGCATTTCAAAGGTCGATTATCGGGGCGCTCTTCGGGGTTCCCGTTCATCTCAACGTGCGAAGAAATTCTGTGCAAGCGGGGATTTGGCAGATAATATTTAGTACTGCCGCATTGATATCCGAATTTCAAAAATCGTAAAACTAAGTTCGTTAATAATTGAGATGCGCAGCAGCTCATTGAATTCCTCGATGACTTTGCCTCAAGTATATGTCACGTGAAAGCGGAGAGTTGCCGGACAATATCTATTGCTGCCGCAGCTGGAATAAAGTTTTAGAATTTTCAAATTTATCCAATATATGTTGTTATTGAAATATCTGATTGCTCATCGATTGTATGGCTCTTCCTACGCAATAAATCTAACACGCGGAATTTGAAGCACGTACGATATCAATTACTACTGCCGCATGAATTACATTTTTGTGCCAAGGAAATGACCGTTTCAACGATGCGGCAGTAGTAATTGAGATCGATACTCGATCATATCTGTTCGGATATGAATTTTGACCTGACAAGATCATGTCTAATCACGTGCGTCATATATGATCATACATGGCCATATGAGCAATTCCACGTCAACCCGACCACCCCAATTTTGTGAGTTACTTTGATGAAATCAAAACAATAACAGCAAATTAATCGACGATATTTTTGCATGGTCTTGATCGGAAATTGTATAGTCATTATTGTTAAACACACAGGCATACGATGGATAGTTTTTATGTCTTATAATTGGCGACAATCTCAGTCCTGTGAAACGCAGAGAGGAAATTCGAAGACCTAGAATATTTGAATCGTATTTCCGTGAGTTCGATAATTCTATTTGAAAGCTTCATTGCATCATCTACACGACAATATATGGGCATATACAATCATACATGATCATATATGATCGTATATGATCATAGGTTGTCATGTATAGTTCAGATTGAGCAATTATTAGTATGCTCAGATACGAGTGTATATGCTCATTTATGATCGTTTATAACCATACATGGTCATACATGGACATTAGGGTGGTTCGTTTTTTTTTTTTTTTTTTCATGGGCACTTGAAGAAAGTTATGAGGAATCCTGAAAAAAAAATCTGTGTAAAAAATTGACAACATTGGAAAATATTTAGAGGTCGCTACCGGCGATTGAAATAATTTAATTGGAAAAGTGGAATATAAGTCGTATGGAATCTTCAAAACAGTTTGACTATTTGACAAATATATCCAGTTTACTCTCCGTAACAAATATATGACCTATAATTATTCACTTTGTCTTCTACTCACATGCGGACGATTTTATTTTTTTTTATTTTTTTATTTTATTTTATTTATTTTTATTCTTTAATTTTAACTTTTTTTTTTCGCTCTTTTCCATCAATTCTGAATGATGAATCGAAAATGATCGTTATTTCCTTTATGCCTCGGTAGCGACCTCTAAACATTGTCCAATGTTGTCAAGTTTTTAGACAGATTTTTTTTTTTTTTGATTCCTCATAACTTCATTCGTGTGCCCATGGAAAATGAGAAAAAAAAAAAAAAATTAACCACCCTAATGGACATGTATGAGTACATATGGGCATGTATAAGTCTGATTATTACAGCCAGGTTACTAACTGAAATGACCGCACATGATCATCTATGAGCTCGTACCATCATATATGAGCCATTCCACGTCAGACCGGACAAAATAAATCAAAAAATGACCTCGATGTTATCGATTTCGCTATCATTTTTTTCACGGGTTCTATGGAACAAATAAATGAATCAAACAATTTTTTTTTTTTTTTTTTTTGGCCCCTATTTTCTAAGTTACACGGGGGTGAAATTCAGGAAAAAGAGCCAAAAATCGAAAACATACTCCTCTTCAAACGGTCATATCTTTGATTGTATTAATCCTAGAGACTTCATCCAAGAACCATTTCAAAGCTATTGAATGACACTATTATAATATATTTATTTCATTTCACGGTAACAAACAATTCTATTTGTTATAAACAAATATATTATTCAAACGTGATTTTCATAGAAAATACCAAGCGATAAAATTATCAAAAAAATATGAGCGTATTCCTTGATCAATTCTCTACAAAATCGTTAAGTCAATTTCATGGAGAACCGATGGGAACCATGTTAAAACGATTTATTTATAAGCGAAGGCGCGCGCTGCCACCCAAAAACCCGGCTCAGGTACGTGTGGCTAGCATGAGAAAGCATCGGTGGGCATGTTCACGGTCATATCTTTGGTTGTTTTCATCCGAAAGACTTCTTCCTAGAACCATTTCGAAGCTATTGAATGACACTATTATAATATATTTATTTCATTTTGCGGTAGCGAACAATTCTATTTGTTATAAACAAATATATTATTCAAACGTGATTTTCAAAGCAAGGGCTACGCGATAACATTCTCAAAAAAATATGAGCGTATTCCTTGATCAATTCTCTACAAAATCATTAAGTCAATTTCATGGAGAAACGATCGAAACCATGTGAAAACGATTTATTTATAAGCGACGGTGCGCGGTGCCGCTGAAAGACCCGGCTCGGGTACGGTTTTTCGGTGGCAGCGCGCGCCGTCGCTTATAAATAAATCGTTTTAACATGGTTCCCATCGGTTTTCCATAAAATTGACTTAACGATTTTGTAGAGAATTGATCAAGGAATACGCTCATATTTTTTTGATAATTTTATCGCTTGGTATTTTCTATGAAAAACACGTTTGAATAATATATTTGTTTATAACAAATAGAATTGTTTGTTACCGCGAAATGAAATGAATATATTATAATAGTGTCATTCAATAGCTTTGAAATGGTTCTTGGATGAAGTCTCTAGGATTAATACAATCAAAGATATGACCGTTTGAAGAGGAGTATGTTTTCGATTTTTGGCTCTTTTTCCTGAATTTCACCCCCGTGTAACTTGGAAAATAGGGTCCAAAAAAAAAAAAACAAAAAATTGTTTGATACATTTATTTGTTCCATAGAACCTGTAAAAAAAATAATAGCGAAATCGGTAACATCGAGGTCAGAAAGCTGTCCGGTCTGACGTGGAATTGCTCATATGGCCATGTATGATCATATATGACGCACGTGATTAGACATGATCTTGTCAGGTCAAAATTCATATCCGAACAGATATGATCGAGTATGAGCATGTCCTATCATATATGATCATATATACTTTTATACATGATCATACATGACCATACATGGAACTTTTTTTCCCGGGATGAACAGACAGGATCAGGTCTGGCAATAGACATAATCATACATGAACAGGCATGGTCATGCATGAACAGGCCTTAACGTATTTAGCGCCTCAGACATGATCATGCTTGTAGTGGGATTCTTGGAAATGTAGGTCGAATAAACGTTAAAGACAAAGCTTCAGTAATTGTCGACGTTTCGGCCTCAAGTGTGGGCCCTCCTCAGGACAGAACGATTCTTTATTCTACAATACAAAGGATTTCGTTTACAGATTTAAGACACGTAAAAACAAAATTAAAATTAAAATTTGAACTTATAGATTAGCAGTTGGCTTAAAGATGACAGAACTGACCTTATAGACACATGATAATAATACAGCGGGATTCTAGAGATAATCAAAACAAAAACAAACGCAGATACACTGAGATTTAATTTTTCGTAACTTCCACTTATCCATTATAACTAATTGAAAGATTAACAGATTAAGATATCAAAAGATCTTTTGTACTGGCGACAGTTAACAATACAATCGCAGCTAAAGAGAAAACGGAAGTCTGGTTTGTTGATATCGATCATTATATCCCCCCGGAAATCTAAATATTAACTCAGTCACTAGGTCGTACATACATAGAGAGGCAAAAACAATAAAGGTAGTCAGGTGTCGATCACTTATCATAAGGTAGTTAGACGTTTGAAATAAGTCTTACGTACGTATCACTTAGTTTCTCAACGTCCTGTCGTAAATTGACCGAATCAGAATGACTCGCAATGTTACATATCTCAAGAATCATCCTTTTATAGTACACAGGTTCTTCGTGTAGAACGCTTACCTTGTCATAATCAAAGCGGTGGTCATGATCAACAATGTGTCTGGTTAAAGCCGTATAGTGGTCAACACTCTCTTTGATGTTTTTTCTATGTTCGTTGATTCTTTGCGAGATATGTCGAGACGTTTGACCAATATAAGGCTTATTACAATCGAGACACGGTATCTTATAGACTACATTAGAACGTTTTTCCAGCGGTAGGGCGTCCTTGCCGGAATCAAACAACGGCCTCAAATCATTATGGTTCTTACCGACAAACTGTACATTAAATTTCTTAAAAATACGGTTTAGCGACTCGAACAACCCCGCGATGTAAGGGATCGAAATGAACGTAGATCTGTTAAGATCCAATTGAGGTGCAACGTTGTTGTTCAAAGTGTTGATCTTAAGTACACGTTTAGAAATAGTACGGTTTACTACATTTGTGGGGTAACCATTTTTTGCTAAAGCCTCTCGGATAATAGCCAAGTTTTTTTTCATGAAACCGAGGATTTGACAATCCGATGCCTCTATCAACAAGATTAGTGATGGAACCAATTTTATACGATTTGGGATGATGTGAATCATAATTGAAATATCTCTGTGACCATGTAGGTTTCTGGTACCAATCCGTCTCAATGGTCTTGTTTGAGTTAATGATTAGTGCATCTAAAAAACTAATACGACCCTGCTTTTCGGTCTCACACGTGAATTGAAGTCTAGGGTGGAAATCATTGAAGACGTGTATTAAGTGGATCACAGAGTCTCTGGGTACCACGGTTAAGATGTCATCCACAAAACGAAAGTAAAACGGTAAATCAAAACTTAAATTGTTTATACAGTGAGATTCCAAATCATCCATAACTAAATCAGCCAGAATAGGTGATAGAGGCGAACCCATGGGTAGACCAAACGTCTGGGAATAGACCGTATTATCGAATTTGAAAATAGAGGCATCAAAACACAAATTCAGCGCTAGGAGTAGCTGGTTTAGGGACACCGGAAGATGCGATGAAAGATGCTGCCAACGGTTCTTAATGGCCTCAATCGCTAAAGATTTCGGGACATTAGTGAACAACGCAACTACATCAAGGGAGACCAAAATGTAGTTAGGTGGCAACACGAGACCACTTACTTTTTCAACCAAAGTGAAACTGTCCTTAATGTAAGACTTAGGTTTGATAATATTGGATTTCAACCAAAAATTCAAAGTCTTCACTAAACCATAAGTTGGACTATTAATAAAGGACACAATCACTCTGACCGGTACCTCATCTTTATGGATCTTCGGTAGACCATAAGCTCTAGCTACTACACTATTGTTAGAGTGAATGCCACGATGGTTACTCTTTGAGATTGACTTGTTCTTGAGCCAACGGTTCGCTAGATCGTTTACACGTTGTTGGAGGGTGTAAGTGAGATCATGTCTAACAATTTTGTAGGTGTTAACATCCGATAACTGGTGTAACATTTTCTCTTTATAATCTACCGACTTAATGCACACAGTAGTATTACCTTTATCAGCTTTAACAAAGAATAACTCAGGATGGTTTAAGCGAAAATCGCGGACCGCCTTGATCTGAGAACCAATAAATTGGCCCTTTACAGTAGATGGATCATGTTTGAAATTGCTAATTCGATTTGCAAACTCCACTCTAGCTTGGTTACGGGACTCAGTCGGAATGCACGAGATGTTTGATTCGAAATCAGCAATCAATTTAGCAGTTGGCATTTTTTCTGAACAGGGAGACCATGTCTCGGACCCAAACTCAACACGTCCATTACCGTTTCCAGGATATGTACATCCGACAAATTTACTAACCATTTAGATCTATCAGGTGTCGGGGTGGATTTATGTTTCAACCTCAAAAGATTGTTCAGCTTCAAAAGGTTCGCTTTCTTAGATCTAGCAAATTCGAACTCTAACTTCGCGTTTTGAATAGAAAAAAACTTGTGCACAGTCTCAGCAGGTAATGACAGGCGAATAGACTTATCAAGATCAACAAGCAGTTTTTGCAACCTAATGATCTCCGAGTGAGTATCACTAATCTCTAAGTTCAATAAACAAGACTGAAATTTCCGTAAATTATTTTTAAACTTATCTTTGTAAGTAGAAGAATTAAACCGTAACCTGTTCGGGTTTAAATTTGAGAACAATAAATGTCTAGGTAAAAGATCTAGTTTCTTACACCTAAGTAGAAAGATCCGTTGATTCTTCAAATTTGACAGTCTCCTCGATGTCGATGACCACCTTCGTAAGGACTTAGCTACCGCCGCACCGAAAGTAAGGCTGACCTGGTGGACGAAACCCATGTTCTCCGTATTATTCCAAACAATGTAGAAACAAAATTCTCGACCTCAAGTGAATATGTAGTGGGATTCTTGGAAATGTAGGTCGAATAAACGTTAAAGACAAAGCTTCAGTAATTGTCGACGTTCATTAGGTTGCAAAAACTGCTTGTTGATCTTGATAAGTCTATTCGCCTGTCATTACCTGCTGAGACTGTGCACAAGTTTTTTTCTACTCAAAACGCGAAGTTAGAGTTCGAATTTGCTAGATCTAAGAAAGCGAACCTTTTGAAGCTGAACAATCTTTTGAGGTTGAAACATAAATCCACCCCGACACTTGATAGATCTAAATAGTTAGTAAATTTGTCGGATGTACATATTCCGGAAACGGTAATGGACGTGTTGAGTTTGGGTCCGAGACATGGTCTCCCTGTTCAGAAAAAATGCCAACTGCTAAATTGATTGCTGATTTCGAATCAAACATCTCGTGCATTCCGACTGCGTCCCGTAACCAAGCTAGAGTGGAGTTTGCAAATAGAATCAAGAGACTCGGTAGAGTCTCGCGCCAAGTACATTAAAAAATTTTTTTTTTCAAGCGCGAGACTCAACGAATCTCTATACCCGAGAGGCAACTACCCTAACCTATACCGCGAATTAGTATCTTCGTTTTCTTTAATTTCACAACATATACGAATTAAAACTAATTTAATCCAGGATGTGGGCATGAAAAGCTTTCATTTGAGTCCTAGATCGATTAAATCGGTGTCCGGAGTGCTGAGATATAATTAACTACAGATTCTGATACCCCGTTTCCTCGTATAATAAAATTCATCTTGGTCTTCAGACCAAGATTCGTTCACACTAAAACCATTCCCATAAAATCACATTTCGTCGCTAAACGCAGGACGTATGTTGTATGCTTATACACAGAACATACGTCCTTACGCATCTGGGAACATAACATAGAAGGGAAAATCCACACAAAAATTCAGACTAAGATTCATCCCATTCAAACCATTCCCATAAAATCACATAGTAGAAGGGAAAATCCACACAAAAGTTGTATCGAGTGGTGTAAGTACGAGAGTCATGACGTAGTCAGCGCTGGTATCGCAGACAGAAACCGTCTGCAACACTAGCAGACGCGTGTTGTCATTCACACTAAAACCATTCCCATAAAATCACATAGAAGGGAAAATCTACACAAAAGTTGTATAGAGTGGCGTTAGTATGACAGTCACAACGTAGTCAGCGCCAGTATCGCAGACAGAAACTGTCTGCTGGACTAGCAGACGCGTGTTGTCATTTCATGTTTTTAAATCCAAATAAAAGAAATAGAAGAGAGTACGAGCAATGCTTAATAAAAACTAGTGAATACCCACTAAAAGCCCCTTGAGTGCAAAAACCTTACGCCAACTACATTAATGTGATAGTCACCAATAAAAATGTTTCGATAGGTTAATCTTAAATCCTACGATCTCGAGCTTTTGAGGTTATGCGAATCGACTGACGTGAAAATTCATGCTGATAAATAAAATAACAATCGTGAACGGATAATTTTACGATTAGGTTTACCTTACATGACACAAGACTATCAGATGACTATTAACTGACTATTACCTCTACATTTTGTTCACTTATACATTGTAGATTTGGCCTATTTTCATTTATGAATGCAATTATCGAAAGAAACGTTTTTTTTTTTAGGAATTCCAATTATTTAGCACGTTACCGCCTGAGGAAGTCTGACAATAGAAAATCAAGAGAAAATGTTGAAGTTGAAAAATATCAGGATAGCATGATTTGATATAAGGACGGCATGGAGCCAGACCAAGAAAGCCGAGTTCAAGCGTTGCATTGCTACAAATTTCACTTTAAGCTCTATGTTAGGCTCATCTTTAAAGGCTCGACTGCTCAGACCCAAATTGTGCGTCAACGTTATGCGTTGGATTCCGACGAGTTCTATAGTCTATCTCGGTATCCTCTAGTCCAAACGAGACTGTAAGTCGACGTTGTGCGTTGGACTCCGATAGGCTTTATTCTACACTCCACGACAACGTAGTGCTTTGATCTTCGGTGAAGATAATTTTTTAATCCATTTTTTACAAACAGCTTAGACCCTCCGCTCGGAACGATCTCAATCAAATTCAGATTAGTGCTATCACGACAAATGGTTGGAATGAAAATACTTATTCAATATTAAAGAAATGATCAATAGACTTCCTCTTTCTCAGATGATAGAGATTTGTATTTAATCATGAAAATTATAAAAACCATTTATTTCTCATTTATATTTATTTATTCATTGCACAACCTTTTTTATGGATTGTTCAATTTTGTAGCGGGTCGCTGTATGAGAAGAGAGGATGATGAGAGAAAACGCTGAAGTTGCAAAATAACGAGACAGTGTGATTTGATACAAGAAACGGATAGAGTCAGACGAATAGAGCAGAATGCAAGTGTTTGACTTCAAAATCTTCCATTTTATGCTCTACGCTAATCTTGCATTAATAAGCTCAATCGGCTCAATTCTATATATTTCGATACTTTCTGTTCAGACCTGAATTCAAAGTTGACGTTATGAGTACGGGACGAGTACATGTTCTTTCTGCAGAGGACCTAGCTGCATTAAAAAAAAAAAAAACTACCTAAGAATTGCAATACATATTGTAACTTTACGGATAGTGAGCGTCACTGAAGGTGACGCGAACCGGTTGGTTATTGTGTTTTCTTTACTCGATTTTTATTTTTGTTTGAGACTTCTACTATTAATTATTAGCCGTGCCTATTACGGACTTGAACTACCGTGTAGCTGAAGCCGCCTCCCCACAGACCTGAGTACGATAACGCACTAAGGCTGCACTCTACCCTCTTAACTGTTAAATGTTAATTTAATGAAGTTAATTTATTCCCAAATAATAGCTGTGCCAGACCTGGGTAGATCGGAGATCCACCAAGGCTGTATCTAGCTTTCTGTTAGATTTAAACTATAACCTGGAAATGGCGGAGGAAGGGGTTTGACATCTGATTAAATTGCTTTTTTGTAACGTTCAAAAATCTATTTATTTAATTAACTAAAACTACGGTTGCAACCCTAACCTATTTTTACACGTTGCCTATGTCTTACTTACTTTAATACAATCTTTTGTTTGTCTTTGCTATTCTTTTCCTAGTTAAATTATCATTTACTTTATCTCTGATTGTTCTATAAATTGTTTAATAATATTCTTTGACGTATTTTCTGTTAGCTGATGCTCTGAACTTTCGATAATTGATTTTCTGAGTGAAATTGAATTTATAAATTATATTGATATGAATAGATGATTCTAACGGTTCATCAGAGCTCTATGCTCGTGATGACCAGCAAGTAACTGTGAGTCTATCTGGTGTCTACCCTAGAATAGCTGGTGAGCTGAGCGGCGCCTCGACTTTTATATTAGTCGTGACGTCACTCAGCTCGTCGCTGCTGTCGATCGTTCTAGACTGTTCTCGATGTTCGCAACGGCTGATGTTTGAATGCTAACGGTCAGGCATGGGTTGCCTGATTCGTTACATTGGCCCCCTTCGATCATCAGGTGTTCGGATGATCTTTGATGGTACGAAGGAATGATGATCGATGTTTTTCTTGATGCCGGGTCTTTTATGAGTTTGATGATGATGATGGTCTTCCGTCTATCCCCTCTTTAATCCTAACGGATCCGTCGGATCGATTAAGGTCGGAATCTCAATGATTTCGTTTACCCTCGGTCTATCGGATACGATGGTACGCCTGATCGCTGGTTTTCTGCGTTCTGTGACAGCTGTTCGACGCCGTTTACTGGTTGCTGTCAGCTGATCGTCTTTTTCATCCGATAGATCGAGAGTACCGAAGATTCGTAACATTTTAATAAGATCCTCCGGTTTTCGGTCCTTGCGGCGATCGAAATCTGCAACCCGCGGTCGCTTGCAGCCGGTTGTTTTATCGCGGCTTCTGCTTGCTGCGTGCGCCGGTTGGCTTGTGCTGGTGGATGGTGTTGCAGTCTCCGTCGATGTCTGGCTTAACCGTGGTATTTTGAAATTCTTCAGCCGTGAATTGCTGCTTGATACTTTTTGGATCTTAGTTACGGAAGGTATGTTTGACTTTTGGTGTACCTCACCGTTTTGCTCGCCCTTTCTCTTGTTTATTTTCTTCTCCTCGATGAACGGGATTTTTATTCTTGGTATGCAGATTTTCAATATTAGGTTGTTATTTACATCTGCAGTGACCGATGGTTCTGCGGCTGCTGCAGTTGCGCTCGGACTTGGTGCCTTGCTGATGGTCGGCGGAGCGGTAAGTGCATTTTCAAGCTCGGCGGTCTCCGTTACTTCAGGATGCGCTACCCTGCGTCGACGCTGCAACCTCGTAGGATCCATCAGGTAAGCTGCAGTCTGGTATCCCCTACCGATGACGTATCGTCCCGTTCCTGATTTGAATCTTCCCGAACTTAATAAAACTTTATCATTTTCATACCATATGTGAATTTATCGGACCAGTCGAACCAAATTTTTAAGTCTTCTAACTGAAGCTCACCTCTATATGAGCGTGCAATCTTCAGATAGACCGAAAAAAACGGAAGTGCATCATAATTATTTTTTCAAGTAAAAATTCCTTCAGCCCGGGTTTGAACCGGGACCTCCGCATTTGTACTGCGACGCCTTGTCCAATTTTCAGTCGCCTTTATCATTTTCAGTGATCTGGATGTCATCTCCAACGGTTTGCACTCCTTTGTCTTGGACGCTAATGTATCCGTAATCTGAAATTTTCAGACGCCTTTATCATTTTCAGTGATCTGGATGTCATCTCCAACGGTTTGCACTCCTTTGTCTTGGACGCTAATGTATCCGTAATCTGACATGGTGAACGACTGTGATGACTCATAAGCGACCTCGAGCTTTTATACCATCTTCTTCGTATCATCTGTCCTTGGTATGTTAGCAATTCAAACACAACCGTTGCAAACGATGACAGTCAGTGCCCCTAGTTGCTAATGTTCGTTTATTTTTCAAATATCGGGTAATATGTACCGCTTTAGCATGTTTGTGTGGAATCTACCACGCTCTTTTCGTGTGTTTATGTTTTCTAAAATGAATGTAGCTTCGCCAACACGGTTACAAATTCTGTACGGACCTTCATATAATGCTAGGAATTTGGCCATTATTTTGTTTTTTGAATCCGAGACGTTAAGCGCTCGCACCAATACCAAATCGTTTACTTTAAATTCCGTTAATTTATGGTTCGAATTGAATCTGTTGGCTCTGCTATTTCCATTCCTTATTATATTTTCCTTAACTGAATTTAATTTTAATTCTTGTGCAATATCGTTTTGATCTATTTTAAACCATTGTTTCCAGAATCTACTGGGTGGCTCGCCGAGTTGAATTTCGCACGGACAAAATCCAGTCGACTCATGGTGCACTTCGTTCACGCAACTTTCAATAACTTTTAACCATTTAATCCATGAGGTATGTTTGTCGGTAAGGAATGTTCTGAAAAATCTTCCCAATTCTCGATTTACTCTTTCGACCATATTCCCTTGTGGGTGTCTTATCGATGAAAATATAGGAGTGATTCCTTCTTCCTCTAGTTTATTTAACCATTGTGCTGACGTGAACTGTGTCCCATGGTCGAACTGAATTTTGTTCGGCTTACCCAACTCAGGTATGTACTCATCGAAGATGCACCGGATTGTGGAGCGCGCGTCGGCAGTTTTGAGTGGATACAAGCGTACGAATTTGCTGAATGCGTCTATGGTAACTAACAACCATTTATAGTTTCCTTTGCTTGAGGGTAACGGGCCTAAGAAGTCAATAGAAACTAGTTCTCCAACTTTGCTGGGTGTTATGTTCTGCATTCGCGCATAGCTGTATAAATTCGGTACTTTACATCGCTGACATCGATCGCAACTTGCTAGAGTTCTTCGAACGCAACGCGCAAATTTCGGGTAGTAAAAATTCTCTTTCAGCATTTTATAGCATTTCCCTGCCCCCACATGACCGTATGCTTCGTGTGTCTCGATAATTAATCCCTTTAATAACTCTTCTGGGAGATAAGCTCTTTTATTGCCCCCTGGTTCAACATGGTACCAAATACCTTGTTCTAATTTTAATCTTTTTTTAGTTCTCGTTAGATCCGTTTCTACGAGATTTCTTATATTCGGATCGTTGCTTTGAAGCATTCCGAAGTTTCTCAAGTTATCGTTTAAATTTTGTGTTATTTCTTTTGCTAATGGTGCAACTATTTGTAATTTACTAATTTGTGATTTTTCTTTTTCAGGTGGATATCGGCTTAGGGTGTCCGCTACAAGATTATCCTTCCCCTTCACGTACTCGATTTCGAAATCGTATGTCTGAATAAACAGTATCCAGCGCGCCAAACGTGAACTTACTAACTTGCAGGTCGACAAGAATGTCAGTGCGCGATGATCCGTTCTGATAGTTAACTGAGCTCCGATTATAAATGTCCGGAACTTCTCCAACGCAAAGACGATCGCCAGAAGCTCTTTCTCAGACGTAAAATAATTTAATTCCGCTCCTTTTAGCGTGCGACTCGCAAAGCCTACAATTAGTTCCTCGTTCGCGTAGTTTAGCTGATACAATACGGCACCGATAGCAAAATTACTAGCATCGCATTGCAAATAATATCTTTTTTCTGGAACTGGATGATGAATGATCATCTCCTTACAAAAAGTCTGTTTTACTCGATTGAAATGTGCTATCATTTCTTCGTTCCACTCCCATTTAGCATCCTTTCGCACAAGTCTCAGTAATGGTGCGGTTATATCCGAGTAATATCTCGTGAATTTACTATAATAATTGGTCAAACCCAAAAATCCTTTTAATTGTTTAACATTTTTCGGCTCAGGAAAGTTAGTTATAGCCTCTATTTTCTCTGGCTGTGGTAGGATTCCATTCTTGGTAATCCGATGACCTAAGAAATCAATTTGATCTCGGAAGAATCTTGATTTGTTGAAATTTATAGTCATGTGATGCTTCCTAAATACCGCGAATAGTGACTCCAGGTGTGCTAAATGAGACTGGAACGAATCAGATAGACACAGGATATCATCAACGAAGTTGATTGTGAAATTTTCTGTTTCTTTTAAAACTAAGTCGAGCGTGCGGATTAGACTTGCCAAACTAGTATTTAATCCGTAGGGTGTCACCGCGAATTGGTATGTCTTTCCCTCGTACATGAACGCTGTGTATTTTCTGGAATCTTTATGCAATGGTACTTGCCAAAAACTGGCGGTTAGATCAAGACTGGACATGAATGAAGCGTTGCCGCACTTCTGAAATAGCACCTCAGTAGACTGCGCACAGTCGTGATCAGGTATTATCAGCTTGTTGATGTAACGTGCGTCTAACACTAATCTAATGTCGCCTGATTTTTTAGCTACCACCACTATGGGGTTGATATACTCGCTGCATGAGCGCTCAATGATACCAAGATTTAACATTTTATCAATTTCTGCTCTGACTTTATCTCTGTGCATAATTGGCACTGGATACGACCGTCTTACGAAAGGTCGATCCTCATAAATTTTTAATCTGTGTTCATAAATTGTGACTCTACCGGGTATTTTTGAGAAAATGTCGCGATACTTTTTTAACAAGGTTGAAAAATCATTAATCTCACAAGCTTCAAGTACCTGACACTCCGACAATTTGCTGTTAATCTCATCATCGGTTAATCCAGGATAATGTCCAGTCTGATGACTATTAACCGACTCAATGCTTGAGATAATCTCCTTTTCTATTTTGTCGTCGTTAACGCCGGTCGTTTTATGAATCTCAATTTGATCTGTTTTATTTTTTATTTGAATTTGGAGTTTATTTAGTTTTAAATCTAAATCAGCCTTCCATCTATGTAAAGTATCGATTCCAATGATCATGTCTTGCTTTAGTCCATGTACGACGAGAAAACACACCTCATCGGATGACGATCCTATTACAACTTTGGCTAAAAATTGTTCTTTTATCCGTCTAGGTTTGCCCCTTAACACTCCCAGTACTTGAAAGTTAACTACCGGTAATTTTGCGCAGCTCAAAAAAAATGCCTTATGCCGATCGTACCAGCCACCCGACACGCACGTTATGTGGCTACCCGTGTCGACCAGAGCCTTGACTTCGACATCTTCGACGCGCAGGAGAACCTCCGGACATTGTACGGATGCTTGACCATCGCCTGTATCCTCCTTTACCAGATAATTAAACGGATTTTCAAATGAATTATTTTGTGAACTTTCTTTATCCGGATTTACCGCCGAAATATTTAAGATACGCTGTACTGGTGTCGGTATCAATTCCTCTTCCAGCACAGCGCCTCCTAGTTTTCCGTATTTACGATATTTGATTCTATTACCGACGGGTTATCTTCCGTGTTTACAACGGTCGCCTTTATATGACTAGTTGTCCAATTCGACCTATTGTTGACATGCTCGATTTGTCCATGTTTTTGACGCGTTTCATGATTATCGTTTGCAGGTTTGAAGCTTTGGCTTGTCATGTCGTTACGACATGACACCTGTTTGTCTCGGTTTTCAGTTGAACGGTTGACGGTTGGACACTGTTTGTTCGTGTACGTCGGTTTTTGTCTAGGCGCGTTTGATCTACCCCCGAATTGCATTTCGTCCAAAAACTCCAACAGTGCGTCGATGTCGCAAATACCGCGGCATTTAGCAGCTTCAACAACCGGCTCGTCAAAGTGCCGTGTAAGGTTGCGAACGATCTCTTGCTCGGACATGGCTGGATTTAATCCGACAGCTGATGCGAATTTTCTATTTGCATACTCTGACCACGTTACCCTCACGTCCGGAATATAATATCCAAATTCGATATCCCTTCGTAATTCCCGTTGTGTCTCTACGCCCCAATATCTGTTCAAAAATCGTTTTTTAAACTCTCCCCAGGAATGAATTACGTCGCGACGCGCGATCCACCAATCCTATGCATCTAACGTGAGACTTTGCCCTAATAGTTTTAAGCAAATATCATCCTGTCTGGCGTCTATAAAGGTAAAGTATTCTTCTATTTCTTTTATATAATTCGCTGGTCTTTCCCAACCTTTTCCAGAGAATTGCGGTAGTCTGATGTGCTTGGAAATTAAGTTATTGTATTCACAACCTTGATTTGGATTTGTCGATTTTACTTTTCTAATTTCCGCGTTCACGCTTATCTTGAAATTATCATGTTTTTTCTCGATATCTATGATTCTTTCCAAACTTAATTTTTGATTTCTTTCGATCTTATTATCCAAACAATTCAGACTCTCGCCAAACTCTTCTCTTATGCTTCCATGCTCTTCATGGTATTCTTTTTGACACTCTATTAATTTTTCTTCGAACCTATCGCTCGTAGCTTCTAATTTTTTATCTAATATCTCTAATTGTTTTTTATATTTTAAAGATTGCTCTTCGAGCCTTTTTCTGAAATTATCTTCGCATGATAATATGTTATCTGTATTTACTGCTTTTGTTTCGACGATTGTTCTTTCTAATTTAGCATATTTCTCATCTATCTTTTTATGAATTTTTTCCAGTGCTTCTATCACCGAGGACTGCTCGACGACCACCGGCCTTCGACGCTCTGTATCTTTATCTTTTTCTATTTCAATAAACGTTTTATCTAAATTTGCTGTATCTTTGTCTTTATTATGACGTCCTTGATTCCTATCACCTAACCCTGGCTCTATAGCCGAACTGATGCCAGATCCCTTGTCCGCCATTTGCCTGGTTGTGACACCGGACTTTGACATAATCCACAAATGACTCTACTAGCAATAATTTTTGATTTTAATTTGATGCAACAAAGTTAAGTTAATAAATAAATGACTCTAGATATTTCAAGCAATTTTTCTAGCTAAAATTTGAATAGAGAAGCCCCACGTTGGGCGCCAAATGTAACTTTACGGATAGTGAGCGTCACTGAAGGTGACGCGAACCGGTTGGTTATTGTGTTTTCTTTACTCGATTTTTATTTTTGTTTGAGACTTCTACTATTAATTATTAGCCGTGCCTATTACGGACTTGAACTACCGTGTAGCTGAAGCCGCCTCCCCACAGACCTGAGTACGATAACGCACTAAGGCTGCACTCTACCCTCTTAACTGTTAAATGTTAATTTAATGAAGTTAATTTATTCCCAAATAATAGCTGTGCCAGACCTGGGTAGATCGGAGATCCACCAAGGCTGTATCTAGCTTTCTGTTAGATTTAAACTATAACCTGGAAATGGCGGAGGAAGGGGTTTGACATCTGATTAAATTGCTTTTTTGTAACGTTCAAAAATCTATTTATTTAATTAACTAAAACTACGGTTGCAACCCTAACCTATTTTTACACGTTGCCTATGTCTTACTTACTTTAATACAATCTTTTGTTTGTCTTTGCTATTCTTTTCCTAGTTAAATTATCATTTACTTTATCTCTGATTGTTCTATAAATTGTTTAATAATATTCTTTGACGTATTTTCTGTTAGCTGATGCTCTGAACTTTCGATAATTGATTTTCTGAGTGAAATTGAATTTATAAATTATATTGATATGAATAGATGATTCTAACGGTTCATCAGAGCTCTATGCTCGTGATGACCAGCAAGTAACTGTGAGTCTATCTGGTGTCTACCCTAGAATAGCTGGTGAGCTGAGCGGCGCCTCGACTTTTATATTAGTCGTGACGTCACTCAGCTCGTCGCTGCTGTCGATCGTTCTAGACTGTTCTCGATGTTCGCAACGGCTGATGTTTGAATGCTAACGGTCAGGCATGGGTTGCCTGATTCGTTACAATATATCTCATATTTATATATATTCAATCATGAGCAGCAACTATAACCCTGCATGCAAGTGACTCCGCCATTGCCGGCCCCAGGCCTAGATGAGACAGGAGGAGGGCTGCGCGTAGGGTTACACGTTCAGGCATATAGAATTATACCGGATTTTAACGAAACAATTCGTGGAACTTAATATAAGAACACATGTTACGTCTGTCCACAAAAATTCAAGGCTCACAGAAAAGTATGAGCATACGTGTATATTATAACACTATTTTCATTCATTTAAAATTATAGTACTACATTTAATATTGCTGCTTTTTGAGGAATTCGGATGATACAAAAGGCATCATCGTATACATGCATTGAGATGTTCATAGGAACAATTGACAGAATGCTGACAACTGAGCAAGCCTCGCGAGCGAGGATACAGGAAATCCCAATCGAGCGAGCGTAGCGAGCGAGCACAATTATTAGATAGTCGAGCAAAATTGTACAAAAAGTGGTGATATCAACCCCAAAAAGCACCCCTGGTGCAAAAACCTTTCGCCAAGTACATTAATGTGGTCACTACCCCCCAAAAAATCCACCAACCAAAATTCCTCCTTAACAAAAGTGGTACCATCAAAATGTCTACTTACAAAAGGATTGAAATCAGACACAATTGCCAAGTACATTTCTTCTGTATAACAAAAGTTTACAACAGAAGAACAGAAAACTGAATAGTCTTGTATCGTTCACTCGCTACGCTCGCTCACTCGATCGACTCTTGATAATTACAGGGAAAAAAATCAGTGAAAAAAAAAAATTTAGGAAGTGGTACTTGGCGGGCCATTATATCAATATGTATCGAACAAATGATACATAAACCGAAGTGAAAACTCTTTTACTTACTCATAAATGGCCCGCAAATACCACGTACTGAATTTTTTTTTTTTTTACTGATTTTTTTCACTGTAATTATCAAGAGCCGATCGAGTGAGCGAGCGTAGCGAGTGAACGATACAAGACTATTCAGTTTTCTGTTCTTCTGTTGTAAACTTTTGTTATACAGAAGATATGTACTGTAACGAATCAGGCAACCCATGCCTGACCGTTAGCATTCAAACATCAGCCGTTGCGAACATCGAGAACAGTCTAGAACGATCGACAGCAGCGACGAGCTGAGTGACGTCACGACTAATATAAAAGTCGAGGCGCCGCTCAACTCACCAGCTATTCTAGGGTAGACACCAGATAGACTCACAGTCACTTGTTGGTCATCACGAGCATAGAGCTCTGATGAACCGTTAGAATCAGCTATTACTTCAAATATCAAATATAAATTCACTTATTCCGAATCAAACTACCAAATATCAAATCATATATTCTTACCATTGAGTTTAGAGAAAATTATTAAAGAATAAATATTAAAATACGATCGACGCATTATTAATAGAAAACTTACACTGAAAAAGAGATATCAAATTCAAATAAAAACCTTGTAAAGACAAGTAAGTAGAAAATAAGCAACGTGTAAAAATAGGTTAGGGTTGCAACCGTAGTTTTAGTTAATTGAATAAACAGATTCTTGAACATTACAAAAAAGCAATTTAATCAGATGTCAAACCCCTTCCTCCGCCAATTCCAGGTTATAGTTTAAATCTAACAGAAAGCTAGATACAGCCTTGGTGGATCTCCGATCTACCCAGGTCTGGCACAGCTATTATTTGGAATAAATTAACTTCATTAAATTAACATTTAACGGTTAAGAGGGTAGAGTGCAGCCTTAGTGCGTTTATCGTACTCAGGTCTGTGGGGAGGCGGCTTCAGCTACACGGTAGTTCAAGTCCGTAATAGGCACGGCTAACAATTAATAGTAGAAGTCTCAAACAAAAATATAAATTGAGTAAAGAAAACACAATAACCAACCGGTTCGCGTCACTTTCAGTGTCGCTCACTATCCGTAAAGTTACAGTACTTGGCAATTGTATCTGATTTCAATCCTTTTGTAAGTAGACATTTTGATGGTACCACTTTTGTTAAGGAGGAATTTTGGTTGGTGGATTTTTTGGGGGGTAGTGACCACATTAATGTACTTGGCGAAAGGTTTTTGCACCAGGGGTGCTTTTTGGGGTTGATTAGCAATTTCAAACATGATCCATCTACTGTAAAGGGCCAATTTATTGGTTCTCAGATCAAGGCGGTCCGCGATTTTCGCTTAAACCATCCTGAGTTATTCTTTGTTAAAGCTGATAAAGGTAATACTACTGTGTGCATTAAGTCGGTAGATTATAAAGAGAAAATGTTACACCAGTTATCGGATGTTAACACCTACAAAATTGTTAGACATGATCTCACTTACACCCTCCAACAACGTGTAAACGATCTAGCGAACCGTTGGCTCAAGAACAAGTCAATCTCAAAGAGTAACCATCGTGGCATTCACTCTAACAATAGTGTAGTAGCTAGAGCTTATGGTCTACCGAAGATCCATAAAGATGAGGTACCGGTCAGAGTGATTGTGTCCTTTATTAATAGTCCAACTTATGGTTTAGTGAAGACTTTGAATTTTTGGTTGAAATCCAATATTATCAAACCTAAGTCTTACATTAAGGACAGTTTCACTTTGGTTGAAAAAGTAAGTGGTCTCGTGTTGCCACCTAACTACATTTTGGTCTCCCTTGATGTAGTTGCGTTGTTCACTAATGTCCCGAAATCTTTAGCGATTGAGGCCATTAAGAACCGTTGGCAGCATCTTTCATCGCATCTTCCGGTGTCCCTAAACCAGCTACTCCTAGCGCTGAATTTGTGTTTTGATGCCTCTATTTTCAAATTCGATAATACGGTCTATTCCCAGACGTTTGGTCTACCCATGGGTTCGCCTCTATCACCTATTCTGGCTGATTTAGTTATGGATGATTTGGAATCTCACTGTATAAACAATTTAAGTTTTGATTTACCGTTTTACTTTCGTTATGTGGATGACATCTTAACCGTGGTACCCAGAGACTCTGTGATCCACTTAATACACGTCTTCAATGATTTCCACCATAGACTTCAATTCACGTGTGAGACCGAAAAGCAGGGTCGTATTAGTTTTTTAGATGCACTAATCATTAACTCAAACAAGACCATTGAGACGGATTGGTACCAGAAACCTACATGGTCACAGAGATATTTCAATTATGATTCACATCATCCCAAATCGTATAAAATTGGTTCCATCACTAATCTTGTTGATAGAGGCATCGGATTGTCAAATCCTCGGTTTCATGAAAAAAAACTTGGCTATTATCCGAGAGGCTTTAGCAAAAAATGGTTACCCCACAAATGTAGTAAACCGTACTATTTCTAAACGTGTACTTAAGATCAACACTTTGAACAACAACGTTGCACCTCAATTGGATCTTAACAGATCTACGTTCATTTCGATCCCTTACATCGCGGGGTTGTTCGAGTCGCTAAACCGTATTTTTAAGAAATTTAATGTACAGTTTGTCGGTAAGAACCATAATGATTTGAGGCCGTTGTTTGATTCCGGCAAGGACGCCCTACCGCTGGAAAAACGTTCTAATGTAGTCTATAAGATACCGTGTCTCGATTGTAATAAGCCTTATATTGGTCAAACGTCTCGACATATCTCGCAAAGAATCAACGAACATAGAAAAAACATCAAAGAGAGTGTTGACCACTATACGGCTTTAACCAGACACATTGTTGATCATGACCACCGCTTTGATTATGACAAGGTAAGCGTTCTACACGAAGAACCTGTGTACTATAAAAGGATGATTCTTGAGATATGTAACATTGCGAGTCATTCTGATTCGGTCAATTTACGACAGGACGTTGAGAAACTAAGTGATACGTACGTAAGACTTATTTCAAACGTCTAACTACCTTATGATAAGTGATCGACACCTGACTACCTTTATTGTTTTTGCCTCTCTATGTATGTACGACCTAGTGACTGAGTTAATATTTAGATTTCCGGGGGGATATAATGATCGATATCAACAAACCAGACTTCCGTTTTCTCTTTAGCTGCGATTGTATTGTTAACTGTCGCCAGTACAAAAGATCTTTTGATATCTTAATCTGTTAATCTTTCAATTAGTTATAATGGATAAGTGAAAGTTACGAAAAATTAAATCTCAGTGTATCTGCGTTTGTTTTTGTTTTGATTATCTCTAGAATCCCGCTGTATTATTATCATGTGTCTATAAGGTCAGTTCTATCATCTTTAAGCCAACTGCTAATCTATAAGTTCAAATTTTAATTTTAATTTTGTTTTTACGTGTCTTAAATCTGTAAACGAAATCCTTTGTATTGTAGAATAAAGAATCGTTCTGTTCTGAGGAGGGCCCACACTTGAGGCCGAAACGTCGACAATTACTGAAGCTTTGTCTTTAACGTTTATTCGACCTACATTTCCAAGAATCCCACTACATATTCACTTGAGGTCAAGAATTTTGTTTCTACCATGATCATGCTTGTTCATGCATGAACAGACAGGATCAGGCCTGGCATCAGGCATGATCAGACATGAACAGACATGATCATGCATGAACAGGCCTTAACGTATTTAGCGGTTCAGACATGATCATGCCTGTTCATGCATGAACAGACAGTTGGTGGACTTGGTAACTCCACAATTTGCCCCCTTTTATCTTTAGTTAGTAGTTCAGCTATAAGTATCCGAGAATGAAGTGCACGAACAACCAACCTTGTTCCGTTACATATGCCATCAGCGCTGGCGACTTTTGCGTGGATGGTGTGGAGCACTCCACACCCTGAATACCCACTGTGTGGATATTCCACACCCTGAAGGCCTTGTTTCAAAATTAAAATTTTGTAATGGATTTTGAAAATCTTTTGATAAAAACAAGTAGGCAAAATTTTCCGAAAATAACCATAGTATATTCCCCTATAATCAACACTTGCGAGCCCCCTAGCAGATTCAAATCTGGACCATATATTGATATGAATACGTTTATCCTGAAAAACAATTATACTCGGCTATCGCACTTCGGAAAAACTACTTAATAAAACTTTGAGCAAAAATATTGTGAGTGCCCCCCCCCCCCCCCCCCCCCCCCCCCCCGCCCCCCGTCACCTGAGCTACTCCACACCCTGAAATTTCGTAAGTCGCCGGCCTTGTATGCCATCAGATATTGACAAATTTCTTAATGACATTACAATAGCGCCAACTTTCAATTGTAAATCGTGTGGTGGTAAACCTGAAGGTGTCAACTTCGAAACGGCAACGCGTAAGCTATACCTATATATATAGTATAAGTCGAGTATAAGTCATGTGTCCACCGCCGCCGCGAATGCCTTGCGAAAGTTCCGCTTCACGTGAAAACAAAAGCTCTAAATGCAGAATTTTTACGACAATGTGATTCTCCGATAAATTCTCTAGAGCGGTAAACTGGATTTAGACACGAACACCATCTGGAAAAGTAATGCAAGCACTTTCTGTTTCGAAACAGCTGGTCGTGAGTTCTGATCTAAACTACAAAAACAAATTTGTTTTTTCAAAAATTCGCGATATGGTGGTCATCCGCTCTAGAATTATTAAAAATAAACCTATTCCCAGAGGGAATTTTCATTTTTTTCTGTAGTTATTGAATAAAGCGAAACTTTCGATACATGTTGTCTCGGTTGGTCAAGTAGGACTGAAACCCGGCCTTAAGCTGTTGAGATATTCTATTGGGTATCGTAAAGTGGCCTCTTCGTCAAGCGTTGCATCAGCCGTGTCTATTCCCTGCAGTGTGGCGTAATCAATGCTCCGCGACTCGAGTAGATCGCCTTCCATTCTATGTAGAATTTCTGTATTCAGCTGATTTACTTCTACATTTTTTGGTGCTAGAATTGCTCTGTTTGTTAATTAGTGACTTGTAATATTCTGTGGATATAAGTCTCCAATAAGATCTTTACTCTTCATCTTCTCGTCCGGCGAATGATATTGAATTTCGCCATTACCTATGTCCAGTAGCCATTTTGAAAATGAAAGTGCATCCTCTGTTGCTCGCATGTTCTTATACAATCTAAGTTTAATAAATGTATTCCATAGAACTGACAAGTAACGTCACCCAAGTGTCACTCTCCGATTTTAATCAAACTATGAAAAACTTGTAGAACGGTCAAAAATAATCGACACGTATTTTTTATATCTGCAAAGGCAGCATTCCAAGGGTGGTAACAACCCGATGCATTTTTAGCCACTTCAAGAAACGGCGAGTCACAACTTCAATACAAGGCATTTCGGAAGGAAATGTTCATGAGAAAAGTTGTAGAGTTTCAAAATATGCATCCGTTTTCACCGTTTTTCACGTCATCAATGATTGTTACCTCACAATTAACGAGCGTTGAAAAAAATGACAAAAATTTCAATCCTATAAATTGGCAGAGGATTCTCAACATATAATAAAAATATGAGTTTCCATGTACGAACTGCAAATTGACCCTGACCTTGCTTCGACACCTGCAGTGAAGGTCAATCCAATACCACCATTCGATGCACGTTTTGAAAATCTGTAACTTTTTTTATAAACATTTCCTTCCGAAATGCCTTGTATTGCAGTTGTCACCCGCCGTTTTTTGAGGTGGTTAAAAATGCATCGGGTGGTTACCACGCTTAAAATGCAGCCTCTGCACGTATAAAAAAATACGTGTCGATTATTTTTGACTGTTCTACAAGTTTTTCATAGTTTTTTTGATTAAAATCGGAGAGTGACACTTGGGTAACGTTACTTGTGAGTATTTAATTGTCTCTTCTAGCATTTGTCGTTTTCCTCCCCGTTTTACAATCGTCAAAACTTGCCTAAAGTCTCCGCCAAGTATTATTGTTTTTCCACCAAACGGTACTGCTTATCGCATAATATCCTGCAATGTTTTGTCGATTAATTCGAGAGCACGCTTCGGGATCATTGAACATTCATCCCAAATAAATACATCAATCGCAGTGAATTTTTTCTTGAGCAAAGGATTTCTGAAAATTGTTCCCGTTTCTGGTAAAGTTAGTGGCAAATTGAATGTTTTGTGAGCAGTTGTTCCACAGGGCAGAAGGATAGCTGCTATACCTGTCCATGCTACACAGTCTACTGTTTTTCCAATTGATTTAGGAATGTAATATAGCGCGGATTCCTCCCAGACCGTCTATGAAGAAACATTTGCTATTTCCATAATTTTCTGTCGTGATTACGCTCATTATTTTGTTGAAAACTATTTGCTGATCTTCATTAAATCTCTGAGTCAACTCGTTACCTTTAATTGCAAATGTCTCAGTACTTTCTATATTTTCATCGTCATGGTCTTCGTCTATCACTCTGTCTGGTATTGGAAGGCCAAACTCTTTACAGGTTCTGCTTTCAGCACGAAGAAGCCGGTCTATTTCATATAGAGCTCTGGCTTCTGGTAGGTCATGGAAGTCTTCGCCCAGATCCTTCATTTGATTTATCTACCAATTATGTGAATATATTTAATAGTTTCCACAAGTAGTGCTGCTCAATAGTTTTCACGAGTAGTGCCGCTCAATAGTTTCCACGAGTAGTATTGTTTAATAGTTTTCACGACAGAACTATTGAACGATACCACTTGTGGAAACTATTGAACGCAGCACTACTCGTGCGAAAGCGATCGAGCAGCACTACTAGTGGAAACTATTGAGCAGTACTACTGGTATAGGTATAGAAACTATTGAGCAGCACTACTAGTGAAACTATTGGCAGCACTACTGATGGAAACTATTGGGCAAGTCACGGTGCTACCCAATAGTTTCACCAGTAGTGAGGTCCAATTCACTACTGAGGAAGTCCTATGCTAATGGTCAATAGTTCTTTCAATAGTTCTCAATAATTTTTACAGTAGTTTTCCAACAGTTTCTCTGTAGTTTCTCAATAGTCTCTCAATAGTTTTCCGACACTTCTGTCAGTAGTTTTGTGAGTAGTTCTCAATAGTTTTTTTCCATACGGGCGGACGGCGGGTACCCGCGGTCACCTCAAGTTTTGGACAATTACGCGAATAAATTTGGAAAAAAAAAGACGTGAAAATGTGACCAAGATTGTTGCCCTAATTTTCACTTTTTTTTTTCCCAAAATTTATTCGCGTAATTGTCCAAAACTTAAGGTGACCGCGGGTACCCGCCGTCCGGGGCTACCCGACTCTCCCCCTATGTCTATTTTCTTATTGTCTAAACAAATACCTAAACCTAATTCAGCGAATTTTCTGAGAGATAACAGATTTTCAGAGAGAGACTTTGCACGTATGACATTATCTAGTTCAAGGAATCTATCATAATCAAGGTTTATTTGAATCGATCCAGCTCCCTCCGTTTCTAAGTCTGCTAAAGAATTTTCGTTTGCACATTTAAAGGTAGGAGATACTGAAATTTGAGTGCGAAAATTTCAAAAAAATCGATTTTCGATTTTTTACGGAAAAGTGTTATTTGAACCCTTATCTATACGTACACAAATCCTTGAACTGAAAAAAAAATTATTAAGCCCTGTTTACTCAATAAAACGTATAATATTACGTTAGAAGTTCCTAATTTTCCTATATTTCGGTTATTGCCATTTCAATTTGTGAAATTAAGTAACTTGAGATGCATTTTTCCATCAGGCTACCACACTCAAGTGATTCACGTGAGATAACAAAATATTAAAAAAAAAAATAATAATAATAAAAAATAATTTTTTTCAAATCACTGCTACGCTCTGAGAAAACATTCTAGTGACTCAGTCTTTTTACAGTTGATTAGTGCTATTCTGATACATAGTTCATGATTTTTCTAGATTTCATGTCCTCCGCTGAACCAAAATGTAGTTCATCGAAGAAAAAGTAGTTGTCGTAAGGTAAAGGTTGCTGTGTTACATAAAATTTCTCCAAATTGGGGGAAATATTCTGTATGAATGTAATTTAGGGGCAAACCAACATTATTTCATGAATTCAAGTTCTAGACATGGACATTTTTGATTGTAAGACTTTTTTTCCATCGTTTTGGAAAAAATATTTTACAATCAAAAATTTCTTGATCGCTTGATCGTAGTGTAATGAATCAGATGTGATCACTTTCGATCGAACATTTTATTCAGCCGTAGAGAACAGTACATAAAAGTTCTTGCGTGAAATCAACAAAACGATAAACTTTGCATTCAAAAAATAACGAAACAATTTCCGGTGCTTATGAACAGAATTTAAAAAAGTTATGGAAAACGAATTGGGGTTTTGCACACTTGGGCTTTTCGTTTTCCATAACTTTTTCAAATTCTGTTTATAAGCACCGGAAATTGTTTTGTCATTTTTTTATTGCCAAGTTTATCGTTTTGTTGATTTCACGTAAGAACATTTGTACTGTTGTCTACCGCTGAATAAAATGTTGGGACGAAAATGATCACATCTGATTCATTACACTACGAAAAGCGCGCGGTACAAGCGCGCGGTACTAGAACCTTCAAAGCCCTCCACAGCCGTTGGGATGAGTTTCCGACCTTGAATGTCATACCTCAAAATGCTTGTATTGGCAGCCCCTACACACCTTATAAGTATGTACAGAGTTAAGATTTACACCCTGTATATCTCGGCATATATTTCGAGATATATCTGCGGATATATCTCGGTATATACATATTTTCCGTGGGGTAGGACGCGAAATTTCGGTTGATTTGGCAGAATATACAGGGCGAGTCACCCCTAGTATCGAATGAGAGAGGGGCTTATCATCGCAGACGCTCCGCCCCTTTCTATTCATACTTGTTATCGTCGTATCGAGAGACCCCACTTTTTGTATAAATCAAGAAGGCGAACAGTTTGAACATTTACTGTAGATAATAATTCACTGTCAATAAACTGAAATTGAAGACGGTTCCTGATCGAATCATTGTTTTCATTTTGATGTCAACAATATCTCACATACGTAGGTATTGGCAACTTGAGGTAAGATAGTTTTGACGGCACGTGAAAATAAAAGTGGAGTTTTTGTCGATACGATGATAATAAGTATGAATAGAAAGGGGCGGAGCGTTTGCGATGATAAGCCCCTCCTTCATTCGATACCAGGGGTGACTCGCCCTGTATAGAGTGAATTTTTAACGTTCGAACACTCGGAATAGAGTTGAGGCGGCCGGGAGTCGAAATCGGCAATTGTTTACCTCGTAATAACCAATCAAGAAGTCGCCAGCTACAGAAGCAATTGCCTATTCCGACTGACGGCCGCTTCAACTGTACGCCGAGTGTTCGGTGGTTAGGAATTTACCCTGTATGTATGAAAGAACGAACAAAAAGCAAGGCAGAATCATGTCTCAAGGCACCTTCAGACCTGTTTTGGCTGACACGAGATTTTTCTATTCTCAATACTCGACTGATATGAGTTTCGTCGACCATTAACCGGTTCACTGGTAGACCCGAAATCAACGTTTTGTGCCAAAACTGGTGAAAGGAAATAATTTCGTATTCAACATGAAGCCCAAAAAACTTAGGAACATCAAGTTTGATGCAAATCCGTTCAAAACTGACAGAGATATCCACGTTGCACATATATGTGCCATTACCAGTTGTGGCACTTTTTCTTTTTGCACATATATGTGCCCTTACCAGTGAACCGGTTAATAAGGGTACGAGTAATGCAATCTCGAAAATCGACTATTGTACCGCATGAGACAAGTCTCAAGCATCGATTACCAGAAACGCCCCTACTTGATCTCTTCTCAATTTCAGTCTTCGAAAACACTCTCAAGATGCGTCTATTGTACCGTATTCATACTGAAGACTAGTTTCACCTGAGTTTATCACTTGAGAATCGACTATTAATACAGGCCTTAGTCACTAGAATGTTTTCTCAGAGCGTAGCAGTGATTTGAAAAAAATTATTTTTTATTGTAATATTTTTAATATTTGTTGTAATGATAAGTTAATATTTATGGATTCCCGAGGGAAATAAAGTGAATCAGATGAAATTATATCAATTGGGCAAAAGGTTTATGTATTCAGAAAATACAGGTCTGCTTCAGTACGAGGCTAAAGACAGACTGATTTGTTTTACAATAATACTTATTGATACGGCAACCGAAGTTCATATATTTTGAAAGACGTCTTTTATCATATAGACTACTTGATCTAGATCATATAGAAGTAATATATAGGGGTGAATTCATCAAATATAACACTACCCCCCCCCCCCTTAGTGAAAGAGTCGACCCAACTCGTAAAGTAAGTATAATAAAAATTATTTATGTAAAAATCATCATAAGGATTAGTAATTCGATATTGAAATTGTAAAATCTATGTGTTCTATTTAGGAGAATTGGAGCTGTGGCTCAAGTGATTGAAAATTTTCCTAAGTACTATCTGACATTCGTCTCTTATTAGAAGGGAAACCACAGAAAACCTCTAAAAGATAGTCTAACTTAATATCACAACATGGGTTTTTACAAAAATCTTCAAGAACAGGAACCAGGAACAAGAGTAGAAACTCAGGAATCCAGGATCAGTAGACAGGAATCAGGAAACAAGAATTCAGCAAACAGGAACAAGACGAAGAATTCCTTGGTTACTATGAAGAAAGTCCTGAATACTGGAACAGGAAGGGGTTGGAGGGGTAGAAGGACCAAAGATTGAACGGAAAGTCCGATTTTGAACTCCAGAAGATCCAACTCCAAACCTCTTCGAAATAAATCATAACGACCTAGATGGGAGGACAAATGTTATTCTCTCGAAATAATAAGATCATAAATATGAGTTTCTTTTCTAAAAACTCTTCAAAATTATAAATTCCTTTCTTAAATATTTTCTTTTAAATTAGAACGATAAATTAAACTTTTTGATATTAGATAAATTATTTCAAATATAATAAATTGATAAATTAAATTATTCTATTAAATAAATGTTATAAATATAAATTGAAACGATCTTATCTGGAAAGAAGTGGAAACTTGGGATAATAGGTCAGGATGGGATAAATCAGGCTTCCTTCTTCTCGTCTCAGAATATCATTTCGTCATTTAAATAGAATATCCGACTATCGGAATATCGGGAGCTGGAAAAACTTGGGTTAATGTTTGTAAACTAAAACATAACCTATGTACAGATTTTCCGCTCGGATCTCTTTTCATCTAGACGCCATTATTATATAAGTCTAATACAACGACACCTAGCGTTATATTTTTGTAATATTTCCGCGGGATTCGAGATTAGAATAAACGAAGGTCTTTTAAACGACCTATAACGAACCCTTTCAATAAAACATCTATAAATAAATGAAAAATTGTTTAAACAAATGCAAAATTGTTTATAACAAAGGAAATAATTGTTACGAAGGGGAGAACATAAAGTTAGCGTCATTCGTCGTCATGTCGTCATTGAATGATGAAGCGATCCGCTTAGGCATTCTAGTTACAAGCTTAAATTTTGAAAATGTTCAAAATAAAACTGTTGCGGAGGCACAAGTTTGGTTTGAAACCGAATGGGGACGAACTCGTTGTGCTCGTGGAAAAGCAGTAAAACTATGAAATCCCTGTGTGCAATCTTGTATAGATTGTTATGTTGCTTAGTAAGTAAACTTTTACAATAATCGTTATTTCTTTCGACCCATTCTTTTCTTTATCATAATCTTATTATTTTTTAATTCTTTTAGTATTCCGAAGGAAGAAACACTGGGTATAGTGGAACTTCACAGAATCTTCGTTGGAGAATTAGACGTAAGAGGAGGATACAATTCGTGCTACATCTGTAAAATTCCTCTCCTCCACGTAGAACAACGAGGAGACTGTGAAGAATGTGCGAGGATGAATCTCTTCTTAAAACATATTGGCGAAAAAATAATCTCGAATAGATTTTAAAAGTAATCTGTAAAACTTCTAATTATTCGTCCTTTAATAAATTTTAATTTCGAATAGATTTTAAAAGTAATCTGTAAAACTTCTAAGTATTCGTCCTTTAATAAATTTTAATTTCCCTTTAATTTTTTTTTATTACTAATCTGTATTATTTTATTTGTTTGTTCATTTATCTCATTCCTTATATTTAATCCGATCCAATTCCGAGCATTCCTTAATCATTCCGACTCTAGTTGGATTTACTTGAATCGTTCCGAATCCCGGGTTCCGAGTTTAAACTAAAGATCATATGGTTTCATAACCTCGCAAAAGTTCATATACACGTCGTCTGCGGAAGCTTCAGCGTCTAGGATCAAGACTGGTGCTGGAAGAGTCGCAAATTTCTTTCTAACTAACCAATCTTCGTGTACCTCGTGAAGAACTTTTAAATAAGATAGAGGAATACCGTCTTCTTCCGAACGAGCTATAAATATACCTTTCCATAATCTTATTAGGTAACGCGGTTTGAGTTAGATGTCTGATTCGCATTGTCATAGCCGCGTGATGTTGAAAATGATATGCATATTTGCTAGGATCCTTGTACATTTTCTCTAGGAGATTCTCACCAGCTACGTTACGGTACTCATCTAAAGGTTCTAATAGTGTAAGAATATTTTTATCATTTAAAAATCTTTTAGTAAACGTCGTTTTACCACATCTAATATTTCCTTCAATGAGGATAGTTAAAGGTCTATAATCTCTTCGTTTGATTCCATAAGGCAGTTCCTCAGACCACCTGGAAGAATCCAAAGTAAAGGCTTGATCATCCCTTAGAAGAGAGAAATTATTATTTACAGAATGATCTTCATCTATATTTGAAGAACGAAGATTCTTTATTTTATTATTGTGAGTAAGTTTATCTGAATTATAAGGAGCCAGACGGTCTAAGTGTACCACCTTAGGTTTCGTACGAGTAGATCTTTATATTCGATAAACTACATTATTTATTTTGTCAATTATTGAATAAGGACCTTCCCAGTTAGATTGTAATTTAGGACAACGTCCTTCTTCTCGTCTAGGCTGGAAGAGCCATACTAAATCTCCAGTTTTAAATTCAAGATCTCTAGCCCTAATATCATAATGAGCTTTGTCCTATCTGAAACGATTTCAATTCTTCGCCTAGCAAAATCATGAATTTGTTCTAATTTATCTCTTAAATTAGATACGAAATCCGTTTGAAGAGGATCTGGCGAAGGAATAGGTCCCTCATGTAAGTCTGAAGGTAACCGAAGATCTCTTCCCATAAGCATAGAAGCTGGAGATTGTTTAATCGTCTCGTGAACAGCTGATCGATAAGATAGAAGAAAAAGAGGAATCCACTCATCCCAATCTCGTTGACTTTTGTCAACGAAAAAAGCTAAATAACTTGGAAGACTTCGATTTAGCCGTTCTACCATTCCATCAGACTGAGGATGAAGGGGGGTTGTATGAGTCTTTCTGATTCCTAAAACTGTTGATATTTCTTCTATTAAAATTGATTCAAAATTACGACCTTGATCGGTATGTAATTCTAGAGGAGTCCCATATCTACAAACAAAATCTCGAACAAATACTTGGGCAACTGTCTTTGCCTCCTGATTAGGGATAGGGATGACCTCGGGCCATTTAGTAAAATAATCTGCAATAACTAAGGCATATCTATTTCCAGATCTAGAAAGAGGGAGTGGCCCGAGAACATCCATAGCCACTCTCTCGAAGGGTGCTCCGACGTTATATATTTGGAGAGGACTGCGACCCTTACCGCGTGGACCCTTTTTCGCAATGCAGACTTTACATAACTTACACCAATCATCTACATCCATTCTGCTGCGAGCCCAGAAAAATCGTTCCCTAATCCGACCTAAAGTTTTATTGGAAGCGAAATGTCCACTCGACGGTGAATATTGCTTGAGTATGTCTTCTATTTTGTTCTTCGGTACCAATAACTGCCATCTAATTATCTTCAAATCTGGAGATTCCCATTTTCTATATAATATTCCGTTCATTAAAAACAGAGAATACCATTAAGTCCAATAGATTTTTAGATCTTGACTCTTAGCAGAAACATCTTGCCACTCAGGGCGTAATTCAGATTCTTTCCATGTTTTAATCTGTAATAGAACTTCATCTTCTTGTTGAGCCTTTTTCCATGGGTTCAGATCTCCTTCAAAAGTGATTGATCGGATTTTATAGGGTTCGTCTAGTTGTTTTTCTAATCTTGTGCATTGTTTACATTCGACAGGTCCTTCGCAAGGTCTTCTGGATAGAGCGTCTGCGTTTCCGTGTAATAATCCAGCGCGGTGTTGAATATCAAAATCATATTGGCCCAGTCTCCCTATCCACCTAGCTACCTGTCCTTCTGGAGATTTAAAAGAAAGCAACCACTTAAGAGAAGCATGATCTGTCCTAATCAAAAACTTTCTCCCATATAAATAATGATGAAAATGTATTACTGTTTTTACCACAGCTAAAAGTTCTCTACGAGTGACACAATAATTCCTCTCCGTCTTACTAAGGACTCGACTGTAATAACTGACTACCCTTTCATTTCCGTCATGGATTTGAGACAAAACTCCACCTATTCCTGAAAGAGAAGCGTCTGAGTCTAAAATAAAAGGTTGTTCTACTTGGGGATAAGCAAGAATAGGAGAAGATGTTAAATAAGTCTTTAATTTGATAAAAGCTTCTTCACATTCCTGAGACCATTCGAATTGAACCTTACTCCCTGTTAGATGATGGAGAGGTTTAGCTATTGAGGCGAATCCTTTAACAAAACGACGATAATAAGTACAGAGCCCTATAAAACTTTGAACACCGTCTTTATCTACAGGACGGGGCCAATCTGATACTTTTTCTATTTTTGTAGGGTCCGTCTTCACTCCTTCTGCGGAGACTATGTGTTCAAGGAAATGAACCTCTCGTTGTAATAGATGACATTTCTTCGGACTCATTTTCAGTCCTGCTTGTCTAAGGCGAGAGAAGACCTCAGTAAGATTTTCTACTTGTTCTTCGAATGTTCTTCCAAAAACTATTACATCGTCCAGATATACCAGACACTTCTTCTCTGTAATTCCTTTTAGTATTGTTTCCATTGTTCTTTCAAAAGTCGCAAGAGCGTTGCATAACCCAAAAGGCATAACCTTGAATTGCCATAATCCTCCCAAGCCGGTTACAAAGGCTGTCTTTTCTTTATCGTCTTCATGCATTTCTACTTGCCAATATCCACTCTGTAAGTCTATAGTGCTGAACCATTCTGCTCCAGCTATTAAATCAAGGGTTTCTTCTATCCTCGGCAAAGGATGAGAATCTTTTTTGGTTATGTCATTTAACCTCCTGTAATCGATACAAAATCTTTTCGTTCCATCTTTCTTTGAAACAAGAACAATTGGTGAAGCCCAAGGACTTGAAGATGGTTCTATTACGTTGATGGCTAGCATTTCGTTGACCATCTTCTCTACTTCTTTTCGTCCATTTAATGGAAGTCTTCTGGCAGCTTGTTTTACAGGTGCGTTATTTCCTACATCAATCGTATGAGTTGTTATGGTACTTCTTCCTTTATCGTTGCTATTTTTAGCAAAAGCATCTTGATATTCTTCAATTAATTATTCATCATGAAGGTAACACTCGAACTTCTTAATTTTTAGAGGAGGGTCTCAATCAATCAAGTCGAGTCACTTTTTCGTTTTGTTAAAAATGCCTGACGTTTCGGCAGTCATGTTCTGCCCTCATCAGAGGCTGTTTATTAAAGAAATTACAGAAAATTATTAGATTATTTCTTTAATAAACAGCCTCTGATGAGGGCAGAACATGACTGCCGAAACGTCAGGCATTTTTAACAAAACGAAAAAGTGACTCGACTTGATTGATTGAGACCCTCCTCTAAAAATTCTTCAATTAATGTTTTGAATTTCTCTTTTTGTATGGGATTTAAACCAACAGATGACTTTTCTAAGAGATTTTCTAAATGAAGTGGAAAAGGAATTAATTCTTCTCCGGAAAGATCTATAACTTTAATCTGAGGAAAATCTGATGTTTTATTCCTATTAGTTAAAAGAGCGATCTCGTGTCGACCCGGCGTTAATAAATTCCCTTCAGTTGAAATAACACAATTATGCGCTGTAAGAAAATCAATCCCTAAGATCCCTTTATCCTCGATATCTACTACGTAAACTTTATGTGAAGAATCGATACACCCTATCACGTTAATCTGAACTAAAACCTCTTTTAAAACTGGAGTTATTTCTCCTGTAGCAGTTCGAAGGGAAGCAGAATTTTGAGAATGGTTAATAGATTTCAAGAGATCCGAACGGACTACTGTGACCTCTGCCCCAGTGTCTATCACCCAGAGGCAGTTAATTCCGTTGTCAGTCCCTGTCAGCATATAAGCCTGTTTGTCTTAGGCTTCTTAATAAAAATTGTGTTAAAATAGGGCTTTCGTCGGATCGAACACTTGATGACTTTCGCCCTTCTAAATCATCAATAACTAGTTTTTTTGGTTAGAAGAACCCTGAGTTTTTTCCGAAGTTTTATGAGAGTTGTCTGTATTATTTTCGCTATCTTTCCTCCACGACATTTTTTTATCTGAAGAATTTTCGTTATTGGCTTGATTTAATTTTTCTAATGAAAAACAACGATTGGCATCATGTCCAATCTTTTGACAATATTTACATTTTAAGGTAGTATGATCGCAGTAGCTAGTCAATGAAAAGACTATGTTTATAAAAATCGCAAAAAGCGATATAATAATAAATTTAGGTATGGTAATAATAAAAGTAGGAAACGATACGATTTTAGCAATATGTATCATGCCCATGTGTGAAATTATACGACACGAAATGTGTTATCTTAATAGTCAGATTTGACTCACATTTTCTAACCGGCCACGAAATCGGCCGATGCACGCGATAATTAGTCAATACAATCGACGATTTCTGATCGAAATGTCCGGTGACCCTAATTTTTTACGGGACGTACGTAATCGTTACATATTTTCCAACATTTAACACTTTTATTTTTTGTTGTGTCTAATCGCGAAAGGTCTATATTTCTGTCTCAACCTCGTGTCAACGCGGATTTCTGATATGGCGTAGGGCTAAATATCTTAATTTCACACATTAATTATTATTATAATTGGTCGGTGACGCGCTCTGAAATTTTGCAGGCGTTCTCCTATATGCTTCTGCTACAGCATATAAAAAAAAACAGATTTTTATCTAATAGTGAGGTACGGGATCGTACTACCTTAACGGGGGTCTGTCTCCGTAATTTGGTCTGCTATAATTATTATTACTATTATTTCTATTATAATTATTATTATTATATCCGTTATTATAATTATTTTGCTGCCTGGGAGTAGTTTTCTCGGAATCGTTGGTTTTACTAGGAAAAGTAGGAGTTTTATCTGTTTCGATACGTCGAACTTTTCTTACTCCTAAATGGTGTTTTGTTAATGCTTCGATTTCCATACCCTTAATTACCGCTTCTTGGACGGAAGAAGGTCCTGTCAGGCTAAGAGTATGTCTCAACTCTGGGTCTGTTATAGCATTAATGAATTTATTACAAGCTAACATGTCTCTAGTAGGTTCATCACAATTGGGTAAAGCTATTCTAGCTAATCTCTCTATTTCCACTCCGAGTGAGGCAAGACCTTCTTCCTTAGCTTGTTTTTTAAGGTCTAATTGGGTTAAAGACAATTTCGATATTAGTTGATTTCAGAATCTTAATCGTAAGGCTGCACTGAGTTTGTCATAACTTTCGATATCTGAATCTGCAAGAGCTGATAGAACAGCTAAGGCAGGACCTCTCAAGCTTCCTGCAAGTTGTCCGGCCTTAGTGATAGAGGACCAAGAGTTTACTTTTGCAATTATTTGAAATTGTCGTTCATAGTCAGCCCAAGGAATTGATCCGTCGAAGAAATTTACTTTAAGGTTTGACGATTTTTTTGTTGACTCAGTACAACCTTCATTACGAGTAATAATTGTATCGTTGATCTGTTTATCGCGACTACTCCCGGCGCGAGATAAATTGAGAGGAAGATTATTGGTTGTATTATCTATGTTTTGGTCACCAGCCATATAATTAGTATTTTCTAGCCTCGTGCGTCCCGAATTGTACCTCCAATTCGGTCGCTTTGAGCATTTGTACGAGTGTGCGGCGTGAAAGTCGCCGCTCCACCCGTACGAGGTCTCCGTATGGTTATGGTTATGGGTATGTATATACTACTCTGTGCATTTTATTTGCTTTTTCTCTTTGCTCATTATTTTGTTTCTTAGTCTTAGTTCTGCTCACTCTATCTATATCTTCATTCTGTATCTTACTCTGTGTATCTTATTTTGTTTTTCTATCTCTGCTTACTATTTTGTTTTAGATCCTGTTTTAGCCTTTAGCTTTTAGTTTTTAGTTTGCTCACTGGTGTTCTTATTTCATTTATTTATAAGCTCACCCTGTTCTTTTCTACCTACTCGTTTACAGCGTATGACTGATTGTGAATGCGCTGTATTCTTGTCCAATATTGTCATGGACAAATGAATATATATATTTATTTGTCCATATATATATCTATCTATCTATGGTTGGGGAAGGTTCTTCTTCCCCATAGTTTTGTACAGACCGTATATTTGTGGGTTCAATTATTTCTTCGATTCTCACTGGGGATCATCGGGGAGTCGAAGTTTGCGAGATTACGTCTTGAGGTTCGAGACGTCTCATAAGGAGGGACATGGTGGTTTGTTGGGCTGCCATATTAGCTTCCCTGTCAGCTCGTTGAGTTGCTAAATTCACTTCTCTTTCCTCTCTCAATCGAACAGTTTCGCGCTCTTCGCGTTCTCGTTGAGCTGTCAAATTTGCCTCGCGTTCAGCTCGGCGTTCTTCCATCTCCTCTTTCTGTGCTGATAAAATAGCTTCTCTTTCTTCTCTTTTAGCCAATAGTTCAGCTTCTCTTTCCTCTTTTTTTGCGAATAGTTCAGCTTCTCTTTCCTCTCTTTTTGCTAATAGTTCAGCTTCTCTTTCCTCTCTTTTTGCTAATAGTTCAGCTTCTCTTTCCTCTCGTTTTGCCTCTCTTTCTTCTCTTAATCGAATCATTTCGCGTTCTTCGCGGTCTTTTTGTGCTGCCAAATTAGCTTCATGTTGGGCAGTTTGAGCAGCTAGGCTTGCTTGTTGTTGTGCAGCCATAACTTGTAAGAGTCGTTCCATCCTATCAACCTGGGGTTGAGGTGCTGGAGCTTGTTGAGGTTCGTCGATGATAGCTCGTCGACGAGAAGACATTTTTTTTTCTTTTTCAAATTCTTTTTAAATCTTTTCACAATCACGAACTCTCTTTCAAAAATTCACTTTATCGATCCCGGTAAGATCCCGAATCTGACACCAATGTAATATTTTTAATATTTGTCGTAATGATAAGTTAATATTTATGGATTCTCGAGGGAAATAAAGTGAATCAGATGAAATTATATCAATTGGGCAAAAGGTTTATGTATTCAGAAAATACAGGTCTGCTTCAGTACGAGGCTAAAGACAGACTGATTGGTTTTACAATAATACTTATTGATACGGCAACCGAAGTTCATATATTTTGAAAGACGTCTTTTATCATATAGACTACTTGATCTAGATCATATAGAAGTAATATATAGGGGTGAATTCATCAAATATAACATCATTATTATTTTTTTTTAAATTATTTTGTTATCTCACGTGAATCACTTGAGTGTGGTAGCCTGATGGAAAAATGCATCTCAAGTTACTTAATTTCACAAATTGAAATGGCAATAACCGAAATATAGGAAAATTAGGAACTTCTAACGTAATATTATACGTTTTATTGAGTAAACAGGGCTTAATAATTTTTTTTTCAGTTCAAGGATTTGTGTACGTATAGATAAGGGTTCAAATAACACTTTTCCGTAAAAAATCGAAAATCGATTTTTTTGAAATTTTCGCACTCAAATTTCAGTATCTCCTACCTTTAAATGTGCAAACGAAAATTCTTTAGCAGACTTAGAAACGGAGGGAGCTGGATCGATTCAAATAAACCTTGATTATGATAGATTCCTTGAACTAGATAATGTCATACGTGCAAAGTCTCTCTCTGAAAATCTGTTATCTCTCAGAAAATTCGCTGAATTAGGTTTAGGTATTTGTTTAGACAATAAGAAAATAGACATAGGGGGAGAGTCGGGTAGCCCCGGACGGCGGGTACCCGCGGTCACCTTAAGTTTTGGACAATTACGCGAATAAATTTTGGGAAAAAAAAAGTGAAAATTAGGGCAACAATCTTGGTCACATTTTCACGTCTTTTTTTTTCCAAATTTATTCGCGTAATTGTCCAAAACTTGAGGTGACCGCGGGTACCCGCCGTCCGCCCGTATGGAAAAAAACTATTGAGAACTACTCACAAAACTACTGACAGAAGTGTCGGAAAACTATTGAGAGACTATTGAGAAACTACAGAGAAACTGTTGGAAAACTACTGTAAAAATTATTGAGAACTATTGAAAGAACTATTGACCATTAGCATAGGACTTCCTCAGTAGTGAATTGGACCTCACTACTGGTGAAACTATTGGGTAGCACCGTGACTTGCCCAATAGTTTCCATCAGTAGTGCTGCCAATAGTTTCACTAGTAGTGCTGCTCAATAGTTTCTATACCTATACCAGTAGTACTGCTCAATAGTTTCCACTAGTAGTGCTGCTCGATCGCTTTCGCACGAGTAGTGCTGCGTTCAATAGTTTCCACAAGTGGTATCGTTCAATAGTTCTGTCGTGAAAACTATTAAACAATACTACTCGTGGAAACTATTGAGCGGCACTACTCGTGAAAACTATTGAGCAGCACTACTTGTGGAAACTATTAAATATATTCACATAATTGGTAGATAAATCAAATGAAGGATCTGGGCGAAGACTTCCATGACCTACCAGAAGCCAGAGCTCTATATGAAATAGACCGGCTTCTTCGTGCTGAAAGCAGAACCTGTAAAGAGTTTGGCCTTCCAATACCAGACAGAGTGATAGACGAAGACCATGACGATGAAAATATAGAAAGTACTGAGACATTTGCAATTAAAGGTAACGAGTTGACTCAGAGATTTAATGAAGATCAGCAAATAGTTTTCAACAAAATAATGAGCGTAATCACGACAGAAAATTATGGAAATAGCAAATGTTTCTTCATAGACGGTCTGGGAGGAATCCGCGCTATATTACATTCCTAAATCAATTGGAAAAACAGTAGACTGTGTAGCATGGACAGGTATAGCAGCTATCCTTCTGCCCTGTGGAACAACTGCTCACAAAACATTCAATTTGCCACTAACTTTACCAGAAACGGGAACAATTTTCAGAAATCCTTTGCTCAAGAAAAAATTCACTGCGATTGATGTATTTATTTGGGATGAATGTTCAATGATCCCGAAGCGTGCTCTCGAATTAATCGACAAAACATTGCAGGATATTATGCGATAAGCAGTACCGTTTGGTGGAAAAACAATAATACTTGGCGGAGACTTTAGGCAAGTTTTGACGATTGTAAAACGGGGAGGAAAACGACAAATGCTAGAAGAGACAATTAAATACTCACAAGTAACGTTACCCAAGTGTCACTCTCCGATTTTAATCAAAAAAACTATGAAAAACTTGTAGAACAGTCAAAAATAATCGACACGTATTTTTTTATACGTGCAGAGGCTGCATTTTAAGCGTGGTAACCACCCGATGCATTTTTAACCACCTCAAAAAACGGCGGGTGACAACTGCAATACAAGGCATTTCGGAAGGAAATGTTTATAAAAAAAGTTACAGATTTTCAAAACGTGCATCGAATGGTGGTATTGGATTGACCTTCACTGCAGGTGTCGAAGCAAGGTCAGGGTCAATTTGCAGTTCGTACATGGAAACTCATATTTTTATTATATGTTGAGAATCCTCTGCCAATTTATAGGATTGAAATTTTTGTCATTTTTTTCAACGCTCGTTAATTGTGAGGTAACAATCATTGATGACGTGAAAAACGGTGAAAACGGATGCATATTTTGAAACTCTACAACTTTTCTCATGAACATTTCCTTCCGAAATGCCTTGTATTGAAGTTGTGACTCGCCGTTTCTTGAAGTGGCTAAAAATGCATCGGGTTGTTACCACCCTTGGAATGCTGCCTTTGCAGATATAAAAAATACGTGTCGATTATTTTTGACCGTTCTACAAGTTTTTCATAGTTTGATTAAAATCGGAGAGTGACACTTGGGTGACGTTACTTGTCAGTTCTATGGAATACATTTATTAAACTTAGATTGTATAAGAACATGCGAGCAACAGAGGATGCACTTTCATTTTCAAAATGGCTACTGGACATAGGTAATGGCGAAATTCAATATCATTCGCCGGACGAGAAGATGAAGAGTAAAGATCTTATTGGAGACTTATATCCACAGAATATTACAAGTCACTAATTAACAAACAGAGCAATTCTAGCACCAAAAAATGTAGAAGTAAATCAGCTGAATACAGAAATTCTACATAGAATGGAAGGCGATCTACTCGAGTCGCGGAGCATTGATTACGCCACACTGCAGGGAATAGACACGGCTGATGCAACGCTTGACGAAGAGGCCACTTTACGATACCCAATAGAATATCTCAACAGCTTAAGGCCGGGTTTCAGTCCTACTTGACCAACCGAGACAACATGTATCGAAAGTTTCGCTTTATTCAATAACTACAGAAAAAAATGAAAATTCCCTCTGGGAATAGGTTTATTTTTAATAATTCTAGAGCGGATGACCACCATATCGCGAATTTTTGAAAAAACAAATTTGTTTTTGTAGTTTAGATCAGAACTCACGACCAGCTGTTTCGAAACAGAAAGTGCTTGCATTACTTTTCCAGATGGTGTTCGTGTCTAAATCCAGTTTACCGCTCTAGAGAATTTATCGGAGAATCACATTGTCGTAAAAATTCTGCATTTAGAGCTTTTGTTTTCACGTGAAGCGGAACTTTCGCAAGGCATTCGCGGCGGCGGTGGACACATGACTTATACTCGACTTATACTATATATATAGGTATAGCTTACGCGTTGCCGTTTCGAAGTTAACACCTTCAGGTTTACCACCACACGATTTACAATTGAAAGTTGGCGCTATTGTAATGTCATTAAGAAATTTGTCAATATCTGATGGCATATGTAACGGAACAAGGTTGGTTGTTCGTGCACTTCATTCACGGATACTTATAGCTGAACTACTAACTAAAGATAAAAGGGGGCAAATTGTGGAGTTACCAAGCGTATAAAATTAAACACACGAAATGACACGGACATGCCATTTGTACTCTACAGAATACAATTCCCGGTACGGTTAGCATGACTATTGTAACGGGCTAGATACCCTATTAACAATTAAGGGGATGGGACGAGTATGCGGGGGAGAAATGTATGTGACTCGCAAATTATAATGTAGAAAAATATAAACTGATTTATTCAAGGAACCTAAAACTAAATACAATTGTGCGAGTGTGTGTGTGTGTGTGTGTGTGTGTGTGTGTGTGTGTGTGGGTGGGTGCAAGGGGTAAATCTAGCTTGGATTAAGTACGATAATTGATAAGCGTACTGACCTTTTCACGTTGCGGTGATAATCACTAACTTTTACTTTCTTACTTGAGGTAACACTTGTCGTAGCGACGGTAGGTACTTGAGTGACGATCGGTCCTAATGACCGATCGTCCTCGGCTAGGCCCGGCTAGTTTCGGCTATTTTGAATATTCCGGGGATATTGTGACTAGCCATGTCACAACTCCCCCCTCCCCATGCGGGGTGAAGCCTATGGGGTGAACCGATTAATTTCGAGTGTTTTATGTGTGTGTGTCATGTGTCTTATCTACTACTATATACTATCTTCATTTGTACTGTATTTATCTTATTTTCTAATAACTTTATATGCTATTTTGAACTTTTTTTCCTTATGACTAATACTGGTTTTCTCTTTGTATCTTTCATCTTATTACTACCCTATTTACTATTTACTTTGTATCTCTATTCTAATTAAATTTTTGCTTTTTATCTCTGTGTTATTTCTACTTATGTTTATGCTATTGTTTCTGTCTTGTACTGTTATTTCTGTTTTATTATCTGATTGTATGTTTTATCTACCTGTTTTTCTGTTTTGTACTGTTATTTCTACCTTATTATCTAGTGTGTGTTGTTTTTCGTTGTCTTCTCCTGCTGTTGTGTCGTTCTTTCGTCGTGTCGTTGTCTTTTTCATTTTCTAGTGTTGTTCTGTCCTTTTGCCGTGTTGCATTTCTGTCTGCTTCCCTCTCTCTCCTTGTTTTCTCTGTCTCTCTTTCCTTTCCTCGTCTTTTTCTTATTGTATAGCGTCTAGTGTGGTGTTTGTGTCGTCTACCTCGATTATTAGTGTGTCTGTGTCTATGTCCATTTCGTCAGCTGTCTCGTATGCTTCATTTTCGGTGTGTGATTCTGTGTCTCGTGTGGTTTGGTCGTGTGTTTTATGTTCTGTCTGTTCCTTGGCTGTCACTAAGTTTTGTTTCGGGAAGGATGGGTGTGCTCGGGTGGGTGTGCTCGGGTGCGTGTGCGTCTTTGGTGTTTTATTGTTGTACTGTGTTCGGGCCTACTTAATATATTTTAAGAATTATGGGAGAAGGTTCAATTCAATTTATATTAATATATAAACAATGCATTTATTGAAGTAACATCTTAATATAGTTTATTCGTTATAATTAAAAGTAAAGTTTAAAATCTAATGTATGTTTGCAATCACTTTGCTGCCTCTTTTGAGGACTTCAATAAGAGTATTTAACTCGTAAAACCTATTATCGAGCTTGACCCCCCCCCCCCCCTCCCCCCATGTAACGCTCCGTAACGCTAAGCACCCCCCCCCCCCCCCCCCCTCCAGGAGGTAACGTAACACCAGGTTTTATTCTCATGTGTCAACAATAAGGATTTTCATAATTTCCGACGATTATAATAATTTCGAATAAAAAATCAATTTTTTCACGAAAAAAGCAAGAAATTGCGTTACGTGACAGAGGCTCTCCCCCCCCCCCCCCCCCCCCCCTGTAACGCTGCGTAACGCTCGGTCAGACCCCCCCCCCCCCCCCCCCCTAAAGTGCGTTACGTAATTTATGGACGGCCCCTTATGCCTATACTAAATCTAATCATGTGAAACTTATTCCTAATAACTAATACTTGTATGAAATGTATTAACCCTTTATCTTTTGCCTACGCCTAATGTAGGACTTTTATATGAATATACCCGTGCAATTATTCGTATGTTCTGTGAAGATAATGATTATTATTGAATTACCTATCCTATTGAAGTGATTATACTATAAGTGATCTTAATTTATATTTGATTTGACTGAATTTTATAAGAGGTATTTGATTTTATGTGATATTACAAAAAGAGTTGATTGGCTAAAAGAAATAATGAGTTGACTGATTCTAATCCACCAGTTGTATCTGAGAAGTACGAGTATGACAGGTAGTGCGCCGAAGCAACACCACTAGCTAACCACTAACTTCCCAAACGAGACTGTTATTTAAACAGAAATAGATATACCAGCACACGAGGACAGGCAAGGAGGACGAATCAACCCCGCTAGCTACGCAGTCTGCTATATCTAGAGAGATAGCTTTTTATTCTCTGATTAAATGATAATTTATTCCCGACTATATATTTTTCCCGTAGTTACTTTGTTAGCGAGAAAGATTTTAGAGAATTGGCGCTCGGCGGTAGTCGACCGCGCCGTGGTAGATGGCGTCTATAGTAGTTGACCGCGCTGGTGGCAGATGGCGCGCGCGCTATTCATCTATATTGCCTATTTGACGGGGTCGTGAAATGGCCACGCTACAAAGTTATGATGTATTTCGCAAATAAGAATCATAGATTGTAACAGCCATACATGAAAAGAGTTGTTAAATGAAAGTTTCGTATCAAACTTGACTGTGATGACAATTTTAAAGTTATCTTTGTTTTTACAAAGTAAAATTTCAGTGTAAAATATGAGATCAGTGGTATCTGTGTGAAATTACATTTTGCAAATAATATTGCTTTCGGTGAAATTTGAGGACATATACATATATATGGTTAGGGGTGTGCGGGTACCCGATTTATTCGGGTACTCGGTGCTCGGGTCGGGTCGGGTACTCGTCGAGTCGAGATTTTTTCGTGACACGAAATTTTCGGGTACTCGAATCGACCCGAACACTCGAACAGTTTCGGGTACCCGAATGTTTTCGAGTACTCAAATTTTTTCGGGTACTCAAATTTTTTCGGGTACTCGAATTTCTTCGGGTACTCGAATGTTTTCGGTCACTCGAATGTTTTCGGGTACTCGAATGTTTTCGGGTAGTCGATTGTTTTCGGGTAATCAAATGTTTGAGAGTACTCGCATGTTTACCAGCACTTAGCTCGGGCACCCGTCGGGTTTTTAAAGAATGTCTCGATGCATCCATGTCGTTGGGTAATTCTAATTTAGTTGAGCATTGACTATGACTTTCAATTTCAATTTCTGTATTATTCACTAATTTAGGCAGTACGGTTAGGAGACTAGCAATAAGGACTAAGATGCGGGATGTATTTGAAAAATGCATTGATCTGTCCATGAATTTATTAAATTATATGACTACTTGTGATATAATTTAATAAATTCATGAACAGATTATTACATTTTCATTTTTTGAATACATCCCGCATCTTAGTCCTTATTGTTAGCTTCTAACCGTACTGCCTAAATTAATAAATAACATAGACATTGAAATTGGAAGTCATAGCCAATACTCAAATAAATTTGAATTACCTAACGACATGGATGCATGGAGACATTTTTCTAAAACCCGGCGGGTATTCTATAGCTAATTGCCGGTAAACATGCAAGTAATCTGAAATATTTGATTACCCGAAAACATTCGAGTACCCGAAGACATTCGATTACCCGAAAACATACGAGTACCCGAAAACATTCGAGTACCCGAAAACATTCGAGTACCCGAAAACATTCGAGTACCCGAAAACATTCGAGTACCCGAAAACATTCGAGTACCCGAAAACATTCGAGTACCCGAAAACATTCGAGTACCCGAAAACATTCGAGTACCCGAAAACATTCGAGTACCCGAAAACATTCGAGTACCTGAAAACATTCGAGTACCTGAAAACATTCGAGTACCCGAAAAAATTCGGGTATTCGGGTCGATTCGAGTACCCGAAATTTTCGGGTACTCGACCCGACAAAAATAAAAATTACCCGACTCGACCCGACCCGAGAGAAAGGTCTACCCGCACACCCCTATATATGGTATTATGCAAACCTCTTCTTGTCGGTCCATTTCTTCGTCCAACCGCCGTTTTTTGCGTTGCCGATAAGCAGTGGTCCGCGGTATAGGCACATCGGTGAACTGATATTTTTTATACTTACGTTCCATTGTATAGTACTCCTTTATTTAACTTTTTATTCACAAGCTAACACTGGTATGCAATCGAAGTAACTTCTGATTCAAACCACCTACGTCTGCGCTGGTCTCCGATGCGTTGATGCGCGGCTGAATGCGCGCTGGTTTGCGTCCGGGGAATCCCCTGTTTCACTCGTATCTCCGGTTGACCGGTTTGCACCTAACCTCTCTCGCTAGAGACGCCGCGCCGTGTTTTGAGTGGTCTGTTAGTATTGTGTTTACTCGTTGAACTGATTGAAGACTATTTATAATTGAACAATTAACATGACAAATACTTGGCGGGCGGCTGTCCGATATACGGATGGCGAAGAGGAGAATGTATCCGTCGAAAAAATAAAGCATTTCAAACCCAATCATCTCACGGACTATGAGCCGTGTCAGAAATACAAAGTTACAACCTCTGCCTGGAATAGTCAAAGGTGGGCACAGTTAATCCAAAAGTTAACTTCGTTAATCGTTCATTCGTTATTAAAAAGTTAACTTCGATAATCGTTAAAACGTTACATTTTTGAAAATTTAACGCAAGTTAAAGTTAACCGTGAAAAGTTAAATATCCAAAACTTATACTGCTTTTGGGCTGGATACATAGGTGAATAAGACAAAAACACGTAGGTAGATTAAAATTAAACACACAGCTATAACCCTTCCTGGTCGCCACGGGTCAAAATGACCCGAGCATAAACCTTTAAAGTAAATATCGGTAAGTCCGTGGCCGAAGAACTCAAAAAACATAAAAAATGTAAAATAAAAAAAAAAATGAAAAAATAAAAATCCTAAAATGCATTGACCTCTTTACGATTTTTTTTTTTTTTTTTAACATGTCATTTGGATTTTGATGTACCGACTTTTGCTACATCTTCTAGAAGGTTCAAAGTATTTTTCAGTATTTTTTTCGGTGCCGATCGGATGGATAGTTTTCACGCGACAACCGTCTAAAAATGGCTCGGGTTAATTCGACCCGGGTGTGACCAGCTTGATTGAAATCGGAGGTGTGACAATGAAAGGTTAAAAGAAGGCTATTCATTATTGATCATAGTTTTGAATTAGGTGCATGTTGCCCTTAACAAACATTAGCATATTAAAATTTTCATCCCACAGCGACGATCGTTTAGCCCGTAAAATATCTTTGTCCGTAGAAAAAGACATATGGACCTGAACTTTTAGACAAGCCTTGTTGCACTCATTTTGCGGCCATTCCCACCTTTTTATTTTCTTATAAATGGCGCACGCGCATATCGTTATATTGGTATCCTTACGCCAAATAAATAAAAATTCACAATAAATAACAAGAATAACTGCAATATGAAATATACACTGAAAAAAAAGGTTTTTTCAATTGATGTAACGGACTAAAGTTAACGGAAGTTCAATTTAACGGAAGTTAACAAAAGCGTTAACATTTTTTGAAGTTAACTTAAAAGTTAATCCGTTAAGCAGATTGTTAACTTCGTTAATTAACGATTAACGGATTAACGAGTTAATGCCCACCTTTGGAAATAGTAAAGGAAAAGAAGAGAGATATAAGGCTTATATCGTAAGACTTAATGGCAAGTATTATGAATACACATTATACTGTCTCTAAATTAAAATAGCTATTCCAATTAGTAAAAAAAAGAGGTTATGTAACCTTTCCATACACAATTTGAACTCAATCGCATAGGTTCCAGCGGAATTATGGAAACTCTATTCGCTTGACTGAGTGAATAAGGTGACGCGTACTCTTTATTACAAACACATAACATGTATAATGTATTGCGACGTGGATTTTTATTAGTCCTCGGATTAGACCGGATAGCTAGGCTCCGAGAACCATCCACTCGACAATTGACCAACGAAAAATTAATAACTAAACAAAGATGCTGGGCGCCAGGCGTATAACCGCCACTTTCTGAAAATATAAAAAAAAAAAAAAATACGAACTACAGATACTTGAGCGCCGGCTAGCGTCAGTACCGCGGAGAGGGGTCGGGATTTTGAAGGATTAGCAGGGCGTTGATTAACGACTCGATGTATTTGAATTTAATAAAGAAAATAAAATTTATTCAAGTAAAATAGAAAAATAGGAAAAAAATAGAAATCAACAAATCGTGTACCCGGAGGTACTTCCTCTCGGATATAAAACGGCTACAGGTCGTGTAAAGGCGACCTGGCCACGCTTGACGAGTTTTACAATAATAATACTGATGGCCGTTTGCCGAATTCAAATTACTTTGAGTCAAATTGGCTAACGCTTACCGTTTTCCAGCCAGAATGCAAGGCCTCGTGGCGTCTCGACGACGAGCCCTCAGGTGCACTAACTCGAACTCAAAAACTCAAACGCTCGTAACAAAAAGTCCCTCGAAGGGAGTACTACAAAAATACAATTAGAGCGAGCACTAGAGCTCCGCGCTCTACCTGCTAAGCAGGCCTACGGCAGAGTGATCTTTTCACCGCCAGGTGCCGATAGTTCGCACCCTGGTCATATGTTTGCCTAATAATTTGAGTATTGACCACTAGATCGCCTCACGTAAGGTCGTAGATCTTGGCTTAGCGCTAAATTCGAAGTTCACCATGGTGTTAGAAGCTCGCTAAATTGGAGGATCACGGGTTGCAGGTTCTTCTTGGTGGTGGGAATCTCTTCCACCACCGATATCCCACGCTGTAGAATGCCCTTGGCACTCCCCCGTGTCCTCTCTCTCGATGTTGGAGGTAGCCCTGCAGCTGCTAGCCTCCTGAGCTTTTGGTGACGTTCGTCGAAAAGGATCCAATGCAGTTCTCAGTTTCTTAGTCGTCGTACAGGCCTCGTACTCGTAAATATCGGCCATGTCTCCCACATGATAGAGAAAAGGTAGAAAAAGAACAAAAGAATAAGAAATAGATTCGATAGTCTTAGATCGGTCACGGTCGCCTCTCGAAGAGTTCATAGCCTCGGGGCTAACCTAACGCATTCATGCTTCTTTCATGCACCCACCCTACATAACTAGGGTCGTCTAAGGGTTCGGGAGTCACTTGTAACACGCCTTGCAAAATGCAATGTTACAGTATGCTAATTAGATTTGATCAGCACAAAAGTCTCTCGAAATGAAGACGCTTGCTTTGAGAAAACTAGGTTACTACGAGCTACTCTGAATATGTTTTTATCCAACAGAAACTTTACCAGAGCTTCAAAAATCGCTTTAAAAAAAAAGAGCCCGCTGTCCGCCGCTCGAAGTAAGAGACTCGGATGGCCCGATAACAACAACTCCAGAGGAAGAGGACGTCTTTGATCCGATTGAAGTCCAGAGGAATACAGAGGTACTTATGAATGATTTTTTGTCGTACTTTCAAAAAGATTTTGAAACTATCGGGCAATAAGCATTTTTTGATCATTTTCAATCAAAGATTTCTGTAAATACTGTAGCCGTATCCCAATTCGTCAAATGTAGTTAAAGGGTACACCTTTACCACCTTTGACCAATTGAGAAACGGCTTGTGTTTTTCCAGAAACAAAAACGCAAGCGTAAGAAAGAAGCATCCGGCAACATGATGGGCAACATTATTGATCAAGCAAAACGCAATAAGTCATACTTATTGAGTTCCTCGCAACCAGCTTCTGTTACGTTAGATGATGTACAACCATCTACGTCGCGTAATGAGTCCCAAGATGAAGATAAAGACACGACAATCCAGCATTTGAAAGAAAAGACCAAGATGCTGGAAAATGCACTTGCAAATAGAACTCAAGAGCCCGTTATAGCCAAACTCAACGAGATGGAAGACAAATTCAAAGATGTTAGTAGTCTCAACGATAAAATGACAAAAATAGAAAAGTATCTAAGTGAGTATACGTTATACTTCAGATATCAGTACGTTATACAGTGGTTACAGGCTCATGATGATGTTTCTGTTAACACTACTTCTAAAAACGGTTCTTAACATTAACTTGGCCTTAACATGAGCATCCAATGCGCAAGAAGAATGATTTATACATACATGCATTATATATATTAATAGTCGGAGAGCTGACGACGACAATGGTCAGGTAATTTTATCGTCAATAAAACTCAGGATAATACTTACCTGAAAGACCCTTATGCGAGAATCGTCGATCCGGCAGGCCGCTCCTGGTGGATTCAGATATTATGGGGTGGGGGGAAAAAAAAAAGGTAAAAGTATCGTCTTTAATTTTTGTTGAAAACAGTTACGCTATACTCCTAATACACCAAAAAAAAATTTCAAATCGAACGGTTGGTGGAAAGGTGTTGCCAGCCTTGATTATGATTGTAAAAAAAATAATAATTTTTTTTTTTTTTTTTTTTTTAATTTTTTTTTCACTATTTTTGGCCGGCTTTATTTTTTTCGGCTTATATAATAAATAAACTCTTGGCAGAAAAAAAATCATCAGTTACGATACTATTACCTCAAAATTATTATTTTTTTTACAATCATAATCAAGGCTGGCAACACCTTTCCACCAATCGTTCGATTTGAAATTTTTTTTTGGTGTATTAGGAGTATAGCGGAACTGTTTGCAACAAAAATTAAAGACGATACTTTTACCTTTTTTTTTTTTTTTTCCCACCCCATAATATCTGAACCCACCAGGAGCGGCCTGCCGGATCGACGATTCTCGCATAAGGGTCTTTCAGGTAAGATTATCCTGAGTTTCATGGACGATAAAATTACCTGACCATTTTGGTCGTCAGCTCTTAGACTATAATGTTTTGTAATATAATGGAAATAAATACTGATCCTTTTGGACTTTTGTCTACATCTAATCCATGAATATTATAGTATTAGTGTATTATAGTGTACAATATCTATATAGGTATAGATGAGGAAATGTCCATCCATATCTATGTGTGAACGTAGTTTATGTTTTTCCAACTTTATATAGTTAATAATTTCAATCTTGAAATGTTTAGTCTATGGGATAATGAAGCAATTTGATAAGTCGCACGTACAGGTTATCATGTGACGTTGAAACTGGCGTGCAAACAAAGCTGTACGTTACACATCTAAGACTGTTAATGTTGAGTATCTGCAATTATGATTTGATAATTCCTATATACCCATCGCACCGACTTCCAGAACGTGAACCAGCTCGAGTCCACAGTGCCTTGGCGTTATCGACCAGCAGTGGACGAGGTTCGTTTATAACCTGTTCATCCGATGGTAGAGAGAACATTGAGTTGGAACTTGAGCAAGACAAGGTCAGACTAAAACTCTAAGCACTGCCCTTCTGAAAATGATTATGTGATAAATCACATGATGTTATGAAAGAAATTGGTATGTATTTTATCATGTAATTTAACATATGATTACGACTTAATACATGACAAATTACATGATAAATCATAAGTTTCGGTATGTGATTTGTAATGTATTTTACCTTATAAGTCGTATTTTATGATTTATCATGTGATTTGTTATGTATTAAGTCGTAATCACATGTTGAATTACATGATATAATACACATCAATTTCTTTCATAACATCATGTGATTTATCACATAACCATTTTCAGTAGGGTGTGATAATATAACTGACTACTGTATTGCTCCGAGCATAGGTAAGTCGAATTTTTAGTGCTAGAATTAACCCGCCGAATCCGCAATCGGCTTATAAGCGAGATCAGACGTATATTCAGTTCCTAAAAAAAAATTCTGCAAACTACGTCTGAGAATTGGGACTTGACTTACATTAGGGATCGACCTATGTTTGGAGCACTACGGTATGTCATTTCAATGTAAACATCTTATTGTTACCCTGGTAGAAAATTGAGGAGAATATGACCAGAATCTGTTGAGTTTTCTGGTGAGTGGGCAGATTCTGGTCAGATTTTCTGGCCAGATACCTCATCAATTCGACGACAGTTTCTGACCAGAATGACATATGTATCTGGGCAGATTCTGTTGAAGGATCTGATGAACGAATCTAAGGTGTAATTCGAGGTTATGTTAGAAATGTAGGTAATTAAAAAGTTTCATAACATCAAGGCGAGAAGATTTTTTGTGGAAAATAATTTATTATGTTCAAATAATATTAAGAATCGTAATAATTTTTAAATCATATATCAAATATAATAAAGCTTTTACTATGATGAAAAAAAATTCGACAGCTTCGAATGAAAAATAACAACAATTATTATAGTGTTAACGACATCGTCGCCGGGAGTTGTCTTCACACAACATACGCTTTCGTTATTTGTAACCAGGACCACCGCTACGTCGGTTTCGTCCTCTAGGTCGACCGCTACGTAGTTTCCGTCCTCCAGGTCCACCGCACCGTGGTTTCGTCCTCCAGGTCCACCACTACGTAGTTTTCATGCTCTAGGTCCACCGCACCGTAGTTTTCGTCCTCCAGGTCCACCGCTACGTAGTTTTCATGCTCTAGGTCCACCGTGCCGTAGTTTCCGTCTTCTAGGTCCACCGCACCGTAGTTTTCGTCCTCCAGGTCCACCGCTACGTAGTTAATAACTTACTGAACAATGATGCATGAATTATCAACGTCGTGTGTACAACATCAATTGTTTATCAATAATTAATTACAATCGGTCGACCTGGAGGACGGAAACTACGGTGCGGTCGACCTAGAGGACGAAAACTACGGTGCGGTGGACCTAGAAGACGGAAACCACGGTGCGGTGGACCTGGAGGACAAAAACTACGGTGCGGTGGACCTAGAAGACGGAAACTACGGTGCGGTGGACCTAGAGCATGAAAACTACGTAGCGGTGGACCTGGAGGACGAAAACTACGGTGCGGTGGACCTGGAGGACGAAACCCTACTGCAAATTTCCAGGTGGAAATCCATGGACGATTCCACCTGGACTTCCACCCGGAAATCTATATAGAGAATCCATGTGAATCCGTGGATTTTCTGCCGGAATTTGGAACTGGAAATCCATGGCATTCCATGTGGTTGTAGTCATGTGCAGAAACATGTGATCTCATGTGTAATGATATATCGAATCCTATGTGTAATATTATATCGAATCCTATGGATTGTCCGTAGTAGTTACTACAGAAATCTCCATGAACCCCGCTTAGTATACTAGAATATCCACTGATATCCTACGGTACCCCATGATATTTTTCAATGCTCCATGCATGAAGTACCCCATGAATCCGAATTCAGATGTTCTTCCTTTGCCGAATTTCAGCCATACTCCGCTGGATTTTGTGTACATTTTTCCATGGATGACGAAATGATGTCACAGTGGAATTCCCATGAGATCGTATGGATTCCTAGGGACTTTCCGCAATAACTTGTCTGGTCGTTCCCGGATTCAGATGCTCGTTTTTTGCCGAAATTCAGCCGAAATCTGGTGGATTTTGTGTATGTTTTTCCATGGATGACGAAATGATGTCACAGTGGAATTCCCATAAGATCGCATGGATTCCTAGGGACTTTCCACAATGACTCGTCTGGTTATTCCTGGATTCAGATGTTGTTCCTTCGCCGAATTTCAGCCGAAATCCAGTGGATTTTGTATATCTTTTTTCATGGATGACGAAATGATGTCACAGTGGAATTTCCATGAGATCGTATGGTTTCCTGGGGACTTCCTACAACAATCTGTGCGATTATATGCCGATAAGTTTATTTATTTTCTCTTGATTCCATACAGGATTTGATGGATTTGACACAACGTTTCACGTCAACAACGAGACTGTATCATAGCCATATTCACATGGAAATGAAAATATTTTCATACGGACTGTCCATAAAAGTGTATACCATTACACATGGATTAACATGTTGAAGTTTCAGAAATTTCAGGTAACAGCCGGTAGATTATTTATGGTATTTCCCATGGATTAGGTAAGGACATTACCGTTATCTTTCCATGAAAATTTATATATTCTGTAGGGTTTTACCATGAAAAACCATAATATATATGAATGGAAATCTATATACCCATCCACATGGATTTCTACTATTGCATGAAATTGAAAAACCATGGAATATTCATGTGAATACTACTGCATCAACTACAGGAGAACTATAGATCAGCAACATGGATATTCCATGTTTCTGAATTTCTGGTGGATTATTATAGAATTTCGTGGAATCCCATTCGCATCCATACTTTTCCAGATGGTTTTCCACCTGGAATTTTTCAGTGGGGAAACTACGGTGCGGTGGACCTAGAAGACGGAAACTACGGTGCGGTGGACCTAGAGCATGAAAACTACGTAGCAGTCGACCTGGAGGACGAGAACTACGATGCAGCCAACCTAGAGGACGAAAACTACGTAGCGGTGGACCTGGAGAACGGAAACTACATAGCGGTCGACCTGGAGGACGAAAACTACGTCGCGGTCGACCTGGAGGACGAAAACTAAGATGCGGTCAATAACGAAAGCGTATGTTGTACAAAGACAACTCCCGGCGACGACTTCGGTGACACTCATAATTAACTGCAACTTGAATGCCATATGGTGAAAAAATTTATCACTTGATTTAATCATTTATTTTTGTTTTACTGAAAATTGACCTGCCACGAGTTAACAGTTACAGTTACATATAACCTCAAAAGTACGTGATATTAATGGTTCACTAGATTCTGACCAGATACCCCTGAATATCTGGGCAGATTCTGCCCAGATTGTCTGACCATAAGATGACGAATGGCCAGAAAATCTGGTCAATTTTCTACGAGGGTACGTATTCCACCCTATTCCATACCCCTCTATGCTCTCTCACTCTCAACACCCAAGACATAACATCCTGCATGCATCCAATCTCACCACCTCTAATCAGAGGAAGTCTCGACCTTACATTCTAAGAAGTCCATCCCTACCTATGCTTCCATAAAACTGCACCTGCATGAACGCGCCCATGCCCGGGACAATGGAAAAGATGACCTAACGATTCAGCTCATCTTCAGCTCATCAGTAGCGAATATCGACAATCGCACTTGCAAGTAAATTGTCAATCAGAGCAGTCGCATATAATTTAGCTCGCATTATAAATTCACTCACCCATCATTTAATCTTACAATTTATAACTCATATATATATATATAGGTGGTTTTACCACAAATCAAACGTTATCAATAAAAATATACCAATTCACTGTGACCACCTGTCTCTTAAAACCCCGGTTACCTCACGGTGTAAAAACGAGGAACGAACTCATCTAAATACATAACAATTGTGGCAGCTCACTCTCTCCATATTCATAACATTATCGTACAACAGTTTGGTTACCTATATTAAACTCGTACATCCCTGTCAGATTCACTTGGGGTTGGGCTGGAAGTGTACCCTGACTGCATTCAAGAATATGCAACGAGCGAGAGAAAAATTTGATTGGGCCAATGCTCTTCTGGTTGGAGTTTTTGGCGATAAAGCAAAGTTGTATCGGGTACAACATCGTAAAGCTGGTCTCAAGAACTTCAGCCAAGTCTTCTTGGATGTGGCAAAAGGTACTAACTACTCGACTATGCCAACGTCTAATATATTTCCGACACCATTATCATTATTTTTTATTGACCAACATTCTTGTGCATACAGAGCATTATCTCAGGTTCTTGAAGCGCCTTAATTACAAAGAACCAGGGCTAAGTACTGCGCTCAAAGAAATGCCCGCTGTGTTAGCGGACCGGGCTACTGATCTGGGCGGACGACGTGGCAAAGGCCGGCGTGGTTGTCGTGCCTTACAAATACCCGAAGATAATGACGATGAGTATGTGTTTTCTGTTTCTGACAGTTCCTGTGACTCTCGAATCATAATAGGATCTTTTTTCCAGGCAAGACTTTCTGGACGCTGAAACCGGAACTCTCAGGCCTGCCATGAAGACAGTTTTGAATGAAACAACCGGGGAGATAGAAGTTGTTCCTGTCCATTCCGGAGCTGATCGTTAGATTTAAGATCAACAACAGCAATAATAATAATAATAATATTATGTATTACAAATAGTACCTGATTTTAATAATATATCCGTTATATCCGCAATATATGAGGTATCCCTACTGAAAACGGTTATGTGATAAATCACATGATGTTATGAACGAAATTGGTATTTATTTTATCATGTAATTTAACATGTGATTACGACTAAATACATAACAAATCACATGATAAATCATAAAATTCGACTTATAAGGTAAAATACATTACAAATCACGTACCGAAACTTACGATTTGTCACATGAATTGTTATGTATTTTATTACATGATCTGTACTTCATGATATTATCATATTGTGATTTGTTATGTATTAAAATCGTAATCACATGTCGAATTACAAGATAAAATACATGCCAATTTCGTTCATAACATTATGTGTTTTATTACATAATCATTTTCGGTAGGGATTCCATACCAACTCGACCAATGATTTTCCCTCACCATTTTTGATTCGATTCATAATTTTTTCTACCGTTACCTCAACTCTAACACTAACTCATGAATTTTTTCAGATTTTTTTCATGAACCGTTATTTATCCATGAATTTTCGAAACTTCAAACAGAGAGATACTTTTGATTTTTTTTTTTTTAAATCTCAAAAATTCTGTGTCCGAAGACGATCATTTTGACCCCTGTTCGAAAGTGGAAACTATTTTCCTTATATTTTTTTTGCTGATTTAAGAAAAAATTATTCCTTAAACGTGGTGGATAATGGCTCCGAAAATTTTTTCAATGCAGATGAATTGTATCTTTCGGGTGATGGGTCGTAACTATTAAAGATAACATTAGTTTGATTTTCGAAAATTTTAATCGAAAAAGTTCTGGGAGCCATCCACTACGTCAGCGGAATAATTTTTCTTATAAATATAAGAAAAATAGTTTTCACCTTCAAAGGGGGGTCAAAATGATCGTCTTTGGACACAGTATTTTTGAGATTTTTTTCAAAAAAATCAAAAGTGTCTCTCTATTCGAAGTTTCGAAAATTCATGAGAAAATAACGGTTCATGAGCAAAATCTGAAAAAATTCTTGAGTGAGTGTTAGAGTTAGGGTTACCGTAGAAAAAATTATGAATCAGATCAAAAATGCTGAGGGAAAATCATTGGTCGAGTTGCGGTATGGAATACCTCATATTTATATAATTTATATGCGTTATACGTATATGAGATGATTTATATGACTAATTCGTAAAAATAAACTATAATATGAATTTGAGTTCATAATTAGTATTTGAAATAATATTCCCATGCCGTGGTCCAGACATTTTTAACAGGTCGTAAGATTACACCTTATGCACGGTCAATCCACATTTCCCGTAGAACTCTGTTACGCTTAATGCACACTTCATGCACATTATGTGCTTCACTTCACGCACATTACGTGCACATTCCATGCACATTTCGGTCTGCACACCTTGTCACACTTGCAATGTTTCAATTTATATTTCCAGCACACTTTATCCAAGACTACTGTCACACTTCAGTCACATTACCAGAACATCTTAATTCAACCTTCGTTCACATTTGGTTTCACACTTCATTTTCGCCAGGGTATACATAGAAGATGGAAGACTTAAAATTTTTTGACGAGAAAAATTTATCCGGCGTCCCGGGAATCGAACCCGAGCCTACTGGCTGCCAATCCGGGGGCTTATACCCACTATAAATAAATACAGACTAATATAAAATATAAAGTAATATAAAATAAATGTAGGAATGAATTAACACAAACGAACACATGTCTTGCCAAAGGGTACGGTTTACCAAAAATTCACAAAAAAGACATACCACTCAGACCCATCATCTCTGCTATTGGGAGCCCTACTTATGGGATTTCTAAGTTTCTGAATAATTTACTAATCAAGAGTGTACCTAAAGCTGATTCTTATATTAAACATAGTTGGGATTTGATAGATAAACTTAGTAATATCCAGGTACCGGTAGATTGCATTTTGATCTCTTTAGATGTCACCTCTTTGTTTACCAATGTACCGGCAGAGTTAGTTAAGACAGCAATAGTAAACAGATACTCATGGATAGCGAAACATACCACCATGCCTTTGAGTGAATTATTAGCGGGTGTATCGTATTTGTTAGACAATGTTTATTTTCAATTTGATAATCAATACTACAAACAAATTTTTGGTTCCCCTATGGGGTCCCCAATTTCACCAATTCTAGCTGACTTAGTCATGGTAGATCTTGAACGTGATTGTTTGTCAAAATTGAATTTTAGACCAGTATTTTATTATCGATACGTTGATGACATCATAATGTGCATTCCAAGCGCGAACGTAGACCATGTGACTAACATTTTTAATAGTTACCATGACCGCCTCCAGTTCACGTATGAACTCGAGGTTGAGCGTAGGTTAAGTTTCTTAGATGTCAACTTTATACGAGATGATTCCAACGGGTTGATCACCAATTGGTACAGAAAGCCTACGTTTTCCGGTAGACTCTTGAATTTTGATTCCATGCACCCTTTGTCTCAAAAGCGAGGAATGGTATTTAATCTAGTAGACAGAGCTATATCGTTATCTCATTCTAAATTTCATGCTGAGAATCTGAAATTAGTAAGAACACTGCTACGTGATAACAATTACCCTGACGATTTCTCAGAGCGGTTAATATCTAAAAGGATGAAATATTTAAAATCCAAGAACATGCATACTAAAAATACCAATATTGTGATCACGGTGACTGACCCAGAGGAAAACACCTCAGTTATCATGGTCGTCAAAGGTCATACGGCTACGAAACGTAAGATAGTACCTATACCATACATTAATGATTTCTCAGAGAGATTGGGTTGCTCACTTAAGAAATTTGACTTGACACCTGTTTTCACTGTTAACAGTAACCTAATATCTGTAGTTACTAAAGGCAAAGACCGGATTGATGAACATGATAAATGCAATGTAGTTTATAAGATCCAATGTAATGACTGTTCAGCGTCGTATGTGGGTGAAACAAAACGAGAACTCAAGACCAGATTAAAAAAACATAAAGACAATTTGAAGAAAAATCCAGAAGCACATTCTGTCGTTTCCACGCATCAACTAGAATTTAACCACACTTTTGATTGGAGTAATGCAGTTGTGCTTGATAGGGAATCAGTCTGGTATAAACGCATTATCTCAGAGATGCTGCGCATTAATTTACAACCGAATGGTCTTAATAAGAAAGAAGATACTAAGAAACTACACTCGCCTTACTCGAATATGTTGCATAGGTTGCGCTCTAAAAGTTATTCCTAGGTGTATTTAGCTCCTAGCACATTTGTTGACGTGAAAAAACGTGGTCTCAGACTCTACCTCAACATAAACATCCATTGACGTCAATCGTAGGCATTGACGTCAGTCATTGACGTCATCGTCATATTGTCAACATTAGACAAGCCTAAGACAAAACGTATATAAAGAGAGTTGTCACACCCCCTCGCTTTATTAACCGTCTTCACCAGCACATGATGACATTTTGCTCATCATGTATCGTGTTAATGGTGGTCTTTGACACCATGTTTTTTCACTTATCACAAATTTTAATAAGGTAATTTAACCGGTTCACTGGTAAGGGCACATGTATGTGCAAAAAGAAAAAGTGCCACAACTGGTATTATGGCACATATATATGTGCAACGGGGATATCTCTGTCAGTTTTGAACGAATTTGCATCAAACTTGATGTTCCTAAGTTTTTTGGGCTTCATGTTGAATACGAAATTATGTCCTTTCACCAGTTTTGGCACAAAACGTTGATTTCGGGTCCACCAGTGAACCGGTTAAGGTGCTTTCCTAGGTAATTCCACCAGTCCTGAAAATATCGTGAAAAAATGTGATATTAAACGGAATATCTCTGCCTGGGCACCGAAATCAATGAAACAAAATACGTCGCGCAATTCTGTGGGCAATTACGAACACGCACGGCCCAAAACATGTCCGTTTTATGCTGAAATAGAAAAGATATGTATGAAAAACGCGTATTTTTGACACTTGTCGATATATATCGATCGGAATGATGGCGAGTTAGTTGTTTTCGAGAGTTTTTGAGGTATCGGTGACGGTTCAGAGATGGCGTGGCGCACGAATCTACGAGTCGGATCACTGTTCGATAAACTGGACAAAATCGGCTGTCAGTGATAAATTCTAAAGTTGTCATAGAAAAATGTTATTATTGTGGTCAGGATACACAGAAGACTAATTCTGTGTATCCTAACCACAATAACAACATTTTTCTATGACAACTTTAGAATACACGCGTATTTATCACTGACAGCCCATTTTGTCCAGTTTATCGAACAGTGATCCGACTCGTTGATTCGTGCGCCACGCCATCTCTGAACCGTCACCGATACCTCAAAAACTCTCGAAAACAACTAACTCGCCATCATTCCGATCGATATATATCGCCAAGTGTCAAAAATACGCGTTTTTCATACATATCTTTTCTATTTCAGCATAAAACGGACATGTTTTGGACCGTGCGTGTTCGTAATTGCCCACAGAATTGCGCGACGTATTTTGTTTCATTGATTTCGGTGCCCAGGCAGAGATATTCCGTTTAATAGCACATTTTTTCACGATGTTTTCAGGACTGGTGGAATTGCCTAGGAAAGCACCTTAAGTTCCTTCTTACTATCATATTAAGAACTGATCTTGTGTTTATTTTGTATTCTAAATTTGACTACCATTGTATTTGTTTTGACTGCATTTCATATTAACTTCTCTGACCATGTAAATATTATCTGTTTGCATACGTGTCAAACGAGTGACCTTATTTTGAATATTTCATGCAATTAGTTTCCTTGACTTGTTAATTTAATTCATAGTCTAATATGTTTTGTCAACCATTGACCATTTTGTAATTTTTTGTAATTTTTATAATTTTTCAATAAATAGCCTCTGATGAGGGCAGCACATCACTGCCGAAACGTCAGGCCAAAGTAATCAAAATTAATTGACTCGACTCGATTGATTGAGCCCGTCCTCAAATAAGTACCAGTTCGAGTGATAGCTTCACGATGAAGAATAAAATATAAACTATCGAGTTCCGGTATCCTAGGAACCTTATACATATAGTTCTTGCCATTTAACAGGAGATGCTGGCCTTCCGAGTGAGATGCTGCCCGGAACTATCGAGTTCCGGTGTCCTAGGGACCTTATACGTATAGTTCTGGCCAGTGCCGACATAGTTCTTGCCATTTATCAGGAGATGCTGCCCGGAACTATCGAGTTCCGGTGTCCTAAGAACCTTATACGTATAGTTCTGGCCAGTGCCGACATAGTTCTTGCCATTTATCAGGAGATGCTGCCCGGAACTATCGAGTTCCGGTGTCCTAAAAACCTTATACGTATAGTTCTGGTCAGTGCCGATATAGTTCTTGCCATTTAACAGGAGATGCTGCCCGGAACTATCGAGCTCCGGTGTCCTAGAAACCTTATACGTATAGTTCTGGTCAGTGCCGACATGATACAGGTATATTACCGTGGTCGTTGAATGGTTTTTTTTTTTTTTTTTTAATTTCTATGTTCGATCGCCTTCAATCGGCTCTAAATGTGGAAAAAATAATTCTCTAATTTCTTCAAATTTTTTTTTTTTTTTTTTGAGCCTCTACCCTACTGAAAAGTTCCAGGTGGAAAACCATCTGGAAAAGTATGGATGCGAATGGGATTCCATGAAATTCTATAATAATTCACCAGAAATTCAGAAACATGGAATATCCATGTTGCTGATCTATGTTTCTCCTGTAGTTGATGCAGTAGTATTCACATGAATATTCCATGGTTTTTCAATTGAATGCAACAGTAGAAATCCATGTGGATGGGTATATAGATTTCCATTCATATATATTGTAACATATCAGCTGCTCCGAGTCAGATCGGCGCGCGCATCGGCAGCTCGACCGAACGAAAGACCAGCGTGACGTCATCGAAGGTATAAATTCGGCACTGTCAGCCGACTCGGGAGCATTTGCCGCCTGTCGGGGTATACTAGCTCATTTTTATATCATTTCTTTGCAAATCATACTGGGGGTCTTCACCGGGTGATTATTTAGCTTCGTTTCAAATCTTAGAGCAAATAAAATAAATGTAACACCTGTCGGGTTCATTTCAATATAATTTAAAACTTAGCAACGGCCAAACGCGGCATCTTATCATTATTACGTCGAGTCAAAACCTATAGCCTGTCGGTATAGCCAAAACAAACCTAGCGTTAAGAAACAACTTGTAAATAGAAAAATCGAGAAAACCGGTGTCAAGTTCAAAATTAGAAGTTAAGTTTAGTTTTATTATTTCTTTTTTGTATTATTTTTATATTCTTTATTTTTTCATGAATTATTGATTAAAATAATCTTAAGCTGGATTTTCATCTGACACAAAACCTTTATTACAAAACCTAAAACATCTTCATGAATCCCTTTATTTCACAGAATTCTAGGTTCAGGTGCTCTCGCATTGGTATCGATTTTTAATCCATATCCACTGCTTTGATCACTCTTAACTCCGGAATTTTAGGGACACCAGGTTCAGGTGCACTTGCATCGGTATTGATTTCTAATCCGTATCCGCTGCTTTGATCACTCTTAACTCCGGAATTTTAGGGACACCAGGTTCAGGTGCACTTGCATCGGTATTGATTTCTAATCCGTATCCGCTGCTTTGGACACTCTTAAGGGGGGAATGGGGTATAATGCATGAAAAAAAACGCTTTTTTTGTGAATTTTTTTCAAACATCTGGTTAAAGTAAATTGATTTAAATATTTTGCATATTACAAAGGATCATTCGAACCACATTCAGTATTTTTTTTTTAGAAAAATATTGAGTAATGAGCTAGTGACAGAGCATTTTCGAGGACAACTTTTCAAAAAGATGATATGCGGTTCCAGCGATATCTCAACGTCGAATTATCCGAAATCAAAAAAGTTGCGATATTTAGTTAAAGTATAAGTTTTCCCTCCCCCCAACGATCATTTTTAGGTTTTTTTTTTATTTTCAAATTTGTTGTGATTTTTTTAAGTCAAAATTGCGATTTTTGACGAAAAATTTCGTCATTTTTTAAGTGGAAAACAACCTTAATATAAAAAAATTAAAAAAAACAATATCGTTGGGGGGAGGATTTTTATATGTAGAAAAAGTGTACCAAGTTTGAAAAGGATCGGTTCAGTAGTTTTTGCACAATCGTTGGAACGGACTTTTAAAAAGTGGTTTCGAGAAAAACGCGTTTAAAGTTTTGAACACCGAAAAAGTGAAGAAAAAAATTAATTTTTTCAACTTACACGGAATCATCGATTCCAGCTCCATAAAGTACTTTTCCCGCAGCAGCTTCGTCGTAAAAGCATCACCGTGTATCTAAACAATATACCTATGCGGCAGCTGCGCGTAGGTATATTTTCAAGAGTAGCTCCGGTCTATGAGGAGGTTCGGTTTAAAGGTCTATAACTTCAAGAGTTTTGCTCCGATTGACTTGAAATTTTGACACGATATTTTTGAAATATTTTACTATAAGAAAATGCAAAAAAACAAATATCGGTTTTTCGAAAGTGCTTATACCCCATTCCCCCCTTAACTCTGGATTTTAGCTCTGTAAACCCTACGTGGCGTACCGAGTCTGACAGCTTAGCTTTTCATAATATTTGATTCACCAACGCTCGAAATATAAATTTTATGCAACATCCCACGACCATCAGTCTATTTTCTTAAATAATAAATTAATTAAAAAGGACCTAAACGTTGCAATATTATGGTTTTTCATGGTAAAACCCTACAGAATATATAGATTTTCATAGAAAGATAACGGTAATGTCCTGACCTAATCCATGGGAAATACCATAAATAATCTACCGGCTGTTACCTGAAATTTCTGAAACTTCAACATGTGAATCCAAGTGTAATGGTATACACTTCTATGGACAGTCCATAGGAAAATATTTTTATTTCCATGTGAATATGGCTATGATACAGTCTCGTTGTTGACGTGAAACGTTGTGTCAAATCCATCAAATCCATCAAATCCACCAAATCCAAATAAACTTATCTGCATATAATCGCACAGATTGTTGTAGGACGTCCCCAGAAAACCATACGATCTCATGGAAATTCCACTGTGACATCATTTCGACATCCATGAAAAAAGATATACAAAATCCACTGGATTTTGGCTGAAATTTGGCGAAGGAACAACATCTGAATCCAGGAATGACCAGACGAGTCATTGTGGAAAGTCCCTAGGAATCCATGCGATCTTATGGGAATTCCACTGTGACATCATTTCGTCATCCATGGAAAAATATACACAAAATCCACCAGATTTCGGCCGAATTCCAGCAAAAAACGAGCATCTGAATCCGGGAACGACCAGACAAGTTATTGTGAAAAGTCCCTAGAAATCCATACGATCTCATGGGAATTCCACTGTGACATCATTTCGTCATCCATGGAAAAATATACACAAAATCCAGCGGAGTATGGCTGAAATTCGGCAAAGGAAGAACATCTGAATTCGGTAATGACCGGACGAGTCATTGTGGAAAGGATTCATGGGGTAATTTGCATGGAGCATTGAAAAATATCATGGGGTACCGTAGGATATCAGTGGACATTCCAGTATACTAAGCGGGGTTCATGGAGATTTCTGTAGTAACTACTAGGGACAATCCATAGGATTCAATATAATATTACACATAGGATTCGATATATCATTACACATGGGATCACATGTTTCTGCACATGACTACAACCACATGGAATTCCATGGATTTCCAGTTCCAAATCCCGGCAGAAAATCCACGGATTCACATGGATTCTCTATATAGATTTCCGGGTGGAAGTCCAGGTGGAATCGTCCATGGATTTCCACCTGGAAATTTGCAGTAGGGTATGAGCCCAATTTGACATGGATCTCTTTTCATTCGTAAAAATTCTCTTTTGAGTTGGGTCTAAATCACATAAGCGTGATTGCAGCAGATACGTTTTATCGTTATATTATTATACACACAGCTCGAGTGAAAAAATTGAAATTAATATTTCATATATTTTAATATATCGATTAATTTATTATTTTCTATTGATTTTTCGTTCGTTAAAAATATAATTTTTCATTTTATCATTTTTAATTACATCTCATTTTCTTGTATTGGTTAAACTTGATGTTACATTGGGCCTCCGTTTCAGGTATTTCGCATGAGTGCTTAATATTTCAATGCCACAGTTTTGCAGCTGATTCTGTCATCAATTTTTTGTTGTAGATAGTTCGAAATTCTTGCGAAAAAAAAAAATTAAGACCATTGCCAGAGATTTAATCAACGTGTATTATGTTGTACTTGAATTGATATTGTTTAATTCAAATATATAGGCTTTGTATCGCCAACCTTCAATGGCGAAAAAATACAAAATACGATGTTATATCACTGAAAGAATGGATAGAAAATATTTAAGTGAACTAAAACACCCACGACTCGTATAAAATAACCCATATACGATTTCCGACTATGTTTTACAAAAATATGAATATTATCGTTCATTATTCGATTCAGGTTTGTTCATTCGATTCCACTCCAGGTCATTCACGATTCTTTTTGTTTATATTCTTCACTTTTCCACTAACTCAATCTTCTCTTCGTACATTGTAGGGAAGCATACTGAAATTTCAAGTAAAAATAATAATATTGTAAGGTCACTCAACAAAAATTAAACAAAAAAAAGTCTGATACACCTCCACTGGTCTTCAAATCTCAATACTAAGACTTGATATTTTTACAACTACTACCCAGACAGCACGGGTTATCCCATGGATGTCCAAATAACGTCCATTACACGTCCCAATGTCCATGGACTTGAAACGGATATTCATAGGACATACGGTAACGGACGTTCAACGGATATCCAATACGGGATATCCTATGGATGTCCATTCAATGTCCGAACTGGGATGGTCCGTAAAAAAGACATCCCATGGACAGTCGATTCGGGACATACAGTGGATATCCAGCATTGGATATCCATTGGACATACGGTAACGGACGTTCAACGGATATCCAATACGGGATATCCTATGGATGTCCATTTAATGTCCGAACTGGGATGGTCCGAAAAAAGACATCTCATGGACATTCAGTAGAAACATGCATTTTCGATGGACGTTTAATGAAGGTTGTATAGATCTCCACGACATGCAATACCGTGGATAATAAAAAATGCAGTCTCCAAAAATTGCGGAACATCTAAAGGGCGTTTATTTAAAAAAAAACGAGTCTTTATCAGAAAATGTAGAGTCGGAGAAACCATAATATTATATACATTAGGGTGGTCCTTGAAAAGCCCATTTTTCGGTTCCAAAATAATCAAAAATAATTTGAGAGGAATTTTCGTCTTCTGGCTCAATTAAAGACGGTGCTTGTGAACACAAATTCATTTTTCGTTCTAAATTTGGGCAGAAATTAGTTTTTAATATTGACATTGAAAAGTTGCTGTGTAAAATGAAAGCCGCCTTAGCCATTTGAACCGTACTCGCGGTATTCCGAAAAAAACGAAACAAAATGTATTATTGTTGAAATATTATTTTTATTATTTTATCATTAATAAGTAGAATAGCTTAATGTTGAGTCTCATTCCAGTTTGAATTCAGTTTCCTAAGTGTAGAAAAAAAAAAAAAAAAAAAAATGATAGAAAATAAAGACTCTGATGAAATGATAAAACTTGAAACAATAATTACTAGGTTGGATTAAAAATAGAAAAACGTGCAGCAATTGGAAAAGAGCAATGTGTACTGCAAATTAGGTGACTAGAGAGTGTGTGGTTCAACGACCGAAGCTAAAAATTAAAATGTGACTCGAGTGTAAGTTTCGTTCTTGTTTTCTGAATTAAATGGATTATAAGTTAACGAACTAGCTCGTAATTTGAAATTATTCGTCGTCTGCCCCGTGGATAGTTTTAAAGATTTTGCGCCAAAAAGTTTAGACAGGAATCATAGCGTCGAACTTTATTGCTTTCTAAGTACCCGACCAACTGTCCGAAATACCTATACCACATGTCCGTTCCTACAGAACCGTAGGGTTCTTTACAATTTCGCCCTGTAGAAAGCAAGCAAGTGCGGTGGAAAACTGAGCCCCCGTTGGTGGGTGAGAGTTATTTTTTCAGTGCCTGCAGGCAAATATCCGCACGTGTGTCATCTTACAGAGCGACGCGACTGCTCATACTAGATATACTAGAGTTCGAAGCGAACTATGTAGGATTTATATCCATTTCATGAAATTTTGATTACAGATAATTTTCTTTGTTTTCAATATTTATCTATAGGTATAAGCTCAAAGTAAAAGGCGTATGTAATGCGGAGAAAAAAAATAATGACTGAACATCAAAATCTCTGAATCGGCTCACATCGATCACGAAATTCTAAAAAAAATTTAATCGCAAAGGATTAGTGCATATCATAGCATACCCATACCGAAGAATGCAGGCACGGGTAACTTTCCGAGTCAAATAGCTTATTACTTTTCGACTGGTCAGCCGAAACTTAAAATACTACATGGCCACCCCTCAGGTCTTTTCAGGGCTATAACAGGGTCCGGAAGAAACTATACATATACTGTTAGTCTCTCACAGCCCCTTGTGTTCACGTACGCTTTTTGTTGGTAATCCGTTATTTTGAATTTTTTTACATTTATTTGTAAACGGCAATGAAGCTCTAAAGATCATATTTGTATTCGAAATATTTTAACGCACAATTGTGGTTGGAAGTGGTTCATGTACAGTGAATTTATCGTTGAAAGTAGTTGATGTACAGTGAATGTGAATACGGCAGAACAAGTAAGTAAAACATTTAATTATCGGCTTAATTTACTTTACAGTTATAAATGGTGATTCGTCGTATATTCGCTAAAATTTTAACAAGTAATTTAGAGTGCACATTAGGGTGGTCGTTAGAACGGAAAAAAACATAAATATCCCTCTACGCCCCCCAAATCGACTACAAATAAATCAAAACTCATCCTGTAATTTGTTCAGATTTTTATGTCAACGCTTGACCCTTGACCACAGAGGATGAACTTCTCCATTTTAAATACATGCCCACACGGCACGTAATATTTCAGAAATGTTTCGAAATGTTACAACCTTTCAGATTCATAACATAACTATCGGAATATTTCTGAAACGTTTCTGAAATATATCAATTGCAATACGACATTTTCAATATTCCTGCGACGTTTCTGAAATATTTCAAATGCAATGCAACATTTTCGATATTTCTGGAACGTTTCGGAAATATATCGATTGCAATACAACATTTTAAATATTTCTGGAACGTTTCGGAAATATGTCAATTGCAACGCGACATTTTCAATATTTCTGGAACATTTCTGAAATATGTCAATTGCAATACAACATTTTAAATATTTCCAGAACGTTTCCGAAATGTGTCAATTGCAATACAACATTTTAAATATTTCCGGAACGTTTCCGAAATGTGTCAATTGCAATACAATATTTTCAATATTTTTAGAACGTTTTCGAAATGTGTCAGTTGCAACACAGCATTTTCAATATTTCTGGAACGCTTCCGAAATGTGTCAATTGCAATACAACATTTTCAATATTTTTGTAACGTTTTCGAAATGTGTCAATGGCAACACAGCATTTTCAATATTTCTGGAACGTTTCCGAAATGTGTCAATTGCAATACAATATTTTCAATATTTTTAGAACGTTTTCGAAATGTGTCAATTGCAACACAGCATTTTCAATATTTCTGGAACGTTTCCGAAATGTGTCAATTGCAATACAATATTTTCAATATTTTTAGAACGTTTTCGAAATGTGTCAATTGCAACACAGCATTTTCAATATTTCTCGAACATTTCCGAAATGTGTCAATTGCAATACAACATTTTCAATATTTCTCGAACGTTTCCGAAATGTGTCAATTGCAATACAATATTTTCAATATTTTTGGAACGTTTTCGAAATGTGTCAATTGCAACACAGCATTTTAAATATTTCTCGAACATTTCCGAAATGTGTCAATTGCAATACAACATTTTCAATATTTCTCGAACGTTTCCGAAATGTGTCGATTGCAATACAACATTTTCAATATTTCTGGAACGTTTTCGAAATGTGTCAATTGCAACACAGCATTTTCATATTTCTGGAACGCTTCCGAAATGTGTCAATTGCAATACAACATTTTTAATATTTTTGGAACATTTTCGAAATGTGTTAATTGCAATGCAACATTTTCAATATTCTTGGAACGTTTTCGAAATGTGTCAATTGCAACACAGCATTTTCAATATTTCTGGATCGTTTCCGGAATGTGTCAATTGCAATACAACATTTTCAATATTTTTGAAACGTTTTCGAAATGTGTCAATTGCAACACAGCATTTTCAATATTTCTGGAACGCTTCCGAAATGTGTCAATTGCAATACAACATTTTCAATATTTTTGAAACGTTTTCGAAATGTGTTAATTGCAATGCAACATTTTCAATATTCTTGGAACGTTTTCGAAATGTGTCAATTGCAACACAGCATTTTCAATATTTCTGGATCGTTTCCGGAATGTGTCAATTGCAATACAACATTTTCAATATTTTTGAAACGTTTTCGAAATGTGTCAATTGCAACACAGCATTTTCAATATTTCTGGAACGTTTCCGGAATGTGTCAATTGCAATACAACATTTTCAATATTTCCAAAACGTTTTCGAAATGTGTCAATTGCAATACAGCATTTTCAATATTTTGGGAACGTTTCCGAAGTGTGTCAATTGCAATACAACATTTTCAATATTTCTGGAACGTTGCGGAAATATGTCATTTTCGTATGGACAATTTTTTTTCTTGTTCTATGAAAAACATAAATTATCACTCCTTGAGATTGCGAACTATGATTCATGGCCTATTAATTAATTGTCATATGGATAAATCAGACGATTTTACTATAGGTATAATATATATCAAGAATGAATGCTTCGCTGCAGTCTATCCAAATGCAAATTTCTCCTATATGGTTTCTTTACTCAGAACTTTTTTTTTTCCAATACCGAGTTAAAATTCATAGATACAGCAACATTCATTCTTCGTAGTAAAATCATCTGGTTTTTCAAAATGAACATTACAATGGTCCATATAACATAGTTCGATCCCAAAGCGCTGTTGATTTGGGTGAAGAAAAAAAAATGGTCCACGAGAATAATGTATTTTGACTGAAGTTTCTTTTTCCATAATAAGTTATAAATTCGAAAAAGAAATTCAAATTTCAAGTGTCGTGCGGAACGTTTTCCCAGGAAGTTATTATATATATACTAGGGGCTCCGCCCCTGCGCGCTTCGCGCGCCAACCCCGCCTCGTCGCTCGCTTCGCTCGCTTCCGAGGCCTCGGCGCTACGCGCCTCGCTGTTCGGCGCTTCGCGCCTCACTTTGTCACATACCGGGAGACTTCCCAATGTCTGAACACTCGTAGCAGCGTGCGTCGAGGTGGCCACCAGTAAAAATCGGTCGGGCTAGTGGAAAATAGCCGAGGAGGTGATGTTGTAGTATGAATGAAACGATGGTCAATCTTAGCTCCTGATGCCTATCCTGATTTTTTGATAAGCAATACGACAGCGCGCGAAAAAGACAATTCCCATCTGGTTTCATCTGCACTACCTTTTTATCCATTTTTTTTTGTAGACAAATAATATTTTTGTTTCGATTTGTCAATTGCTCACAGTGAATAACCGATAAAATAATATTTTTATTTGATCTGTCAATCGCTCACAGTGAACAACTGTCATTCACCGTAAAAACAACAGACATACAAAAAACAGCGTGAAACGCCTGATGGCATGCAACCCGACAGCATTATACGACTCATCGCGCTCGTCTGTTTTTCGTCTAGATTTTTTTATTATATAGAGGGATACGTAAACCCCAAAAAGCACCCCTGGTGCAAAAACCTTTCGCCAAGTACATAATGTGGTCACTACCCCCAAAAAAATGAACCAACCAAAATTCCTCCTTAACAAAATTGGTACTACAAAAATGTCTACTTACAAAAGGATTGAAATCAGATACAATTGCTAAGTACCTACATGTCTTCTGTATAACAAAAGTTCACAACAGAAGAACAGAAAACTGAATAGTCTTGTATCGTTCACTCGCCACGCTCGCTCATTGGATCGGCTCTTGATAATTACAGGGAAAAGAATTAGGAAAAAAAAAATTTAGTACTGATTTCAATCCTTTTGTAAGTAGACATTTTTATAGTACCAATTTTGTTAAGGAGGAATTTGGGTTGGTTCAATTTTTTGGGGGTAGTGCCAACATTAATGTACTTGGCGAAAGGTTTTTGCACCAGGGGTGCTTTTTGGGGTTGATACCACTTTTTGTACAATTTAGCTCGACTACCTAATAATTGTGCTTGCTCGCTATGCTCGCTCGATTGGGTTTTCCTATAATCCTCGCTCGCGAGGCTTGCTCAGTTGTCAGCATTCTATCAATTGTTTCTATGAACATCTCAAGGCATGTACGGTGCTGCATTTTGTATCATCCGAAACCCTCAAAAAGCAGCAATGTTAAATGTGATAGTATAATTTTAAATGACTGAAAATAGTGTTATATATCCACGTATGCTCATACTTTTCTGTGAGCCTTGAATTTTTGTGGACAGACGTAACATGTGTTCTTTTATTAAGTTCCACGAATTGTTTCGTTAGAATCCGGTATAATTCTATATGCCTGAACGTGTAACCCTGCGCAGCCCTCCTCCTGTCTCATCTGGGCCTGGGACCGGCAATGGCAGAGTTACTTGCACGCAGGGTTATAGTTGCTGCTCATGATTAAATATATATAAATATGAGATGTATGTATTGCAATTCTCAGGTAGTTTTTTTTTTTTTTAATGCAGCTAGGTCCTCTGCAAAAAGAACATGTACTCGTCCTGTACTCATAACGTCAACTTTGAATTCGGGTCTGAACAGAAGGTATCGAAATATATAGAATTGAGCCGATTGAGCCTATTGATGCAAGACTAGCGTAGAGCATAAAATGGAAATTTTTGAAGTCAAACACTTGCATTCTGCTCTATTCGTCTGACTCTATCCGTTTCTTGTATCAAATCACACTATCTCGATATTTTGCAACTTCAGCGTTTTCTCTCATCATCCTCTCTTCTCATACGGCGACCCGCTACAAAATTAAACAGTCCATAAAAAAGGTTGTTCTCCAATAATTACATTCATAAATGAAAATACGCTGAGTCTACGATGAATAAATAAATATAAATGAGAATCTCCATCATCTGAGAAAGACTGAGTCGATCGACCATTTCTTTAAGGGTAGGAGATACTGAAATTTGAGTGCGAAAATTTGAAAAAAATCGATTTTCGGTTTTTTACGGAAAAGTGTTATTTGAACCCTTATCTATACGTACACAAATCCTTGAACCGAAAAAAAAATTATTAAGCCCCGTTTACTCAATAAAACGTATAATGTTACAGTAGAAGTTCCTAATTTTCCTATATTTCGGTTATTGCCATTTCAATTTGTGAAAATAAATAACTTGAGATGCATTTTTCACGTGAGATAACAAAATAATAAAAAAAAAAATAATAATAAAATAATAAATAATTTTTTTCAAACCACTGCTACGCTCTGAGAAAACATTCTAGTGACTCAGTCTTTTTACAGTTGATTAGTGCTATTTTGATACAAAGTTCATGATGTTTCCAGATTTCATGTGCTCCGCTGAACCAAAATGTAGTCCATCGAAGAAAAAGTAGTTGTCGTAAGGTACAGGTTGCTGCGTTGCACGAAATTTCTCAAAATTGGAGGAGATATTCTGTATGAATGTAATTTAGAGCCAAACCAATAATATTTCATGTATATTCAAGTTTTAGACATGGAAATTTTTTATTGTAAAATATTTTTTCCAAAACGATGGAAAAAAAAGTCTTACAATCAAAAATTTCTATGTCTAGAACTTGGATTCATGAAATATTATTGGTTTGCCCCTAAATTACATTCATACAGAATATTTCCCCCAATTTGGAGAAATTTCATGCAACGCAGCATACTGCACATACCTTACGACAACTACTTTTTCTTCGGTGGACTACATTTTGGTTCAGCGGAGGACATAAAATCTGGGAAAATCATGAACCATGTATCAAAATAGCACTAATCAACTGTGGAAGAACTGAGTCACTAGAATGTTTTCTCAGAGCATAGCAGTGATTTGGAAAAAAATCATTTTCAAGGTGTGTATACTCCCATAAGACAACAACTCCAAAATATGTTTTTCTACGGTTGGAAATCTTATTGAAGTTTTTGGTCACACACTTCACCAGAGATAAGCATTGAAATTCATATAGCAAATCAATATTCTCCCAAATGTTTGTATTCATTTTACAGAACCAGATTTACAAGTCATCAACCGCACGATTCGCTGCCCGCAGATCAAATTGCTTAGACTTGACAAGACCAAGTTTATATCAACCGAACTGCTAAAATATAAATGTTGAAATTTTTTCAAGTTGTGATAATTTATATGCTTTATAATGCTTTCCAACTTCCTTGAAATCGTAATTTCTGAAATGCATGATGAAAATGTGAATTCCACTCAAATATTGTGCGAGCAGAGCTATTTTTTTTTTTTTTTTTAACGTCACATGCTTCAAAACTATTAGCAATCTAGTCTGAAACTAGTTTGGATCATGCAGTAATAAAAATCTTGAATTTTGTGAATAATTTGAAAAAAAAACTTCAAAGCGATTTATCTCAGAACTATGGTTTTGCCTTTTGAAAAAGTCCCATGCGTCTTAGTTTTTGTCGAAGACTTCTGCAATTTTCAGGGTGCATTCCTACACACACTAGCTACAAACCCACGTCGGATTTTGAAAATCGAGACAAAATTACGGATTTTAGAAAAAAAAATTGAAATTATATATTTTTTTTTTTCATAAAAAAAAGTGTCAAAATCAAAGTATCGTAGCTATCTCTAAAAACCGACGTGAGTTTGTGGCTTGGGCAGCCTGAAATATGTGTGTGCAAGCCCAGCAAGATTCAAAAATAATTGAGACGCATGGAAGGTTTTCAAATAAAGGCTATTTCAGAAGCATTATGAGGAGTAACTCTGTACTCATTGTTTCAAATGACTTGAAATTTGCACAATGTCTATGTTTTGAGATGGCAAACATGGCAAACATGTGTGTTAAACCTCATTTGAAAATAGCAATTGGTTCAGATGGGCAGTTTTCAGTATCTCCTACCCTTATTAATATTGAATAAGTATTTTCATTCCAACCATTTGTTGTGATAGCACTAATCTGAATCTGATAGAGATCGTTCTGAGCAGAGAATCTAAGCTGTTTGTAAAATGCCCAGATAACAATTTCCATATTACGATATTATACAAGAAGCAATTATCGAATTATTTCAAAGTCTACAGTGTAGAAAATATATGCCTTCTGTGAAATGTGAATATTGTATGTAATTTTCCATGTAAAAATAAGTGTATGCAAGAAATTGTACACTTTTTACAAACATTGAGAACTTCATAAAATTCATAATTTATTTTGTGTAATTATGATAAATAAGTTCACAATAGTCAAATATAAAATCTATAAAATCTATATATAAAATATAAAATCAAACTACGTGTACGAAGAAATGGTTATTTAATTCAAACTTCAAATGGTAAAGAAAAGTACTACTTCTTTATACAATAAGTGTTGCAAAAGTATAAGATTCGTTTATAATAATGTTATAACGAATATTGGTAATGTACATTATTCGATACATAATTGTTGGAAATAAAATATGGAAAATGTTGTCTGGGATTGTGGATTAAAAACTTAGCTTTACCGATGGTCAAAGCACTACGTTGACGTGGAGTGTAGAATACAGCCTATCGTAGTCCAATGCATAAAGTCGACTTACAGTCTCGTTTGGTCTTGAGGATACCGAGATAGAATATAGAACTCGTCGAAATCCAACGCATAACGTTGACTTACAATTTGGGCCTGAGCAGACAAGCCTTTAGAGATGAGCCTAACATAGAGCTTAAAGTGGAATACGTTGCAATCCAAAGCTTGAACTCGGCTTTCTTGCTCTGGCTCCTTGCCGTTCCTCATATGACATCATGCTATCCTGAAATTTTTCAACTTCAACATTTTCTCTTGATTTTCTATTGTCAGACTTCATCAGGCGGTAACGTGCTAAATTATTGTAAATCCCCCCCAAAAAAAAACGTTTCCTTCGATAATTGCATTCATAAATGAAAATAAGCCAAATCTACAATGTATAAGTGAATAAAATTCAGAGGTAATAGTCAGTTAATACTCATCTGACAGTCTTGTGTCATGCAAGGTAAACCTAATCGTAAAATTATCCGTTCACGATTGTTATTTCATTTATCAGTTATCACCATGAATTTTACACGTCAGTCGATTCGCATAACCGCAAAAGCTCAAGATCGTCGGATTTAAGATTAACCTATCGAAACTAATGTACTTGGCGTAAGGTTTTCGCACCTGAGGGGCTTTTGCTGGGTATTCACTATAGTTTTTGTACCTTCAAATTTTGTATTAATCATTGCTTGTACTTTCTTTTATATCCTTTATTTGGATTCGAAAACATGAAATGACAACACGCGTCTGCTATGCATCTGCTAGTGTTGCAGACGGTTTCTGTCTGCGATACTAGCGCTGACTGCGTCGACTCTGGTACTTTCGCCACTCTATACAACTTTTGTGTCGATTTATCCCTTCTATGTCATGTTCCCAGATGCGTAAGGACGTATGTTCTGTGTATAAGCATATAAAATCGACTACATGCCTGTATAAGGCGATAAGTCGTTAAAGGATAACTATAAGCATATAACATACGTCTTGCGTTTAGCGACGAAATGTGATTTTATGGGAATGGTTTGAGTGTGAATGAATCTTGGTCTGAAGACGAAGGAGAAACATTTTACGAGGAAACGGGGTATCAGAATATGTAGTTAATTATATCTCAGCACTCCTGACACCGATTTAATCCATCTAGGGCTTAAATGAAATCTTTTTATGCCTACATCCTAGATTAAATTTTCTTAACGCATGTTTATACGAATTCGAATTTGAATACAAACATGGTTGGATCTATGTCGTACAAGTGTAAACATTATTTAATTATTTATTTTGTTTACATTACATTTCAATACATGATCAATTTTGATTTCGTAATAAGTACTTCGAATAAGTATATCTGAATTCAAGATTTATTAAATGTCGTACCATTATCCGTGAGGTATTTTAAATCAATGAGCAGCTACAGATGCGATATGGTTGGGCTCATAGACATAGAGCTTGGTCCCTAGAGAGAGAAGGGTAACACACGCGGCCAATCTGTTTCTTTCTAACCAACAACGTCGAATGCTTAGAAAGAGACCGAGAATGACCGCGTGTGTTACCCTTCTCTCTCACTTTTGGCGCCCTATATGTCTATGGTTGGGTACCTTTGTAATGCGCCATAGATCCGCGAGACAGTGGTAAAGAACGTATTGTGCATTTCTATCTAGACGTGGTTTACAAGGCACGAGTCGTCCCGAGTTGGTTCATGTCACCACCCGAAGAGAAGAAGTATACGACATCACACGCAGCTAGGTATTTGCATGCTGGTAAGTAAATGTTCAATTCACAATAAATGTATAGAGATTTAGACCAAAGAATATATATCAGCTACGTAACGTTGACGTAATTACGTAAGTGCATATATATCTGCCATGCTGTATACCCTTGCTGAATCGGCTATCCTTAGCCACGTGTTGAACATATAATAGTATATGCAGCTGAAACACCGGATTTTGTATGAACAAAAAGGATTATAGTCATGCTCATAATTTTTTTTTCAAGATATACATTACGTTAAATAATCGTGATTGTTGACCTTCCAATTGTGAAAATAATATCTGTAATATAATAAAAGTAGTTCACTCGACGAGGTGTTTTCCACGAGTGATCAACATATCTAATATATTATCGCGATTTATTTGCAAGCACAATTTTTGCATTAAATTAGAATTGATTCACTTCATCCTTCTGGTATTCGAAGTCATATGCTCGCAACCTTGAACAGTATTTTACTTGTATCAGTATTATAACTATTCATGATATATATATATATATATATATATATATTTCAGAAAATGACGCGTAAAAGAAAAAATAATAACTGCTATTCAGATAGACATAAACGTAGACTCGTTGAAGAACAGACTAAATTAGGTATCATGAGAATGAAGCAAGCTAGTACGTCACTTGAACAGACAAGCTCATGTCATCAAGGCAATGAAAATACACTCGAGCGTTCAGAAGCTGATTCAAGTTTTCAAAGTTCACAAATCCAATCTCCAAAAGAAATATGTAATAGTAATGTAAATTATAGTCGGAATAATGAGTATAATTCTGAAATAGATAGCGATGATGATATACATATTACACTTGAACATTCAGACGTTGAAACAAATGTAGATGCACATAGTGATCAGAACCGACCTAATGTTGCAAACATCACAGAAGCCCACGATTTAAATCATTCAGATGATTCAAATAGTTCAAATAGTTTAAATTGTTCAGAAGGTTCACAAGAATTGTCAAATAATAACAATCTTGTCAAGGATATTTGCCAATGGATAGACAAATATAGTCCTCCGAGAGGTTCTGTCAACGCGTTGCTACGCATATTAAGAAAACATGCAAACCCGAATTTACCTAAAGATTACAGATCACTACTCAAAACTCCTCGGTCTACCGAAGTTCACTCTATCGCTGGAGGCCATTATTGGCATAGTGGACTAGAGAAGGCGGTTAAATCTATCATCAAGAAACAAAATCAAGCCGGACACAATAACAGGAATATTAACCTAATGATAAACATTGATGGCGCTCCTGTGGGGAAATCGTCACAATATAGTCTCTGGCCAATTTTGTGTTCGGATGATGTTTTGAAAAAAGTCTACGCTGTTGGGGTCTTCTTTGGAGAAGGAAAGCCTGATAATGCTAATGAGTTTCTCGAGATGTTCATTAACGAAGCAGTGGTTTTAGTTAATGATGGCCTTCTGTTTGACAATCAACGCTTTGATGTGAGAATTCAAGCCTTGATATGTGATGCGCCTGCTAAAGCATTTATTCTGCGTGTAAAAAATTTTAATGGATACAACAGTTGTACAAAATGCAATATCGAAGGAGAATATTTGGAGCACACCATGTGTTTCCCATCAGCAGGTGAAAATATAACTCTTAGAACCGATGAGAACTTCAAAAATTACATTTACCAGGATGACTACCAAATCGGCAAGACAAATCTCACTAGAGTACCTCACTTAGGATTAGTCACAAATGTTCCTTTAGACTACATGCACTTGGCATGCTTAGGGATTGTCAAAAAACTACTTTTGCTCTGGATGTCTGGGCCTCTTAGCGTAAGGCTGTCCGCCTACGATATACGACGAATCTCTGGTGAATTGTTTAGGCTGAGAAAGTGCGTACCATCGGATTTCGTGCGTAAACCAAGATTACTAAAATTTGTCAGGTTATGGAAAGCAACTGAGTACCGTCAATTTCTCCTGTATCTAGGTCCCATAGTTTTGAAAAACATATTGAAGAAGAATTTATACGAACATTTTTTAGTTCTGCATGTGGCAATAACAATTTTGGTCAGTCCGATTTCGGCAAAGCATCCTTCAAATATAAAGTATGCGGAAGAACTTTTACAGTATTTTGTTGAATCTTTCGGAAATATATATGGAATTAAGCATATGTCCCATAATGTTCATAATTTGCTACATCTTGCTGATGATGTCAGAAAATTCGGTCCCTTAGATGGGTTCAGTGCTTTCAGATTTGAAAATTATATGTCTACGATTATAAAAATGACTCGAAAAGGTGAGAAACCGCTGCAGCAGATAGCTCGAAGACTTGCAGAATATGATTATACATCTGCCACTTACACAACAGACGAAGACAGACGTATAACAGTTGGTTTTCAAAAGCGTCACTTCGAAGGTCCTTCAACCGAAGATTTTAGAAAATGCAAACAATACAAAATTCTGCGTCGGAATTCTTATTCCCTTAATTGTAATGATTCTAGAAATAATTGTTGCATGCTTGAGAATAGAACAATGATAGAATGTGTCAATTTCGTAAAGTTTGAACAAACATCATACGTCATCGGTTACGAACTGGTTGGATTTAAAAATGTATATTCACTACCTTGTGAATCGCAGATATTTAATATTCAAACCGTTAAGAAAAAGGCTGACCTTAAGTCATGGCGATGCGCTAATATATGTCTGAAGTTGATGAGGATACCGTTGCATCACTTAATATCTTCTCATAATGAAGAAATGGCTATGTTGCCAGTACTTCACACAACTAGTAACTACTGAGCAGAAGAAAAGACGCGATATTGTAAGCAATATTATTGATATGAAATTATAGTCGGCTAGAAGTTTATGAATTCGCGTTGTATGCATTTATACTCTGTATGTATGTGAGGCGTTGTATGCAAAAACCCCTTAACTCGAGTTAAGGGGTTTTTGCTGAAACCTACATTATTACAATCCTTGAGATGTATTTATAGTGCACCCCAAATTTCAGATTCATACTGGACTACCTCCCGAAATAAATTTGAAGACAATTTTTCATATTTATAGTAAGTTATACAAAAATAAAACCTTTAATCGCATTTTCCCACTAAGCGCTCCGGTCGAGTTAAGGGGTTTTTGCATACAACGCCTCATGTATTGTATACATATATTCTAAATTTCTATAACTTCCCTGCAATATAACAATCTCTCATTTCAGATCATCTCCAATACTCGAAGAATCATGCTCTTCAATATAGTAGAGTTTCACGATGGCCTGCACGTGATTCCTTTTAGCTGGTTAACTGATGATAATACGCAAGCCTATTGGCCTCCTTACGATGAGACGATAAGGATGTGTAAGGCGGTGGCCAATATGGAAACTCCAGACAAGGATAATTGGGAACTGTTGGAGGTGTTGACAATACTCGGAAGTGCAGGTAAATTGACAACTATGATACTGATTACAGAAAATGTCGGAGACACCCATTGTGTACCAAATCAATCTTTAGCGCATATTTGCTACTCACATTTATTTTAAAACGAGAAGCCAAGTTTTATGAAGAATTATACTATTATTAAAAATCGTTCGCACGTTACGTGATTCTTTTCGCGTGTAGTAGTTCATCTCCGATCATTAATCTGGCAATTTTATCTTTGATCTGCCCAGCTGTTGAGTATGAACTACATCAATTTTATTTGCACGAAAAAACATATACTACCAGAATTACTCTCGGGTTTTCTATCATAAGACCAAAAATAAATTGTCTGTCTCATAAATATCAAAAAAGGCCAAAGTTATGGCACTTACGTGACTATGTTATTAAGCTGTCAATATATATTAGGGTGGTTCAAAAGTGACCTAAGTGCTCAAATGTTGCTGCTCATCCGTGAATATATTCTTTTTGCTTTTTAATTTCAAAAAATATTGCATTTTTTTTTAGCTCTATAGGACAATATTTACTACTGCATCATCGAGGTTGAGATTTCAAAATTCTGTCATTTTCAGCTATTTCAAAGTTCTCAGATCAAAGAGTTCATCTGGCTACCTCTAGATTCTTATTCAAGAGCATTTTGGTTCAAGACGAGACTCGTACAATAATATTTAATACTGCCTTGAAGACATTGAAGTTTTTTTTTCACTATTTAGCGTTTTCAATGTCTCTGAAGCAGTACTAAATTCGAATATTATTGTACGAGTCTCGTCCTGAACCAAAATGCTCATTGAATAAGAATCTAGATATAGCCAGATGAGCACTTTGATCTAAGAACTTGGAAATTGCTGAAAAATTGCAGAATTCCCACAATCTCAACCTCGATGAGGCAGTTGTAAATGTTGTCCTATAGAGCTAAAAAAAATGCAATATTTTTCGAAAAGCAAAAACAATATATTCACGGATGAGCAGCAACATTTGAGCTATGGAGTCTAGATGTTAGGAGAACGATCTCCGTATCACGGAAGCGATCCGAGTTGCTGCGCTTCGTATACATATATATACCGCGAGGACCAGGTGAAAGAGAATGGTCCATCCGCCCAGGCAGCTAATATTTCGTATTTTTAGGGGGATAGCCACTCGTTGCACTGAAAATCCCTAGGGTGATTTTGGCGCGCGGTCGATGCAACTCGGCAGCCATTGTTGATACAAGCCGGCTGACTGTCAATACATCGCGGAAGGTAGACAAGTGTGGTTATGTTCGTTTATTTGAAGGAAATGATAAATAAAGTGAATAAAACCTACGTGAATAAGCTATGGATATTTATTGATGCCTCAACCTCAAGATACAATCAATAATTTTGTTCGAATTGGTTGTTCTCGATGAACTCTTTGATTCTGATAAATTTCCAGTTATAGCTTAGGTTAATTCGTTGATTGCATTAAGATATCATTTAAAACTGATTGATCGATTTTGATAAATATTCTTAGCTTATTCACGTAGGTTTTATTCACTTTATTTATCATTTGCTTCGAATAAACGAACATAACCACACTTGTCTACCTTCCGCGATGTATTGACAGTCAGCCGGCTTGTATCAACAATGGCTGCCGAGTTGCATCGACCGCGCGCCAAAATCACCCTAGGGATTTTTTCAGCGCAACGAGTGGCTATCCCCCTAAAAATACGAAATATTATCTGCCTGGGCGGATGGACCATTCTCTTTCACCTGGTCCTCGCGGTATACACAGGGTATATATATATATATATATATATATATGATATATATATATATCAAGGTTTTGGTTCAGCGCCACTAGAGACGCGTCGAATGATATCATACATTTCGCTATAGTCATACAACAGTTATTATAGCTCAATTAGCGCAATAAACGGGCACGTTTTTCTGGGGAGAGGAGGACTCAGTTCGTTCTCCTAACATCTAGACTCCATAATCTGAGCACTTAGGTCGTTTTGAACCACCCTAAGATATATACATATATGAAGTGAATAATGTATTAATCATATAGTTTATGGGTTCATACAGATAAATATCCCGATGCCACAGCTAAACTAAAGTTAATGAAAGATGCCTCAGATCTCGAGAATTTTGCGACGGAAGAGACTTTTAAAAAGTCAAGGGCTAAGCGCCACAGAATATTGAACCCTAAATGTCCAGAAACATCTGAAGATGAGGGAATGAGTACGCCTAAGCCGGTAGAAGATGTAGCCAACATCAAGAAAAAACATACAGGTGGAAATGGAAAAACATTGACCACCTTGCCAATGAAACCGGCTCATTTCGTGACTATCACGAAAAGCGGAACAACTGATTATGTCGAGGAGCAAGTTTCAAATGATTCGCCATCCCGAAGCGTCAATTCACTACCTGGTAAGGATCTATAAACATGATAGACCACATGATTTGAATTCATACATCACTTTTAGATTTGTGTCCATAAGTTAATCGTTCGTGTAATTTTTCATAAACATCTGATAGTTGCAAAAGAAAAGTCAGCGAGTGACAAAGGCATGCGTAGCTCAGGCAGAGAAAAAAACGCAGACGCACAGAATCGAAACAACGATTTAACTCAGACTCAAAAAGACCCTTCCAGAAAAGCGCCTGAAACTGTCGTTCTTGAAGGTAAATGTATCTTCTAATGGATGGTTATATAGTATAAGAAGTGGATAGTCGTTGAATTAGAATACATTATAAAATGAGTATATATGATAGACCACATGATTTGAATTCATACATCACTTTTAGATTTGTGTCCATAAGTTAATCGTTCGTGTAATTTTTCATAAACATCTGATAGTTGCAAAAGAAAAGTCAGCGCGTGATAAAGGCATGCGTAGCTCAACCAACGAAAAAAACGCAGATGCACAGAATCGAAATAAGGATTTAACTCAGACTCAGAAAGACCTTTCCAGAAAAGAGCCTGAAACTGTTGTTCTTGAAGGTAAATGTATCTTCTAATGGATGGTTATACAGGGTGATTCAGTATTCGTGACGAATTTTTTAAGTGGTCAATCCTTGTCAAAGTTGGGATCGAAAGTTTCTCAGCCATTCTTCCGAAAAATGATTTTTTTCCTTGGAACCATAACATATTTTTTTAACATCTTCCACCAAATAAAAAACTTTCACTGAGAAATCTCTCTAATATTGAAAAAAAAAAAAAAACTCAATGGCATGATATGGGATTCTTTAAAATTGACAAATGATATTTATAAGAAAAAAAAAAAAAAAAAATTGTTGAAAAAAAACTTATTTGTCGGAAAAAAAAAAATTTCCAAGCAAAAAAATCATTTTTCAGAAAAATGGCTAAGGAACTTTCGATCCCAATTTTGACGAGGATTAACCCCTCAAGAGATTCCTCACGAATTCTGAATCACCCTGTATAGTATAAGAAGTGGATAGTCGTTGAATTAGAATACATTATAAAATGAATATCAGATTCTTTAATTAAATTTTTTCAACGCATGCATGTGAAGTGCTATTTCTCATGCTTGCAGAGAGTGGTCTAAGTGGTGAACAAAAATCGACTCATCTTGAGATACTTGTGGAGTGCCCTTTTAATGATGAATATTTCTCATGCATATTTTGTCTGGTCGAATATAGGTTATCACCCAAACATATAGAAATATGGCTTTTTTACCCTAGCATTCCATCACGAGCTGCTATGCTCTGTAACCAAAATTCACAATGTATGCCAAGACATCGAAAAACGACTCAAACAGATTGAAGATTCACTGAAAGCAAAGGAGTTGAGGATTCTAGAAGCTCCAAATAACGGCACTGGTGCGTACGCAGATGCACTTGAAGATATGTTGCCGTTAAATACTCTTGTTGAATTCGACGAATTCGAGGGAAAATTACGGGAAAAGGAATTTTCATCCCGCGTGGTAATTAGAGAATCAAATTCTATTATCATTTGGAAATTTTATTTGCTGTACTAAATTATAGTCCTGGACAAATAATTGTGTTTCAGAAACGGAAACACCCAAATAGTAAAAAAAATAAAAAAAATTGATACCTGCAATACCTTGCTCCGAGGGGTTTTATCACTTGTTAAGGGGATATCCCCACCTTTAAATGGGTTAACATTCTGAGAAAGAGATTGATATTTTACAGCGAATTTGAGAGTCTGATCAAATCCAAAAAAATCACGAAGTTTAGGGAGGGTTTGACCCTCATTATCCATACTTAACATTGAATATTACTTCGAGTCTAATAGTAGTTACGCTGAATATGGAAAAACAAAAAATTACTCGGTTGTCGCAAAGAATCAGTAGCTGTTGGATCGATTCTGGAATTTTTGCTCTTCAATTGTTCATTAGAGATGCCTCTATCATATGAACATAAAACTTTTTGATATCGCGAAAATTACCTGACTCGCTTAAGCCGGGATTACGATCAACTTAACGTAACGTAACGTAACACAACGGAACGAACCTATAGTTTTGAAAGTTAGCGAGCGCGCGGGCGTTTTGAGAAAACGGTGGTCGTGATGGATGTTTCAGAACTATAGGTTCGTTCCGTTGTGTTACGTTACGTTACGTTAAGTTGATCGTAATCCCGGCTTTAGTTTTTACTGAGATTTTTCTAATTCAATTTTTTTTCTCTACTTTTATTATCTCAACCAAAAATAGTCATATCAAAACGTTCTATGTTCATATGATAGAGGCATCTCTTAATCTGAACAATTGAAGACCAAAAATTCCAGAATCGATCCAACGATACTACTGATTCTTTGCGACAACCGAGTAATTTTGTATTTTTCTATATTCAGCGGTACTACTATTAGACTCAGAGTAATATTCAATGTTAAGTATGGATAATGACGGTCAAACCCTCCCTAAACTTCATGATTTTTTTGGATTTGATCAGACTCTTGAATTCGGTGTAAAATATCAATCACTTTCTCAGAATGCTAACCCATTAGGTGGGCATACCCCCTTAAATTTGGTACGCCTTTTCGTTAATCTTGTTTAAATCGCTGAGAAAACATTCGGAATCTTTTTGAATTCCGTGAAATTTTTTGAAATTAGTGAAGTTTATTCAATGTTCTTTTCAATCTGGTAATATTTTCCATAATCCGCCTTTGCAAACTTCTGAAACCTGTTGACGTTCTTTGAAATCTCTTGAATCTATGTTCCGGTTGAATCATCAAATCTCGAAATTGATGAGTTGATAAGTTGACGGAACCCATCGACTTGCACATTATTAACTCCAGAATTTAGCCAATTTGAAGACAAATCAACAAAAGCTAAATTTGCAAAATTGATTAATAGTATACATCAAATATGTAGTATACATTGTTGATTTAACGTACAATAATTTTCTACGAATGACTTCAAATTTTAAAAAATCGAACCGATTATCAACTTGAGTCTGATGAAAATATGTATAAATACTTGGAATTTGGATATAATAATCAAGTGTAACTATAATGCTCGGGGAATTCTAGTGCTTGGTGATCTCCAAAGTATAATTTATAATATTTCAGGTAAAGGTCATACTTATAATGGCTTTTTGGAAGCGAAATTGTCTGCAACAGTAAGCGATTATATTATACTTCCTATGTGATACAAGTTATGTATGTTTGCTATAGATGCTCAAAAGACTACTTCATTCTTTCATAAAATATTCTGCATGTCGTTTGAGTCTGAGGCCTAATAATTGAGGGGCTTGGTGAAAAAAGGATATAAATGACAGGAAAACCGTATTTTTTCATGTATCATACCCTGTCTACATTAGACCCCTGAATTATGAACTGTATTATCCATCGAATTTTTCTATTCAATGAAAACATTTAGAACACAGCGAGACTCTTATTTGAGAACTATTAGATCAGCAGTATTACAGAATATTTCATTAAAAAAAAAAGGATCTATATTTAATCCCAAATCCTAAAACTAATCCAACTTATTTCATATAGGTACAGGGTTTCTACTTTACCTGAAAATCAGTGGAATCGGGGTAAAGTCAGGGAATTTTGTCAGAATATATAAATATATACACATATTGTGATTATATCAGCTGTTCTACCCATTTTGTACAGTGCGCGAGTCAACATTTGTTCACGTCAAGGATCCCATGGATAAAAAGCTATAATAAAGTAAAAACATTTTTCCACAAAGTTTTACATACGACAATAATCGTAAAACCAATGAAGGAAAGTTTTCATTCTTATGGAAAATAGACTGTGTCCAAAAAAAAAAACATCTTTTTGTTCGGGCCCTTTCGAAAATCGTTAGTGCTTATTATAAAAAATAATTGTCCCCGAAGCTCAGCTATGTAGCTTGAACACAGAATTAGCGCATTTGAAAATAAGATTTCCCATGTATTTCAAATGGTAAAATTTGTTTATCTTAGTTTTATCTGTATAACTCTCTTCATTCAACTGATAAGAATAAAGTATAGATGATGGATTCCACGCGGAGCGGACCACAAAAAGACCTCAATGTCCCATTCCAAAACAAACGTGATTCGATAGGAAATTTTCCGAGCTTTTCGAAAAAAAAATACGAGAAAGATCTTAAAAATGACATAAGTGGATAAAAATAGAGTTTTGTATTGGAAAACGATTTTTCGACATGTCGAAAAATCAACGCAGCATCAATGCAGCCGTGTCCCATTCCGAAACAAACGTGATTCGATGGGAAATTTTCCGAGCTTTTCGAAAAAAAAAATACGAGAAAAATCCTAAAAATGACATAACTGGATAAAAATGGAGTTTTGGATTGGAAAAGGATTTTTCGACATGTTTTCCGACAGTCACGGGCAAGATCATGGGCTGAGGTGAAAAAGAGTGAAGAATACTACAAATCACCACCCCATTACTTTTTTCATATGACATACCGTTTTTAAGATATTTGCCTCCAAAGACATCAAGAGTGTAAGAAATGAAAAACTGAAACAGCTCGTACACCATAGGTAACAAAAGCTACATATGTCGTACATACATAAAAATGCTAATTCTGAGGGTACTAAAGGTCATCCAAAAATGAGAAAAATCCGTAACATCTAGGTCGTTTTGGTCCGCTCCGCGTGGAATTCATCAGATAAGGTTCTATAGAGAATTTCATTATCTACAAACATGGTCCTTAGGCCCAAGTTGCTCAATCGAACCGTTAACAAGTTACAGTGGTTTAAAAGTCATATGTATATTTGATTACTACTTACTTTTCGGCAAATTCATTTGAATTATTTTTTTTATCAAATTTCTCAGAAATTTTTCTCTCTACAAAAACGTGTATTTATTACCTTATTTTTATCAGTTAAATGAAAAAAGTTATACAGATAAAACTAAAATAAACAAATTTTGCCATTTGAAATACATGGAAAATCTTATTTTCAAATGCGCTAACTCTGTGTTCAAGCTACATAGCTAAGCTTTGGGGACAATTTTTTTTAAATTAAACACTATATATTTTCGAAAGGGCCCGAACAAAAAGGAGATGTCGTTTTTTTTTTTTTGACACAGTATATTATATATACTGATGAAAATGAATGATTTTATATTGGTACAAATGTCGACAAATAAAATCGTCTACTCATGTATTGAATTGAATCATTGGTACGCAATTATAATTCTGATTATGTTGTGTTCCCTCCTGCACTATCATACATCAACACAAATAATTTGTGAGAACGTTTCATGTATACGTGTACTGTTTGCTAATGTTAATGGTGAGGGAATCCTAGAATAGGAACTTAGAGTGATAATGGAAATTGTTGTGATTTTTATTCTGCTTGCAATATATTTTTAACTTCTGCATAATTCTCGAGCAATATAGTATATGGTATGAAATAATTCATTTCATTTTCTTAATATCTTTTCAGATACACTTTATGAGAACCCTTGGGGGAAAAGATACTCATGATTTTCTATTCAATGTGCTAAAGCGCTGCCTCAGTAATTCTGTTGCCAATGAGTATAGTATGGAAGGAAAAAAAAAAAAAAAAAAGCTAAGACCGACATATTTTTTGAGGACGATTCTCAGTAAGTACTTGCTCGCTTTATGTTAGAATAATATCATTTCGGAAAAAAACGAATTTTAACTATATATATCTTGGCTCAGCCCTTATTTTAGGTATTTTTATACGCCCCCCCCCCCCCCCCCCCCCCCACCCCAGGATCCTTCCAAATATATATTAAAAAAATGCTTCTCAAGTTTGAGCCCTTAATATTAATATTAATACGTGCCTGAAAGTGAGAAAAGCTTTAATTGCAAAATACGTATGTATTTTGTGTAGATTGTATGAAAATTTTTATCTCACGTAATAATTGATCAGAAATTCTGAAACTTCACATAGTTGTTGCCAACAACAAGCTGTACGGAGGTATTTTTTTATTTATTTTTTTTACATTTTTTGAAAATAAATTTTCGACTAATCGCGAAAGAGAAAAAAAAAAACAACAACCGAAAAAATTAAAATACCTCTGCGAAAACAACTATGCGAAGTTTCAGGATTTTTCATGAATTATTATACGTAAGATAACAATTTTCATACCATCGTTGCACAAAAATACATGTATTGTGCATTTGAAATTTTGGTCGCTTACAGGCACGTGTTAATATATTAATATTAAGGGCTCAAGCTTCAGAAGTGTTGTTTTTTACATATTTGGAAGGATCCTGGGAGGCGGCCCAAAAACACCCAAAATAAGGGCCACCCTATATAATATATCTATTGAGCTAAAAATTAATATTTTTCTCAGAGGCTGCAAAGATGCATAGACCTAATTTGGACGAGGATCTGGCCGTAAAAATCATCAGCAGCTGGCTAGCTGGAGCCCAATTAAGACTGACCAGAGAAGAGTGAGAACAAATATGAAAATCTTCTTTACCCTGAATGACTATACTTCATACATTTTCGAGAATAAAATTATCAAACCTCTCCATTTTTCTGCTCAGGGACAAATTGCAGAGAGCGAACAAGCCGGATCAGGCACCAGCTGATGACGCGGTTATAAACGCGATAGAAGAAAACCGATAAAAGTTTCTGACTTTATCTTTAGACTTTGTCTGTACATTTTTGTTGCTGTTTATAATTCTTGTTTTATTTCATTTTTTTTTTTTCTCGTCATCGTTAATCTTCACTCGCATCTCAAGTCCGTTTTCGTATGTACGAAACTTTATCTTAGTGTGAACCAACTAGATGTCATAGTGCTTCGATATTTTCTTAAACAACATTATTAATAATATATAATAGATATCTGTTGAGATAAATTTGAATAAGATGAATATTAGACTGTGTTGAAAAAAAACGACATCCTCTTTTTGTTCGGGCCCTTTCGAAAATAGTTAGTGCTTGAATATAAAGAAAATTGTCCCCAAAGCTCAGCTATGTAGCTTGAACGCAGAATTGGCTCATTTGAAAATAAGATTTCCCATGTATTTCAAATGGCAAAATTTGTTTATCCTAGTTTTATTTTTCTAACTCTCTTTATTCAACTGACAAGAATAAAGTAGATATACGGTTTTGTAGAGAATTTTATGATCTACAAAAACAGTCCTTTGGCCCAAGTTGCTCGATTGAACCGTAAACGAGTTACAGTGGTTTAAAAGGGCCCGAACAAAAAGAAGATGTCGTTTTTTTTTTTTACACAGTCTAATGAATATACAAATACGTATAATATATATTATAGAGATTTCATATGAAAGATGAGATCCACAATGAAAACTGGTTTTTCAATGCTAGAATTTAGTCGGATTGATTCCATAGAGTACTGCGACCGTAACTGCAGAGTTTGATAGTAACGAATTATCTTTGCAGTTTTGATTTCATTTTTCAATTTTTAATTCTTTTCTTGTTTTTCGTATATTACTATACCGTGTACATAAGTATAAGTTGATAAGCTGTTACTGTACTATCATATTCTATATATGTTCTCCGAAATAAATATCTACTATATGAGATATTCTTACAAATTGTGGACTTTCTTTACTCTTCGATATAGGTATAATTATATATGCGGACATAGACATATGTCAGAAATGTGTCCATGCCCACATGTATATATATAACTAACGTTGTATAGCTGACATAATATATCAGAAATATTTCTGATATATGTCAGCTATACAACGTTAGTTATATATGCGGGCATGGACATATTTCTGACATATTTCTGGAATGTTGCAATGAAATATTTCTGAAATACAACCGACATATATCAGAAATATTTCTGATATATGTCAGATATACAACGTTAGTTATATATGCGGACATAGACACATTTCTGACATATTTCTGGAATGCTGCAATGAAATATGTCATGTATCGAATAAAACATTTCGGAAATACAACCGACATATATCAGAAATATTTCTGATATATGTCAGATATACAACGTTAGTTATATATGCGGACATAGACACATTTCTGACATATTTCTGGAATGCTGCAATGAAATATGTCATGTATCGAATAAAACATTTCGGAAATACAACCGACATATATCAGAAATATTTCTGATATATGTCAGCTATACAACGTTAGTTATATATGCGGACATAGACACATTTCTGACATATTTCTGGAATGTTGCAATGAAATATGTCATGTATCGAATAAAACATTTCGGAAATACAACCGACATATGAGGCGTTTCACGTCAACTCTCCCAGCGCCACTAAAACGAGGCGCGCGAGCGCAAAATCTGTAATTTTCAACTCGTGTTTACGGCATTGGGAAAAATTCAGAAAAAATATCAAATGCATGTTTTCGATGCAGTTTTTCCTCAGCTTTCTAATGGTGTGGTCAGTTTCCCGAAAATTTTCCATTTTCACCTTTAAAAACGTCACCAAACATAAAACACCTCATATCTCAAAAAGTATATTTTTAATATTTTTTTTATCCATCTAGATCGAAAGATGAGACAATTTTACATAAAAAATGATATTTTCCAGAGTGTAGTCTAGTTGTTTTATATGAGAAATATAACGCGAAAGAGTAAGCGCAACGCCGTTTCAGCGCGCGGCCCGGCGCGTGGTTTTGGCTTTCCTGGCTTTTGACGAACTAACAGTTTTTTCAACTTTTTCTAGTTTCTTTGGTTTTTGTCCGCTTAGTTTTGGTTGTTCATTTAGTTTTCGTTTGTTTGGTCTTCGTTGTTTTGATAGTTTTCTTTGAATTTTTAGTTTTCGTTATTTTCTTAGTTTTCTTTATGTTTTTAGTTTTTGATGTAGTTGTAGTTTTCGTTGCGCTTAAAACTTTCCTTATTTTCGTCATATTTTCATCTGTAATCTTCAGGTTTAATCTGCCACGTATTTTATGTACAGGTTTCGTGAGAGATTCATCCTCTTTCTTCTGTTTCGCAGTTTCTTTTGGGAAGATATCATATTTACAACTCAAAGATGTTTTCTTTAGCTTCAATCTACATTCACCTATTGGGATAACAGCATGGTACTGCAAAGTTCCTGGTACGGTTTCAGCATCTTCTAGCCTTGGTTTTAGTTCCAAGACATTTTTTTCGTAAGACTCTTTGCTACTATAAAAGACTTTCGTTTCTTTGCAATAATTCTTGGCCCAGTTGAACAGTTCTTCTGGTGTTAAAATATGATTCTTAGAAGAAACTTGTAGGCTCGCTCGTCTCGCACCTCTTTTTATATTCGCGCCTATGCCGTCACATGCACCTTTGCCGTGAGCAGTGGCATAAAAATGCCATTCCGCTGGAACTCCAAAATCTTTCTCGTGGAAAAGAAGATTTTGGAAATTAGTTTTATTTTTAAAGTGCTGAGCTGCTCCATCGGTTAGATAATAAATTTTATTGACTGTGAAATGAGCTTTCAAATATGATATCACAATCTTTTGATATTCATAAACCGAAATAGAATCATGGTTCAGGTTATCGGAAATTATAGCCATGCTCACATGTTCAAGCTCTTCATTTCCTTTATAATAGACCACAACTGTGAAAACTGTTGCTTGATTGTTGTTCCAGTGGAAAGATTGTGTAGAATTTTGTATTACAAAAGCATAGTTCTCTGCAAAATCACAGCATACAACAAATTCTCCTTTTTCAAGATTTTTTTTCAATGAGTCCGTGAAAATGAATTGCTTCCTAGCGAAAAAATCATGAGTCTTCAATTTCATTAGTTTATCTCCTAGAATGTCCATGAATTCGTAATAGCTTACAGTTTTTGAAGCAATTGTGCATCGATCTGTTTGAAACCATGATTCATACTGTATTTGAAAAATATCCTTCCTTTCCAAACATTCAATTAAATGTTTCCGTAATTTCTTCATATTGGGACAATCCAAACATTCGACTAAATAACATTCATCAGATTGACTATCACAGACAATCGCATTGATGCAGTCATGGTAGTTTTTAAGAGGTAGTGGAGTATTCTTCGTTAAATTCTCTAGATCAATAGCATCTAGCATGAGTTTGACATTTTCATGATGTACACACACGCATACATTATGTGTACCGCTACTTCCAGCTACGACACAATGAGGTGGCCTCAATTGTGTAAATTTAGTAAAACCAATTTTCAAATGTTCGTGTTCTTTTTTATATAAACTATAAATATCGTTTAAATCTGCAAGTAACAATCGTTTTTGAACGTGTTCTCTTTTACCGGTATTCTGTTTAACAGAAATATAATCTTTCAAGCCTGGCATAATTCGACTTACATCATCTCTCTCGTAAAAAGTTTTTACTGAATTTACAGTCGCAACAGGAAGTACCTTACCAGTTTTCTTCTTAGGTATCGAGAAAATTCCACTTTTAGATACTAACTGTATTGACTCTCTAGCTTCCCATTCAGTGCAACCAAATTCTTTCATTAATTCTCTGCGAGACCAAAAGTCAGGAGCGAGAGTGAGTAATTGAATTCTCACTTGCTTATCTACTGTTTCTGAAAATTTTTTCTTGATTTGTTCAAGAACTGCTACACCTGCTTGGTGATATTTATCATCACACTGACAAGGTTGTTCTGATTTCAGTTTGTAAACTTGTATTCGACAGTTGGAACAGATTTTTGCATTCTCAGGTACTAGGGGGTACACGCTTCTTAATCCTATTGGAAAGTCAGACAAATTTTTTGATGAAGGATGATTATCTTTATTGAAAGGATTTATGCATTTAAATTTCCAACCTGGATCCATCATAGTTGATAGTAAATGAATCGTAGGAAAATCAGTGAAAATAATCGATGGTTCAATCGTAAAGTTCGCAAAAAGTTTCTTTAAAAACCGAAGAAAAATCGACGACGTAGACAGGAATTTCAAAAATTCCCAAGATAAAAACAATAAAAAAGGCATCATACTTATATACTTGAGTGAGAAAACTTATTTGTGGGTTCGATACGCCACCTACAATTCAAGAAGTAAATGAACAATGTATCGAATCACGCGCTGCAGACTGGCGCGCACGCCGGGCCGCGCGCTGAAACGGCGTTGCGCTTACTCTTTCGCGTTATATTTCTCATATAAAACAACTAGACTACACTCTGGAAAATATCATTTTTTATGTAAAATTGTCTCATCTTTCGATCTAGATGGATAAAAAAAATATTAAAAATATACTTTTTGAGATATGAGGTGTTTTATGTTTGGTGACGTTTTTAAAGGTGAAAATGGAAAATTTTCGGGAAACTGACCACACCATTAGAAAGCTGAGGAAAAACTGCATCGAAAACATGCATTTGATATTTTTTCTGAATTTTTCCCAATGCCGTAAACACGAGTTGAAAATTACAGATTTTGCGCTCGCGCGCCTCGTTTTAGTGGCGCTGGGAGAGTTGACGTGAAACGCCTCATATATCAGAAATATTTCTGATATATGTCAGCTATACAACGTTAGTTATATATGCGGGCATGGACATATTTCTGACATATTTCTGGAATGTTGCAATGAAATATTTCTGAAATACAACCGACATATATCAGAAATATTTCTGATATATGTCAGATATACAACGTTAGTTATATATGCGGACATGGACACATTTCTGACATATTTCTGGAATGTTTCAATGAAATATGTCATGTAGCGAATGAAACATTTATGAAATATTTCTGAAATATTACGTGCCGTGTGGGCGGGGTTTCGCGGTCCTTTCAGTTATTATTCCACTGTGGGTCTAATTATGAATATAAAAATCTGAAATTCTCACAGATTGGTCCACGAGAATGCTTCTCTGTGAAGAAAAAATGGCCACCCCCCTGCCCTCCCAATTTTGTATGGTTCATCCCATGCCAATGTGATCATTTTTTTTTCTCCAATTTCATCAAATGTTGCTCAAAAACATTGGAAATATATGTTTCCCAATGTTTTTCGGTTTTTTCACATTTCGTATGGGATATTCCGACATTATTTTCCGAAAGTTTTTTTTTTTTATGTTTTTACAATTCCATCGAATGTTTTCCAAAAACATTAAAAATATGTTTTCCGATGTTTCTCGGTTTTCCCACATTTTGTACGGAAGTGGTTTTCGGTGTGTTTTTGCAGCATTTTCGTTTTTCTTTTTATTTTTTTCTTTTTTTTATTTAGCAAATTTTTTTGTTAACGTCATCCATGTAATTTTTGAATGAAGTCAACTCTTTTATTATAGATTTTTTTCGTAAAAGAAATCAACAAGGAGTTACAAAGTCAACTTTGGCATTATAATCGATTATTCCCTTTACCTCAAGCCCGTATGATATTGGATAATGTCGGAATATCCCGTACGAAATGTGAAAAAACCGAAAGACATCCGAAAACATATATTTCCAATGTTTTTGAGCAACATTCCATGAAATTAAAGAAAAAAAAAAAATCATCACATTGGCATGGGAGGAACCATATAAAATTTTGAGGGCAGGGGGGTGACGATTTTTTTCCACAGAGCAGCATTTCCGTAGACCAATCTGTGAGAATTTCAGATTTTTATGTCCATAATTAGACCCACAGTGAAATAATGACTGAAAAGATCACGAAACCCCGTGTATTTTAAATGGAGAAGTTTATCCTCTGTGGTCAAGGGTCAAGCGTTGAAATAAAAATCTGAAAAAATTACAGGATGAGTTTTGATTTATTTGGAGTCGATTTGGGGGGCGTAGCGGAATTTTTTTTCTAACGACCACCCTAGTGCACATATATCTGGAACCTAGGCTCAACCCTCACATGGTAATATAACTAGTCCTGTTAAATAAAATAAAATTCAAATGGAAACAGCAATAACCGTCGGGCCTCATACCGGGGAAGGTTCACTCACACTCCCACCAAATTTTTGCCCCTAGCCATCTACACAACCCAGACGTTTCGTTGTCGGGTCAGTCATTCAGAATTGTGCATTTCAGTAAACACATCGTCAGTCGCCTCGTGCGAACACAGTACTAACTTTTAAATTATTTTGTTAATGTTTCCATATTTCAATCAAGTTCAACTCAGGTTTCTATTAATTTCACTGAGAAAGTATACACAGTTGTAAATCATAATTCTGCGATCAATTATCTAGTATATATACAGATTTAAAGTGTGTTTATAGTATATATATTAGGGTGTGTAAAAAAAAAAAAACGAAATTCGAATTTATTTTTTTGACCGCTGAATGTGTGTATCCTAATCTCGAAATACACCTCACAAACGGAATCCGCCGAGAAAAATTCTCACGATGTGCTAATCGATATTTATCGATAAAACTAGATAGCGATTGAGCAACTTCTTAGGATGGTTTTTCCGCGCATTCCTTTTGCGTGGTGCATTGTGAGGGTTAAATCTAAGGTTTAGGCCTTGGGGAGGCGCAAAAACATGAAATTTGAGGAAAAAAAAAAAAAAAAAATTGCGAAAATAATTACAAAAAAATTTTAAAAAATTTTCTCAAATTTCATGTTTTTTCGCCCCCCCAAGGCTTAAACCTTAGATTTACTCCTCACAATGCACCACGCAAAAGGAATGCGCGGAAAAACCATTCTAAGAGGTCGCTCAATCGATGTCTAGTTTTATCGATAAATATCGATTAGCACATCGTGAGAATTTTTCTCGGCGGATTCCGTTTGCGAGGTGTATTTCGAGATTAGGATACACACATTCAGCGGTCAAAAAAATAAATTCGAATTTCGTTTTTTTTTTTGACACACCCTAATATATATATGAGGTATTCCATACCAACTCGACCAATGATTTTCCCTCACCATTTTTGATTTGGTTCATAATTTTTTCTACGGTTACTCCAACTCTAACAACCACTCATGAATTTTTTCAGATTTTTTACATTAACCGTTATTTATTTATGATTTTTCAAAACTTCGTACAGTGCGACACCTTCGATTTTTTTGAAAAAAATCTCAAAAATTCTACTTTCGAAGATGATCATTTTGACCCCTAGTCGAAAGTGGAAACTCTTTTCCTTATGTTTATATTGCTTATTTAAGAAAAAATTATTTCGTAAACGTGGTGGATAATGGCTCCCAGAATTTTTTCAATGCAAATGAATTGTATCTTCAGGATAATGGGTTGTAACCATCAGAGATACGTTTCATTTTATTTTCGAAAATTATTATTATTATTATTGTTTTTTTTTATTATTATTATTTTTTTTATTATTATTATTTTTTCTGGGTTATTTTTTTTGGGAGGGGGGTTTTAAATATTTTTCAAACACGAAAAACAATTTTCTTTTTTACAGTGCTTCAATAAATTATTGTGAGACAAAAAAAAATCCTTCCAACAAACGACGATTAAAATAAAAAATAATAATAATAATAATAATAATTTTCGAAAATAAAATGAAACGTATCTCTGATGGTTACAATCCATTATCCTGAAGATACAATTCATTTGCATTGAAAAAATTCTGGGAGCCATTATCCACCACGTTCACGAAATAATTTTTTCTTAAATAAGCAATATAAACATAAGGAAAAGAGTTTCCACTTTCGACTAGGGGTCAAAATGATCGTCTTCGAAAGTAGAATTTTTGAGATTTTTTTCAAAAAAAATCGAAGGTGTCGCACTGTTCGAAGTTTCGAAAAATCATGAATAAATAACGGTTAATGTAAAAAATCTGAAAAAATTCATGAGTGGTTGTTAGAGTTGGAGTAACCGTAGAAAAAATTATGATCCAAATCAAAAATGGTGAGGGAAAATCATTGGTCGAGTTGGTATGGAATACCTCATATATTGTAACTTTACGGATAGTGAGCGACACTGAAGGTGACGCGAACCGGTTGGTTATTGTGTTTTCTTTACTCGATTTTTATTTTTGTTTGAGACTTCTACTATTAATTATTAGCCGTGCCTATTACGGACTTGAACTACCGTGTAGCTGAAGCCGCCTCCCCACAGACCTGAGTACGATAACGCACTAAGGCTGCACTCTACCCTCTTAACTGTTAAATGTTAATTTAATGAAGTTAATTTATTCCCAAATAATAGCTGTGCCAGACCTGGGTAGATCGGAGATCCACCAAGGCTGTATCTAGCTTTCTGTTAGATTTAAACTATAACCTGGAAATGGCGGAGGAAGGGGTTTGACATCTGATTAAATTGCTTTTTTGTAACGTTCAAAAATCTATTTATTTAATTAACTAAACCTACGGTTGCAACCCTATTTTATATTTACACGTTGCTTATCTTTACTTACGTTATTTCTACGTTAAACAATGATATCGTGATACAATTTTGACAAGTAGCTATTTTGACTGAGATTTGAATATTCTAGCAAAATACAGTTGTTCTGATATTTTCTTTATAATTTTTTGTATGCTGTGATTTACTCTGATTTTCTATAGTTTTATGTCTTTATTTGAAATAATTGGATTTCTGAAATATTCTTGAACTTATTATTTGTATTGAAATGAATAGATGATTCTAACGGTTCATCAGAGCTCTATGCTCGTGATGACCAACAAGTCACTGTGAGTCTGTCTGGTATCTACCCTAGAATAGCTGGTGAGTTGAGCGGCGCCTCGACTTTTATATTGGTCGTGACGTCACCCAGCTCGTCGCTGCTGTCGATCGTTCTAGACTGTTCTCGATGTTCGCAACGGCTGATGTTTGAATGCTAACGGTCAGGCATGGGTTGCCTGATTCGTTACAATATATATATATGGGTAGTTCTACAGATTAGGGAATTTTGAGAGGATCACTTTGTAGCTCCTCAATTTAGCAATGAAAATTATTCATTATGACATATTAATTAAGTTCAACTCGACTTGTACCTGGGCACTGAAATTCAACTCGTTTAATTAAAAAAATCTCAGACAACAATGACCTGAAATAGGGAAAATTATCACTTCCCTGTGGGGCGAATTCCCAGAACTTACGACGTAAGTCACAATGAAAACGTATAAAAGGTTGGTTAGTAAAAAATACCACTGAAATAAAAGTTACGATAAGTGTTACTTGAATTCAACCTAAATAATCATGTTAAAATTCCCTATTTTCATCACTTTATTCATTACTGAATAAAGGCGAACAAATTTTGTATCACTTCCCTGCCGGCTACAAATACGTTAAAATCACCGCCAAAACTAATGATACGCGACGTTACCGTTATCACTATTCAAAGTACGGAGTGAAGTTAACCTAATGAAACTCATGTTTCGGCGAACTCGTCAAACAGTTGTCAGAGCTATTGCAGCCATTGCCGGTTGTCGGGTCTGGGCCAGACAATTTCTCACTCACCTGGTACGTATTTACATAAACAAAATGAAATATGTTTTAGATAATATTACACAAAATTGTTAGGTTAGCTTGCATGCATCAATTTATTAACATTAAATTTCATTCGAAATATATTTACTTAGTGGTTTTGGCTAAATACATCGATATTATCACTTCCCTGTGTATCACTTCCCTGGGTTGACGTAGACAGGGAAGTGAGAGTTCACCAGGGAAGTGAGAATTGGGTTGATAATTATTGGATTAAAACGCATTGTATGATTGAAATGGTATAAGCTTTACATTAATTATAAAAATTGAGCTAATAAATCATCGTGAGTGAATATTTTTGTAATAAATTCAACCCAAGACGGTCATATGGGGGTCACACACCCCAGGTTATTTCCGAGCTCGGATTTCCCCCTCTTAATCCCAGAAACCGACGTTGTTACCCCTAACTAGAGTTTTTATTTTTTTTTTTCGCAATTTTTTTTTTTCCGCGAATTTTTTAAACATACTTAAAACTAAAATTTACGTTCCATTCATGGATGGGTTAATAGAGAAACGTTTGAAATATGTTCTCAATTTTTTTGGGGCCCCCAGGATAATCTACGAAATTCTACAGCGGTTCAAAGTGCTGGGGTGTGTCACACCCTATGTGACCACCACGGGATTCTTATGAGGTGTGACCGTCTTGGGTTAAGGGATTAAGTTAAAGTTGTTTAAGTAGGACCAATTATTTACTGGGTATTCGATAAAATACTTTATTTCAGATGTCAACATGCCTCAGCCAAAAAAGAAGTCTCAAAGTAGAGAAGAGATTTTAGAAAGAAAGCGCAAGAATGAAAGAGAACGCTATGCTAGAATAAAAAACGATCCGATAAGATTGGCCGCTTATAAAGAAAAAGATAAACAAAAATATTTGAAGGAAAGAGCTGCGGGAGTACGAAAGACAATCATCGAAATGACAAACCGCGAAAAACGTCGATGTAGGAAGTCATGGAGGGCAAGATCGTCTAAATACTATGAGAGAAAATGTAACGCTAAAAAGGCTTCTGAAGATGCTATGAGAGCTACTACACCGTCAAGTCTGTGTGATGAAGAATTAGTTCATAACTCACCAACACTATCAATTCAATTACCCCGAGTACACCCTGTACAAGATCTACCTGCAGCCCAGTCTTCTAGATTGTTCGTAGCTAAGCGAAAGTCAATAATACAAAGACGTAAACGAAATAAAGAAATGAAAGAAAAAGATAAGAAAATTAAAGAACTTAAATCTGAACTAAAGAAATATCAAAAAAAGGTGAGCAAATTAAAGAAACACAAAGAAAAGCTCAATATTGCGCTATCGCCCAACTCAAAAATATCACAAATGGCTGAAAACCCAACAACAAGAGCTGAAGTGGTGAAAAAAGCTATATTCGGGGACATCATTGAACAGCAGATTTCGGAAAATCTTACCAACCTCAAGACAAATCAAGAAAAGGCAGTAGCAAAGAAATTGCTTTTAGGATCTGTAGTGAAGAAAAGGAAAGCTTGGAAAGCAGTCAATAAATTGATAACCTATAAGAAGATATGGTACGTTGAAAAAAAGAAAACGTTGAGTAAACAGTCCAGACGATGTCTAGTAAAGTTGGTTCAAGAATTTCTGGAAGATGACAAGTACAGTCGATTAGGAGCAGGAAAAAAACCGGGAATGCAGTTTGTGATTGTATGAATAAATATTTGCGACAGTTAGAGATTATTTTTAGACAGTTAGAAATCATTCCACATTTGAAGAAATTTGAAAATCGTTCTGAAATTATATCTGGTTAAATTTAATTGAGTTGCAGGGGTTTAAAGCCTGATAACTTGTAACCTGTTGAGATTACAAGAAAACCTTTTGTGACCTTTTTTGTAGAGCATTGAATTCCCTACAAGAATATGTGCATCAAAATTGGAATAACATTTTTTTTCGGAGTTTTATGCGGAAAAAACGAAAAAAAAAATTTTTCATGTGTTATTTAGATGGGAAAACGGAAAATCGTTGAGCTCCTCGTAGAGTTGAGATATCGAGCTGCCCTTTTAGGAGAATTTGTTTTATACCCAAACGAAACTTTTGAGATGACAAGACTTAAAAAATAACAAAAAAAATGTTTTTTTTGGACCACCCTAATATATCTCTCTATATTATAAGGATATATCGCCGCCGCCGCCGCCGCCGCCGTGTCAGACTTTCCATGGCCTCCTCGACCCCACTCGCTACCCCCCCCCCCCCCCCCCTTTCCATGGCCTCTTCGACCCCGCTCGGCTCTTTTCGCCCCTCCCCTCCCCCTAACTCTTAGGATGGGTTAGGTCGTGTCAGGTTAGGTTAGGTTGCCTTGGTCAGGATAGAGTAGGTTAGGTTGGTAACCTCACCTAACCTGACCTGACCTTTGAGGTGTTAGGTAACCTAACCTAATTAGGCTAGGTTAGGTCAGGTCAGGTTGGGTTAGGTTGCCATGGTCAGGATAGAGTGGGCTAGGTTAGGTTAGGATGGGTTAGGTTGTGTCGGGTTAGGTTAGGTTGCCTTGGTTAGGATAGAGTAGGTTAGCTTGGTAACCGAACCTAACCTTACCTAACCTCACCTGACCTGACCTTTGAGGTGAGGTTAGTTCAGGTCAGGTTGGGTTGGGTTACCTTGGTCAGGATAGAGTAGGTTAGGCTGGTAACCTAACCTAACCTAACCGTACCTGACCCCTAACCTTACCTGACCTGACCTTTGAGGTGAGGTTAGATTAGGTCAGGTTGGGTTAGGCTGCCATGGTCAGGATAGAGTGCGTTGGGTTGGGTCGGGTTAGGTTAGCTTAGGTTAGGTAATCTAACCTAACCTTTGTCAGTATCCCAGCGATCTCGGCTCCGCTCGGCTTTTGTTTATCCCTCCCCCCCCTGCCTCTTGCCCTGGACCTCCTCGACCCCGCTCGGCTCCGCCCCCCTCGCCCTCGGCCTTCTGGACCCCGCTCGGCTGTTTTCGCCCCCTCCCCCCAGCCCATTTGGCTTCCTTATCGAAAACTATCCTGGATAGCCGAAGACAGCCGAGGACAGCCGAGGAGAGCCGAAGAGAACCGGAGAGAGCCGAGGATAGCCGAAGATAGCCGAGGATAGCCGAAGATAGCCGGGGATAGCCGAGGATGGCCGAGGATAGCCGAGGATAGCCGAGGATGGCCGAGGATAGCCGAGGATAGCCGAAGATAGCCGAGGATAACCGAAGACAGCCGTGGATAGCCGAGGATAGCCGAGGAGAGCACAAAATGTCTGACACGGCGGCGGCGATATATCCTAATAATCTCTACACACGACTTCAAGAGATACGAATCCGAGGACCTGGACTACGAGAAATACTCAGTAAATGACCTGGACAACGAGAACTACGAAGCCGAAGACCTGGACACTGGAAATACTTAGCGAAAGACTTGGATAACGAGGAATACGAAACGAAGGACCTGGGCAACGAGAACTACGAAGCCGAGGACCTGGACTACAAGAAATACTTAGCGAGTAACCTGGACTAAGAGATCTACGAAGCCCAGAACCTGGACTACAAGATCTACGAAGCCCAGGACCTGGACTACGAGATATACTCACTGAACGACCTGGACAACGAGAACTACGAAGCCGAGGACCTGGACTACTAGAAATACTTGGCAAACGACCTGGACAACGAGGAATACGAAGAACATAAAATCCACGGATTATTTGAATTTCAGAAACAACTGATACAAATTAGAATATGGGGGGTTGGCGCGCGTAGCGCGCAGGGGGGCGAAGCCCCCCTAGTATATATATATATATACTATATCAGGGATGGCGAACTTATGGCACGCGTGCCATTGATGGCACGCGACGAAATAATTTGGGCATGGCATTAATTGAGAAATAATTTGGGCACGGCATTAATTGAGGAATTTGAGTACCTAATCGAAATGATTTATTTTTTCGTCTACATTGAGGGACACAGTAGGCACGTCACGGCCACATTGCACATTTATTTGGAAAAAATGGCACGTAGATGTATAAAGGTTCGCCATCCCTGTACTATATAGTATATTGTAACAGCGATTCCTACGAGCTCGGGTATTACCCGCAGGAACTACGATCTATTATCAAAAACAAAATTGGAACACCAACGCTGAACCTCCTCCGACTAGCAACGTAGATGTTGGGCGCCAGACTTCTGAGAGAAGTCCTCTCTCTCACTCTCTCTCGTCGCAGCTAGCCTGTCGGTAGAGGGATATTCGTGGGGGCGAGAAATAAAAATACCAAACACACTAGAAATATATTTAAATTGAATATTTATTAATCAAAAAAGAAAAAAAGAAAAAAAGAAAAGATAACATCAATTTGTTCAGCCTGTTATCTGGCTTTCGGCTTGCTCACCGCCATCTTAGGTTTATAAATTACATCAAAGAAAGAATAAACTAGAAAAAAGAAATAAATTACATAAAGGACTCTACTATATCAAAAAGACTCTACGCTAAATATCTCCAAAAATAATAATAATAATGACTCTGAATTACTAACAATTAATTACTCTAATAATAAGAAAGCTAGAAAGGAACAGGTATAGTTGGCAAATATCACAGGCAGTTCAGTCTCTTCCTCACTACTACCAGCTGGAGGTCCGGCTGTAAAGTCGGATTTCGAGTACCTTGCTTCACGCGAGGTCTCTAGTCTCTGACTGACAGCTGTGCGCTCTACGGCCAGGAGGGGAAGGGATTCGGAACTTAATAATTCGAAGCTCGGCCACTAGAGCTCTCTGACACGCAGCAGTCGGTTGCGACGCATGACGTCAGAGACCTCGGGCAATATGGCGCCGACTCTGGATGCACGAAATCCTGCGCAGCACAGTTGAAAACCGGCACGCGGATGCGCAGAGTCGACAGGTTCGGAGAACAACAACAAGTTCGAAACTTGCCGGCTCTCAACGACCATGCGGTACTATTATGACGAAAATATGAAGCGGGACTCTTACGGTACAGGGGAAACAAAGAGCAATCCTTATCGCTAACTCGAGACTCTGTAATTTCTAAGGGACTTTAGGAGACTGATTTTAGATGAGTTGATTTTATGTCGGAAAGGCCCTACCTGGTAAGCGACGATGTCTCTGCCTCGTGGTCGGCTCAAGTCCGGAGACAGGCGAGGGTCGTATAATATCCAAAATCAGTAATAGTCCAGTCAAAAAATCCAAATAAATAGTCCAAAAGAATAGCACAGGTCACAATTAACGCCACGATCACAATCAAACACTTAACTCCTCGAAAACGCTCTAAACAAAATACTCTCTCTCGATTCAATGCAATAATGGCTCGTGATTACTCTACGGCTAGACAATGAATGGCTCTTCGTTTCCGCTTCGCTAATTGCTTATCCTCGCCGTTCGTCCTGTTAGCGCTAGCCGTCATCGATAGACCAATACGCTGATCTACGATCGATATGGCTGCGCTAGGACGAAGGGCGGCAGATATTCAAATTAGCTATACCGACTCGGTACTCTAGGAAGTGTGTACGCTCGTTTAGCTGGTATGGAGGAGGTCCGAACGTTTGCCACGTTACAATATATATTAGGGTGTGTCAAAAAAAAAACGAAATTCGAATTTATTTTTTTGACCGCTGAATGTGTGTATCCTAATCTCGAAATACACCTCGCAAACGGAATCCGCCGAGAAAAATTCTCACGATGTGCTAATCGATATTTATCGATAAAACTAGACATCGATTGAGCGACCTCTTAGAATGGTTTTTCCGCGCATTCCTTTTGCGTGGTGCATTGTGAGGAGTAAATCTAAGGTTTAAGCCTTGGGGAGGCGAAAAAACATGAAATTTGAGAAAATTTAAAAAAATTTTTTTGTAATTATGTTGTATCACAACAGATATTGGAGGAAGGAGATCGGTGGAAGATGAAGTGGCTTAGTAACAATATATATATATTGACCCGTGTTTGGTTGATTTAACCATTGTTTTATTGTATGTATCAACTTAATAACGAAAGAAGTGGTTGGATAATAGATATCCGGAGTTGGTAAGTGATCGGTTGTGCGGTAGTTGGTGATAAGTGAATAGGTCGGAATTAGTCTGAGAAGTGTTTGAGTGAGAGTGAGAACTGGAGAAGGTAGGCTCGGTTTTAGGAGGGGTTTTTGGGCGAGTTGCATTCTAGCGGAAACGGAGGATCAGGTAAAGCGTGCGGTGGAAAGGAAGTGAGGGATCGGATGGTTGCTGGGAAAGAGAGGGGTCATGACGTAACACCCCCCCCATTAGAGGGAACATAGGGGTGCATTACCTATGTTACCATATGCGTGGCATAAGGCAATATGTGTGATTATACATAGTTATGAATGTAATAGGCTTAGTACTAGGTATGATTATGTGAAAATTCAGTATGGCATAATATATAGCGTTCGGTGTGCTTTATAATGATTATTGTTTACTGTGAATGCATGTGTGTATGGTAAATGGACCAAGCAGTGTGGTATAAACCTTTATTCAGTCCGATGGTACATATGATAATGTGTAGAATATGATGGGTTATGCATTATTCCTATATGTTTAAGGCTGCCCTTGGTAATTTTGGCAGTGAGCTAGAGTAAGCTTATGATCTAGGAGAAATATAATATAACGTTTCAGGCTGTAATTCTAATAATTCTATTCCCTTTTTACTACATGATTATGCTACATACATTTGTTTTTTTTTTTTTTTTTTTTTTTTTTTTTACATTCCAATTCTTATCTACTTTTTGTTTATTACTATCATTATTTTAATTTTCTAACTTATCGTCAGGAGATCTGTTTCTTAACAGTAAATAATGCTGACATGTGTCGCTTATTTGTTGCATCTAGGTCATACCATCGACTTATTTGTATTTATTTAAAAGAAATCTGTGATTTTCCTGGTTTCCAGAGGGTGTTTTTCGGTGTAGTCCATAGGTAGGATTCGGGGTTTAGGTGTTTTTATGTTAGAGCTTATAAATTTTCAATTTCAGAACGTGCTTTCGTATGGCTTCAAGATTTTGTTGGTGTTGTTCTTATTTATAGATTGTATTTCTTACATGTCTATTCGGCGTTAATTACTTTCGTCACGGATGTGTGCTAGTTTCAATTTGTTTAGATGAACAATTTTAGTTTTATTCGGTGTCAAGCAGACTTCCGCGTTTATTCCGTCAATTATTCTCTTAATTATGTATGGGCCTTTATATTGGTCCTCGAATTTTGTGCGGTTTTCATTTATTAAAAATACTCTCTGTCCGGCTTCAAAGAGGTGTTCATTGATTTTTCTATCATAGTATGCTTTCGATTTCAATTTTGCGTCCTTTAAATTTTGTGCTGCTCTTTTACGAATTTCGGTTAAGTTTGTTAGTAGATCGAGGGTAAATGTGTTGTATGAGTTTGTCGTCGCGACGGTTGTTCGTAGGTCCGATGGTAGTCGAGCCTCTTTACCAAAGATCAATTGGTGCGGTGTGAAATTCGTACCTTCGTATACCTCGGTGTTGTAACAGAAAATTGCGAAACGTACATACTTGTCCCAGTCTTTACCGGTTCTTGTGTAATGTTTAATGTGTTCAATAAGTACAAGATGGCTACGCTCTAAGGAGCCATTTGATTGCGGCCGATACGCGGTGGTTCTTACTTGTTTAATTTTAAATAACTTGCAAATCTGTTTAATCGTTGTACTCATAAAATTTTGGCCTTGATCTGTTAGTATTATTCGCGGTGCTCCGAAACGTGTAATGTACTCTTTCGTAAATGCCGTGCCTATTGTCTGGGCCGTCGCGTTGGGGAGAGGTATGGCATCTAGAAATTTTGTTAGATTGCATTGAATTGTCAATAAGTATTGGTTGTTTGATTCCGTCGTGGGAAGCGGTCCTACTATGTCTAGTGCAACTTTATCGAAAGCATCTGCTGGGGTGTCTGTAATCAGCATGGGCAGTCGTGTTTTGACCCGGACTAACTTTTTCCTCTGGCAACTGTCGCAGGATTTAATGAAATTTTGAATTTGGTTTTTTAGATTCGGCCAATAGTACTTTTCTCTAATTCTGTTGTAGATTTTTGTTACACCTTGATGACCACCTAGCAGCGATTCGTGATATTCCTTAATGATCCCTGCGCGTAACGCTACGTCGGGTGTAATAGTTTCATTTGTACAAAGTGTGATTCTTACATTCGCATCTCTGAAAATGTAATAAAATAGTTTCTTGACAATGTTCCATTGGAGGACTTCTAACCCTGGGTTTGTTTTGAGAAAGGAAAATGCTTCAATTTTATACATGTGTAATAATTGTTTTAGTCTAATTAAAGTACTATAAAGGTCTTCTAAATCTATTCCGCCTGAGTGCTGGCCTTTGACTACGAGGGTTACAATATATTTGTTTCCGGATTTTGATACGGCTATTCCACGTTTGCTGAGTTTATCGATAGTGAACGTCTCTTTTCGTAACATGCCTTTGTCTAATAATTGTTTTGTTAGTTCGTCGTTCCACATGCACCCGGCTGGTACGCAATGAGCAATATTTGCGCTTTTCACGAATATTCCGTCTTTGGACTCCGTCACGTTAGTCGTTGGCATTATATTATTTATGTTGTCTATAAATTCTTTGAAGCTAAGCGTGTCTGTGCCTTGTTGTTGTGGAGGACCCTGGGCGCACTGCGGTCTTTGGTGTGTATTTTCTTTATCAGTAGTGCTGATATTATCTGCACTGTCCGAGACCGTTGAGTCATCTGCTGATGATAACATTGGTTCACTTTCAGAGTCTGAGATTGCATTAGAACCGGTAAAGTTTTCGGTGTTTAGTTTCTGTGTAGGGTTACGTCTGTCCGAATCGTTATCCGTTGGTGTGGGGATAGTTGGGGGAGTGTCCGATATCGGAGGAATCAGGAGTCCCCCAGGAGATCGGGTAAAGTTTTTCGTCGCAGGCTTAGATGACCTATTTTTTATTCGTCCGTAAGGTAATTCGGGTCCCGTTGGATTTTCAAATCTGCATATGTTGATTTTGATATCCGAATCTTTGAATATATAGTGAATCATGCGGCTTACCCTGTCCCATTCAAGTTTGTCTAAACCGCAACCGAGTTTTGGTATCGAGAGTGACTTCTTTTTATCCCTAATTAACGCTGTCTTCAACTTCACTAATGTGTTGTACATTATTTCGTTTGTTGGTTTGTCGAAGTGTCGTTCTTTCGTGACTAAATTGTAAATTGTGCGTCGGGGATACTGAACTATAATAATATCTGTTACTCGCGGGTTCATTGATTGTAATCTTTTGCGCTGTATGAGTCCGTTCTTTACCATCTGTTTCGCGATGCTCCGCGATGTTTTACAATCAGCTGAGATACAATGGGCTAAATTGTCTTTTTGCTTTAGTAAGTCTCCGTCTATTTCTGTGATATTTCTACTCTGTGTCAGGGGAAGGAAATCTAAGTCTACAAGAAACTGTGTATACGATGGTGTGGAATCTGGGGATTTGTTTGTAGATGTACTGGGTTGTGGCTCATGAGCTATATCTTGTAACCCGACTCCGCGTTTCTTGTGTATTCTTGAGTTGTGTGGGTCTTGCGTAGAGTCTGTAGGAGACTCATTAGTCGGTATGGACAATTTCCTATATATTATTTTACGTTTATGTACTGAGGTTGTTGTAGTCTTATTTGAGTGTGTTTCAGTCTGATTGTCACCACAACTTTCTTGTTCGGTAAAATCGGTTTCCAATCGGTTCTTTTTCTGTATTCGGCTAGTACTAGACGATTCTGTATGTCTTTTTCTTTTAGGTAGTGTCACTCTGAATGGAATGGTTTCTACGTCCGACTCGTCTGTCGAGTCAAGGTAGCCTAGTTGTTTCGTCAATTTCTTTCGCGGTGTTGGATTACCTGAGGATTCAGTCATTCGGGGTCGTCTGGACGGTCCTCTTGTTTTATACTGTCTATCGTAATTTACTTCGGTATCTGAGTTTTCTGATGTTAGGGTTTCCCGTGCTTTTCGTAGTTTGGTTGGTGCGGGGTTTGCCGAATTGTCGGTATCTTGTCTAGGACGCTTCGGAAATTGATATGCTATTTTTTTGCGTTTATTTATTTCGGTTTCCGCGGTACCCGACTCTGACCGAAAGCGTTTGCCGTCCATGGGTAAGGCCTGGGTTACTTCGGGAGGGGGATTCCTTGACAGTGCGTCTGCGTTTGCATTAGCTCTTCCTTTTTTGTAAACTACAGTGTACGTGTATTCGTCAAGTATTAATCTCCATCGTAATAGACGTGATGTCGGGTCTTTGGCGCTGTTTAGCCAGAGCAGTGGCTTATGGTCCGTTACGAGTGTAAATTGTCTTCCGTATAAATATGGTCTGAAATGTTTTACAGCGTCAATGATGGCTAATAGTTCTTTGTCAGTTGTCGAGTAATTAATCTCTGCTTTTTGGAGTGCTCTTGATGCATAGGCTATTGGTAGGTCTTCACCAACTTTACCTTGGCTAAGGACTGCACCGATGGCAAGGTTCGATGCGTCCGTTGTCAGCACGAAAGGTTTTGTGAAATTAGGATACTGTAAAATAGGTTCATTGCAAAGACTGTCCCGTAAGGTTTCAAATGCCGATTGGTGTTCGGATGTCCAAATATAGGAAGTATTTTTCTTCAATAGATTATTTATAGGTTTCGCAATTCTAGCTAGGTTAGGAATAAATCTACGATAGTATCCAATTAGCCCCAAGAACTGCTTTATTTGTTTAGCATTTTTAGGGACCGGATAATTCTTGACAGCTGTTATTTTATCAGGGTTCGGTTTTACTCCGTCCTGAGTGATGATATGCCCTAGGTATGCTACTTCTGTCCGTAGGAACTCGCATTTTTCGGGTTGAAGGGTCAGTCTCGCGCTCGATAGTCTTTCCATTAACTTTCTGAATCTTATTGCATGCTCCTCCAATGACCTTGCGTAAATAACAATGTCGTCTAAGTATACAAAAATTTCGTTGCCTTGTAATCCCGTGAGTACCTGATCCATAAGGCGTTGGAAAGTGGAAGGCGCGTTTTTCTGACCAAAAGGCATTCGGGCGTACTCAAAGTGACCACGTGGTGTTGAAAAGGCTGTTTTAAGTTTGTGGTCGGGGTGCATAGGTATTTGATGAAACCCCGAGGCTAGGTCGAGTGTTGTGAAATATTTCGCGGATCCTAGCTGGTCTAGAATGTCTATGATGTTTGGTAGGGGGTATGCGTCCCCTATGGTTTTCTCATTCAATTTACGAAAATCGACTACCATACGCCATTTTTTATTACCCTGTGCGTCTGCTTTTTTTGGTACGACCCAGACGGGGGAATTGTAAGGGGACGTGGAATGTTGAATAATGCCCTGATCGAGGAGCTTAGTCACTTGTTTTTCAATTTCATCTTTGTGAGCTTGTGGGTGTCGATATTGCTTTGTGTGTATGTCGTCTGTAGTTGGTATAGTATGGCTAACCACTTGGGTGTGCCCTAGTTTGTCACCTGGTAAGAAAAATAGGTGGTTATATTCAATTGCGAGATTAATTATTGACTGCCTTTCTTCTTCATTTAGGTGATTTAGTCTGAGGTTTTCCCGCAGGGTTTCAATGCGTCCCGCATCGTGATTAGTTGAGGTTTGGAGTGTCTGTTGTTTTTTATCAATGTTAATGCCGCGACGGTCACAAGTAACTCGACTTGCTTCGCTGTAAGCTATGTGTGAATCTGTGTTTGTCGCGGGTTCGTCTACCTCTTCTAAAGTTACCACAGGTCGTCTTATCTCTACAGCTGTTTCACCGCTGTTGATGGCATAAGCGTACGCCAGACCTTGTCTATTCGTCACGAGGGCATTGCCTAATAAGATATTCGGGCCTAAGTCTAATTTGTTAATTATTCCCGTTTTTGGTGACAGTTTTGTTACTTCTAATGCTATTACTACTCTAGTTCGGGCAGGAATTGATATGATGTCTTCATTAAAAATGTTTAGTGTTTCGTTGTTATTGGAGGTCACTGTGTTCATTGGGAAGGAAATCGTAGCGCCTTCGTTACGTAAAAATGTCATGCTTAAGATGCCTGCTTCCTTAATGGGGAATGAATCATCTACTATATGGAACTCGTGAGTATTGTACCCGATTTGGATGTCTATCGTTCCTGAAGTCTCCGCAGTATCTTCTGTAATGCCTATTATTTTGATCTTGTCGGGTCGCGTATACGCGTCATCCTTTACCGCGCCGCGCTTTATTATGTTTATATCAGCTCCAGTGTCAAGAAGAAACGTAGTGGTTTCATTCGCGAGTTGCGGAGTTGATACCCGAGTCTTGGACGCGTGGAGAGACGACGTTGTTAATACACGACAAGTATTGATATTAGCACCGTGATTTCGATAAGATAGTGGAATTGTGCCTGTGTTTCGCGAGAAAACCTGATTCGTTCTAAAACATATAGTCATATTTTCAGATCGCAAAAAGCCTATACTTAGAATTCCGTCTTCTTTAATCGGGAATGAATTATCTACCAGGTGGAACTCGTGCCGGGTCCCGCAGAATTCCATATCGATACTTCCTAGAGTTTTCACAAATCCTTCACCTATTCCTCTGATGTTACGCGTGTCCGTTGGTGTAAAACGAGTTTTTAATGAAATGACTCCGACTTTAATTACATTAATATTCGCGCCCGTATCCACTAAAAGTGAGGCAGTTTTTTCCAGGATTTGTTCCGATTTTATTACAATTATTGGTGACCCGGGAAGTAATTTTCCATCATGACCGGACGCTCTTCGTCGGCTCGGGATATCGCGGCGTCCGTACGAAATTCCCGTTGCTCGTTTAAATCCTCATTAGCTTGTTCTGCGTTATCGTCTACCGCAACATTTACCCGTCCGTTGTTTCTCTGTTGATAAGATGGATACTGTCCGTAATTTCGGTTGTTAAAATGGTTCGGTCGTCCACGTGGACTATTATTCCCTTGGTGGTTATGTGATTGTGCATTACCCGGTCCGTGGCTACTTTGTTCGCGTTGGTTGTACTGAGTGTTCTGAGGATTGGTACTGGGAATGTTAGGTTGGGGGTTTCTTTGATTATGTGATTTCCGCGCGCGGCATTCATCAAATGTGTGACCAATGACTTTACAAAATGTGCAGTGTTTTCCAGCACGTTCTCTCGGTCCACAGATATCGATGGTATGGCCTGGTTTTTTACAATAACTACAGTAAGGTCTAACTTGAGATTCTGGTCTCAAATTCTGTTTTGCATAATATTTGTTTACATAGTCTGGCATCAGGATGGTGTCGTGAGACGGTTTTAAGGTTTTTCTTTCGTCCAAGAACTTTTCAAATCGTATTGCTAAATCTATAGCTTCCCGTAATGTTCCCGGCTTCTCATAAGTTACTCTTATTTCAACCTCGTCCTTCAAACCTTTTATGAACGATCGACCAGCTAAATCTCTTATAAATTTATTTGTCATAACGACTTGGTCTGAGTTTTCTGCATTTCCGGATATTTCTAATGCCGTCTCGACGAGTTTTTCCATCCGCATGCCGTACTCTAATGCACTCTCGCCCCGGTTCTGCACTGCTCGTGTGATTTGCGCCTGCACATCCGGTAACAACTCTTTTGATTTGTATGCCCGTTTTAAATCTTTTAGTAGGTCATCCAATGACGTTAAACTCGTTTTTTGTATATACTTTTCTGCGGCGCCCTCGACTTTTAAAAATACGAGGTTTGTAAATAAAGGCAAGTCTCGCGCATGAATTGATTGCTTGATACTTTCTATTTTCCGAATAAACGAACTTATTGGTATGTTTGCACCATTGAAACTTGGTATCAATGGTATCACTGCTTGCAGTGGCAGATACGGGCTGGGAGTGGTTCCGATGTTAGGATTCTCATCGTGAGACATCTTCTTATATATTTTACGCTTAAATGATAAACTATCTAAGACTTACAGAATGGTGAGCACTACAAACGCTGATCTGGTCAGCTGCATCCCCAGGTTGTAGCCCGTAGTTCCTAATCGCGTTGGCGATACCCGTGAAGCGTTGTAGTTCAGGAGTACTACGAATCCAGATGGGCCTCCGCAAAATGGGACGTGTTCAGGGGTCGGAGACTCGACACCTTGCTGATCCTTCAGTGGTATTGGATTCGTCTAATCCGTGGTTTTTTTTTTTTTGCACTTCGTAGCGAGGGTCTTTGTCGTTGCCTTATTTTACGATTGTGATCGTAGGTTCGTTGAGTACGTGCCTCTCTCTCTCTCTCCTCCTTTGTTTGGATATCTGCTTCTTGGATTCGTGCCTCGTTTTTACACCCAAGGATAACCGGTTTTAAGTGGTGGATAATTCACTAATTTTAGCACTATATAGTCCGGTAAACGAGGGGTACCGCTGCCACCAGTTGTTGTATCACAACAGATATTGGAGGAAGGAGATCGGTGGAAGATGAAGTGGCTTAGTAACAATATATATATATTGACCCGTGTTTGGTTGATTTAACCATTGTTTTATTGTATGTATCAACTTAATAACGAAAGAAGTGGTTGGATAATAGATATCCGGAGTTGGTAAGTGATCGGTTGTGCAGTAGTTGGTGATAAGTGAATAGGTCGGAATTAGTCTGAGAAGTGTTTGAGTGAGAGTGAGAACTGGAGAAGGTAGGCTCGGTTTTAGGAGGGGTTTTTGGGCGAGTTGCATTCTAGCGGAAACGGAGGATCAGGTAAAGCGTGCGGTGGAAAGGAAGTGAGGGATCGGATGGTTGCTGGGAAAGAGAGGGGTCATGACGTAACAATTATTTTCGCAATTTTTTTTTTTTTTTTTTTCCTCAAATTTCATGTTTTTTCGCCTCCCCAAGGCTGAAACCTTAGATTTAACCCTCAAAATGCACCACGCAAAAGGAATGCGCGGAAAAACCATCCTAAGAGGTCGCTCAATCGATATCTAGTTTTATCGATAAATATCGATTAGCACATCGTGAGAATTTTTCTCGGCGGATTCCGTTTGTGAGGTGTATTTCGAGATTAGGACACACACATTCAGCGGTCAAAAAAATAAATTCGAATTTCGTTTTTTTTTTTTGACACACCCTAATATATATGGGGCTTTCCACGCCAACTTGACGAACGTCTGACCCTGACCATTTCGGATTTGATCGACTCTTTTTTAAATAGTGGTCTGCAGGTTCAGGATCTCAAAAATATTTTTTTTTAATTTTCCATACTGGCCGTTATTTATTTATAATTTTTGAAATGGACCCAAAGTTCGACCCATTTTAAAATTCTGAAAAAATTCTGAAAATTTCTTTCAAATTTGAGGATCATTTTAAGCCCTTATATAGAGTGGTCAGTATAATAGAATCCTTGGAAAAATCAAAGAAAATAATTGAGATTTAGTTTTTTTTTTTTTTTTTTTTTTTTTCTTTCAACATAATTTTGTATCAAAACAACTCGTAGCTCATAATTGGGGAAAAACAAAACAAAAAAATTGAGAATTTTATGAGCTTTCTTATGAGCTGGCAAAAATTGATTAGAGTACACGACATAAAACTGCGAAACGTATACCCGAAACCCAGAAACCCCACTGCCTAATTCCTCGCACAAATAATAAAGTCGAAGTCAAAAATTTCTCTCAATCTGAAATATCCAAATTGTATACAATTGTTAAATAAGAGAAAAAGTGAATATTTCTGTATACACGCATCGGAATAAAATCTTTGGACAATATTTTCATCTATGTCGTCATTATTTGTAGGTTTTGAAATCCATACCTACTTTTTCTGGAAATCTATAGGTTAATGAGTTCAGATGTATACCAATGTGATCCAGTTACAAAATCCAAAATAAGTACATTTTTCAGACTTTAAGTAAAAGTTATTTATCTTTCCCGGTATTTGACATAGGAAGGTCAAATTATTTCTGCATTTTGAACCTCATTAATTAACTGAAAAGGATTTTTCTACGTCATGATGTTGGGTTGAGATAAAAAATGAAAAATTCTCAATTTTTTTGTTTTGTTTTTCTCCAATTATGAGCTACGAGTTGTTTTGATACAAAATGCCGTTAAAAGAAAAAAAAAAAAAAAAAAAAAAACTAAATCTCAATTATTTTCTTTGATTTTTCCCAAGGATTCTATTATACTGACCACTCTATATAAGGGCTTAAAATTATCCTCAAATTTGAAAGAAATTTTCAGAATTTTTTCAGAATTTTAAAATGGGTCGAACTTTAAGTCCATTTCAAAAATTATAAATAAATAACGGCCATTATGAAAAATTAAAAAAAAATATTTTTGAGATCCTGAACTTGCAGACCACTATTTAAAAAAGAGTCGATCAAATCCGAGATGGTCAGGGTCAGACGTTCGTCAAGTTGGCGTGGAAAGCCCCATATATATGTATACTTGTTCGTACTTTAACGATATTCATAATGGACTTTGAATGGAATTTCAATTCGAATTCGTTCATTCAACGTATATCATATAGATTTATAATCAAACCAGACGATAATTATTACTTATTGGTGTTTGTGTACCGCAGGTAACAGAAGTATCAAAATTCGCTGGTAACTGCCCGAGTAACTGTGCGTATGATTTCGTCAAAAGCGCTCTACATCTCCTTATGGATAACGAACTGGCGTCCTAGTATAGCTGGCATGGTGCAAAGAAGACGAATGTATTCGGAAAGCTGAGACTTGCTGATCTGTTGATACGTAAGTTTTGAACACATGCATTTGTACCTCACACGAATCGGAGAATTTGTTCTATGATGCTGTGTTAGAGCGGAAATTATTATCAAATTGAAGCATTGTCTACGAGTTCGTTTAGTCATGAGAATTTGTGTATTTCATTGATGAACCATTGCAATAATGACTAAAAGTAAGCCTATGCATTTGTCAATGATAGGTGTTATTAGGATATGTTGAAAATGCTTAATTTTTGTTACAGGAGCAGATACGTCCAACTCCGAATATACGAATGAAGAGTGTGAAGAAGCAATTAAAAAATGGCTCGGAAGAACTAAGGGGAGGAGTCATGTGGACAAGAAAAAGCAAAATTCCGCCGGCAATCTCCAAGCGCCGAACCATCCACAACCTTGATTGACTTTTGTATCGATTTTGGGGAAAAAAAACCCACTTTAAGACGAAAAACGTTGTTTTTTTTTAAATAGGATCTAGGCTAATTTCGATTTATTTTTTACAAACATTGGCTGAAATTTTGAGAGCACATTTCATTTGTTATTTTGTATACTAGAAAGTTGATGGCGGCAGTGAATTGTTGAAAAAAAATTAAGGGTATATGAAAGGCGTGTTATACATAGGGCTGCCACCTCTCCGGGTTTGACCCGGAGTCTACGGGTTTGAATAGTGCATATCCGGGCTACGGGTTCAACATCGATATGTCCGGGTGGCGGGAGAAAGCCGAGAGACAAAAATTTTGACAATCCCGGCCATAAGTATAAATGCTTTTATTAAACGCGTTTTTACCTTAAGGGGGATGCAAAGGTGAGAGAAGAATGAAATGTTCATCGTATTCAATGTTTTATTGCGGCGAGAACGGAGGACGGAAAATAATTGTGAAAATAGCATTCAAAAGCTGCGAATTTCCGCTTTGAACTAAAAAAAAAAAAAAAAATCAACCCTGCTGCGTCTATTCGAGTAGAGCTCTGCAAAATACGATTTGCGAAACGGTGACCACGTTTATAGGCGAACGGAATATCTGAAACAAAAAAACCAATACTTTTTGGAATCGTCAATGTACTAAAAAGCTTTTATGAAACGAATTTCTTAATCATTTCTTGGTTTTTGAAAAATTCATGAAAACGTTCGTGAAAATCCCGGGAAACGCGATCAAATGCAAAAAAGATTCGTAACTTGACCACGTTTGAGTGGATCAAAAATCCGTTCCATGGAAGCCTCGAGCGTACATTGACGATTCCAAAAAGTATTGGTTTTTGTATTTCAGATATTCCGTTTGCTTATGAACGTGGTCACCGTTTCGCCATTCATTTTTTTTGCAGAGCTTCACTTAAATGGACGCAGCGGACTTCATTTTTAATTTTTTTTCTAGTTTGAGACGGAAATTCGTAGCTTTCAAATGCGATTTTCATGATTATTTTCCGTCCTTTATTCTTGCCGCAATAAAACATTGAATTCGATGAACATTTTATTCTTCTCTCACCTTGGCACCCCCCTTGACGGGAAATTTATGGACAGATGAGCGAAGCTGCTCATCAGTCGATATGGCGAAGTCGGAGTTAATTGTCAAGATTAATTATAAAATGACTTGCCAAGAATGTTAAAACTTTTTGAAAAAACCTGAACAAAAAAAGATGCTACAAGAATCTATGATAAATAAAAAATATGGTTTTAAAAATCAAGCTTCGCCTAGCACTAGCAGCACTGTTTGAGTTGATTCATTTAATGTAAAACACCTACTTATTTTATTTCAATGAATAATGTTTATCTGAAAAAAAAAAAATATGTTTCATTAGGTACAACAAAAAAATACTGATGTTCCCAAATTCTCCGGGTCTGCTCTTTTTGAAAGGTGGCAGCCCTAGTTATACACCTCGAATTTTCGGTTGCCCGTTTCCCAGCTAAAACACATCCAATCGATGTGAAATTGATATCAGTGACGTAGAAAAAGTGCACGGAGGGCATGACGCGCTTGGATTTTCGAGAATCGATAGTGTTTCGGGTGTTTTCATATTTATAAAGTACAACGTCAGCATCAACGATTATTAGTTACAGAGCACTCTTGATAAAAATCTGTGAATCTTGTTTTGATTTCCGAAAATCCAAGAGCGTCATGCCCTCCGTGCACTTTTCCTGCGTCACTGATATCAATTTCACATCAATCGGATGTGTTTTAGCTACCAATTATATTAATAATGGGGTAATACCGGTCCGTATAGTAGGACTATTGCATCGCCTATTTTATTCGTATTCATATACCTAGAGTATGTGTATTATTCAAGTAATAATATTCTTCGCTTATTCCATTTGAAAAATTCCGTATATTTGTAAATATTGAGGGCAACAGCTGTGATAAACTGATAATGATATTATGAGTAATTACTTTCATTTGTGAATGTTAAAATAGTAGGAACCTAGACATATGACAGATTTCGTGTGTTTGTAAATATTTTGGTCATCATCTATGTATAATGTATATAATTACTTTCATTTGCGAATTTTATAATAGTAAGGAACCTATAGACATTAAAAGAGAATATTATGTTTTCAATATGACAGATTCTGTGTATTTGTAAATATTTTGGGCATCATCTATGTATATAATAATGACCTGATAATAAAAATTGAGTAATTATGCAATTAAGATTCTTCGCCTCTAAATTCGCTTTTGAAGAAAACCCTCTACGTCCTCTATAATATACATAATATATTAATAATTACGATCAAATAATTGAGCCGAGTTATTGATCTGTGGACATTCCATGGACATTCAATGGACATCCATTGAGGACATCCACTGGACGTCCGCTACAGTTCCGACCGGACGTCCCATGGATATACTGTACATGTGTCCTTTGGACATCCCGAGGACGTCCAAAGTATGTTCGAGGGGTGGTCCCATGGATGTCCAACGGATATCCACTGGATATCCGGTAAGGACATTTCATGGACGTCCACTGGACATCTAACTTTGTGTCAAACGGACGTCCATCGGACGTCCGATGGATATCCGGCGGACTTCGGCGGACATCCATCGGACATCCGCAATGTCCGCGGACTTCGGCGGACATCCATCGGACATCCGCAATGTCCAGCGTGGATGTCCATAGGACGTCCATAGGACGTCCGTGTGCTGTCTGGGTAATCTGTTGTATAATGTATATGAATTTTGATAAAAAGCATAATTGAAATTAATAAACTACGATAAAAAAATAGATACTCACAAATTACATCTTGAATTACATTCAAATTTTTTTTTTTTTTTTCAAAATTTCTTATATCAATTGAAATATGTTTCAATTGAATAATATATGAATTGTATCATAATTTCAATTAAAATATATTTCAATTAATAGAAGAAGTTTGAAAGAATTGTATGAAAAACTTGAAGAAAAATCTAATTCAATGATAAAAACATATTTTAATTGATATAAAAAATGAAAAAAATAAAAAAATTTTAATGCAATTAAAGGATGTAGTTTATGAGTATATTTATTTGACATCATATCTTTTTGATTTCAATAATGCTCACTATTAAAATTTATTCATTACACTACAAATTAGTAGTTGTAAAAAGATCAAGTCTTAATATTGAGATTTGAAGGTCGCACACAAGACCATTGGAGGTCTATTACAATTTTTATGTTCAATTATTGAGCGACCATTGAATGTCAATATTTCTACTTGAAATTCCAGTATGTTTCTCTACAATGTACCTGAAAAAGATTGAATTAGTGAGCAAGTAAAGAATATAAATAAATTTAAATAGTATATTATGTGGCATGCCCGTAAACCAAGTGTTTTTCGGCGAGAATGATGATTTCAGGACGAGCTAAAGGCGAGCCGAAGGCGAGCCGGAAGCGAGTTCTGAAATCATTATTCGAGTCAAAAACGGTTTACGGGTGCGCCCCATACTGTATTTTTTTCGAAATAGGCATGAAAAGTCACTTTGACGCCTGTTGAGATTCACTAGACGAAGTGTGGGGTTATGGTGCGATCTGTCGCGCACTTCGAACCGCGCATCGAAACTGCCGTATAAAGACTTTATACGGCAGCTTTGGAATGCGCACTTCGAACTGCGCATCCAGACTGCCGTATAAAGACTTTATAGGGCAGTTCTGAAACCAACCGTATAAAGTGACACTTTGTGGATCGAAAACAGGCGTCAAAAAGTGACTTTTCAATGCCTATGCCGAAAAAAAAAATTTTTAATCCAGCTGAAATTTGGCGAGGGCTCTTCAAATGCATCCCCGGGAAATTTTTTTTTTATATGATCATATATAATCATATAAGGTAAACGGCCCGGTTTCCGACCCCGGACCTGTTTCCGACCCCTCCCCCCCCCCCCCCCCCCCCCCCCCTACTCGTTCTTCGCTTTATTCTATAATATCTCGCTTTCATTGTGTAGTGACTCTATCGTTCGAAACCTATTAATTCATACCATATGTGAATTTATCGGACCAGTCGAACCAAATTTTTAAGTCTTCTAACTGAAGCTCACCTCTATATAGAGCGTGCAATCTCCAGATAGACCGAAAAAAACGGAAGTGCATCATAATTATTTTTTTTCGGCATAGGCATTGAAAAGTCACTTTTTGACGCCTGTTTTCGATCCACAAAGTGTCACTTTATACGGTTGATTTCAGAACTGCCATATAAAGTCTTTATACGGCAGTCTGGATGCGCAGTTCGAAGTGCGCATTCCAAAGCTGCCGTATAAGGTCTTTATACGGCAGTTTCGATGCGTGGTTCGAAGTGCGCGACAGATCGCACCATAACCGCACTCTTCGTCTAGTGAATCTCAACAGGCGTCAAAGTGACTTTTCATGCCTATTTCGAAAAAAATACAGTATGGGGCGCACCCGTAAACCGTTTTTGACTCGAATAATGATTTCAGAACTCGCTTCCGGCTCGCCTTTAGCTCGTCCTGAAATCATTATTCTCGCCGAAAAACACTTGGTTTACGGGCATGCCACATAATATACTATTTCAAGTAAAAATTCCTTCAGCCCGGGTTTGAACCGGGACCTCCGCATTTGTACTGCGACGCCTTGTCCAATGAGAATTTTCTTAGAAAAATCGAGCTGAAGGAATTTTTACTTGAAAAAATAATTATGATGCACTTTCGTTTTTTTCGGTCTATCTGGAGATTGCACGCTGAAAATTTGGTTCGACTGGTCCGATAAATTCACATATGGTATGAATATCTCGCTTTGCTGACGGAGAAGAGGTGTCACCGACGAAAGTTTGGCTAAATTTTCTTCGGTGACACCTCTCCTTCATCAGCAAAGCGAGATATTATAGAATAAAGCGAAGAACGAGTAGAGGGGCGGGGGGGGGGGGGGGGGGGGGGTCGGAAACAGGTCCGGGGTCGGAAACCGGGCCGTTTACCTTATAATCATATATAATTATGTATAAGTTTATGTGATTAAATATAGTTTGTAACATTGCATATTACAAGGCGCTCCTCCCTGCTTAAAAAAAACGATAGATCCGTATAGAATCAGATACGAATTTAATTAAATTGAATGTTATCCTATTCCGCCTATTTGGTCATAAATTTAATGCAGATAGAGCGCGTCTCGTAACTAATGCGGTCCTATAATACTCATTTCTTAAGCGATTATTACGATTGTGATCCTATAGGAGCGAATGATAATGAACATGTTTATAGAAATCAATGAGAATTGTACTATACGCTGCTCATCATTTTGAATACGGATGTTATTGTTGAAATTTGAATATGCCTATACTGGACTTTTCGAATACGAAATGAATTGATTCCAATAGCATGGCAGGACTATCTGAATGTATTTGGACATTTTCGAATAAAATCTATTAGTGGGAATGTAAATTTACATCAAACACCATATGTATGAATATCAATCGTGAAAACACATACGTAAGGATATGTATTTTAATAGTTTCATAGTGAATGGTATTTTAACGGGTATTACGAACTGAAATTCTATGTTATATCATGAGATTCTATCATTTCCTATACATCGCTTGCTACATCGTATTTGCTCGTTCCCTATTCGTCAGTCCCAGTCCGTTTCGAATCGCGGTCTATGTGGTTGAATCGTTTCCAAACGTACCGGGTCTATGGTTTCCTATCGCTTCCTATGTCGTATTTGCGCGTTCCCTATCAGTCAGTCTCAGTTTGTTTCGAATATCGGTCTATGTGATTGAATCGTTTCCGAACGCACAGTGGGACGGAATCCCAAATTCCTGGCCAAAAGTCGAAAAAGCATTCAATTCGGGTAAAAATGAGTACTCGGGGGTTTTTGGGGTCGCTGATAACGAATCTGAAGTCAAAATTTGAAAAAACAAAATGGCGGATCCGCTACGGCTAAAAATTCCTCAGAAAATCATTCAATTCGGGTGAAAATCAGTACTCGGGGGTTTTTGGAGTCGCTGATTACGAATCTCAAATCAAAATTTGAAAAAACAAAATGGCGGATCCGATACGGCTAAAAATTCTTCAGAAAACCATTCGATTCGGGTGAAAATCAGTACTCGGGGGTTTTTGGGGGCGCTGATCACGAATCTGGAGTCAAAATTTGAAAAAACAAAATGGCGGATCCGATACGGCTAAAAATTCCTTAGAAAACCATTCGATTAGGACAAAAATTAGCACCTGGGGGTTTTTGGGGTCGCTGATCACGAATCTGAAGTCAAAATTCGAAAAAACAAGATGACGGATCCAATATGGACGACTTGTATGTAAAAAAACGTTTTATTCATACTAAAATAACAATGATTTGCCTAAAATTAGGTTGATACAGAAATATTGAAATTATAATGATGTATACTGTACAGATACTATAGAAATTATCATTAAACTTTTAAGTAAATATAAAATGAGGAAATGCCAGGAAACATGAAAAATTCTAAAATGTTTATTCGTGAAATAATCTAGTTGGTTACGTGGAACTTTAGTAGTCGTCATCAGAAGAATCACTTGATTCGCAGTCAGTGGATTCAATTGTGAAATAGCTTGAGCTTTCCTCACTTGTTGAAATGCTTGGCGCAGTTAATAACTGTAATGCTTCTGGCAGCAATGATTTTATTTTTTTGCAAGGTAATTTGCGCAAGCTAGAAATATATGGGTCGCATGTTAATAGAAGCCGTGCAAAAAGGTCTTCCATAGTTTCCACTCGGGAACACTTTCTCGTAAAATCTGTTCTGCACCATCATTCAGCTGATTTTTGACGAGCAGGAAAATATCCTTCCTGGATAAACCAGGTACTGCACGATGATCGGCAGCAGATTCTGAAATGTCGAAGTGTAATACATATAAATAAGAATTACATATTCAATCTTACTTGCTATTATCCGTTCCACAATATTATTCATAACTAGTCATTGATAATTCTTGAATTATTCATGATCATGAATAATGCATCGTAAAATGAATGGAAAGAAAAAACAAGGAAATGGAAAAAAAAAATTTCGTTATTTGTTGGGCCTTTTAAAAGGGACTTAGCAAAAAATGACTTGAGACAAGATGGTCCTTGTTTGAAGTGTGATATATAAATTCGTTATAAAAAATGAGGGTAATGGGGAAAAAAATCGATTTGGGCCTTACCAGGCCCACCTGGGGCACTGGGCCCACAATGTGAGTACACCCCTGGATGGATCTTTCAAAACCATACAACTTTTATCTAAACCACTTCTCCCGATTTTATGTTTTGGTTGTTCAAAATGAAGAAAAATACACTTTTCATTACAAAAACTTGCGCCAAAAGCGGTGGCGCAAAAAATCGCAAGTTTTTCTTGTTTTTCACATTAGAGAATAGATTAATCTACACCCTGAAACAAGTCCGGCCGTGGGACATTGCGGTGCAATTCAACTTTTCTCTACGTGTTTACAATTTCCCGTTGCAATTTTACGTTAATTTTCGGACAAATCATTCTTTTATTGTGATCACATACATCATGATTATAAATTTAGAATGCCATGATGATATTGTACTTACTTTCCCCTTTCGAATCCATTTTTTGGATTTTTTTTAACGTAATTCGTCTGGGCTTGGCGACGTTCTGAACACAGCGCTGTAAATTTCGGTTGGAGCGCGATGCGTCTAGTTCGAGCGAGGGTCACTTTTGAACTGGAATATAATAGCGGGTATAAGGGATGGTCCCCTCCCCTGTCTGCAATCCGACCCTTGGACTATTACTTTACCTAACCCCCCACTTCAAAACCCCGAAAACGAAACTTCGTTTTTCGACTTTTGGCCAGGAATTTCGGATTCCGTCCCACTGTGGAACGTACCGGGTCTATGGTTTCCTATCGTTTTCTATGGCTTTCTATATCGTATTTGCTCGTTTCCTATCCGTCAGTCTCAGTTCGTTTCAAATATCGGTCTATGTGATTGAATCGTTTCCAAACCTATCAGGCCTATTGTTTCCTATCGTTTTCTATCGCTTTCTATATCGTATTTTCTCGTTCCCTATCCGTCAGTCCCAGTTCGTTTCGAATATTGGTCTATGTAATTGAATCGTTTCCAAACCTATCAGGCCTATTGTTTCCTATCGCTTTCTATCGCTTTCTATATCGTATTTTCTCGTTCCCTATCCGTCAGTCCCAGTTCATTTCGAATATTCGTCTATGTGATTGAATCGATTCCGAACGAACCGGGTCTATTGTTTCCTATCGTTTTCTATCGCTTTTCATATCGTATTTGCTCGTTCCCTATCCGTCAGTCCCAGTTCGTTTCGAATATTGGTCTATATGATTGAATCGTTTCCGAACGAACCGGGTCTATTGTTTCCTATCGTTTTCTATCGCTTTTTATATCGTATTTGCTCGTTCCCTATCCGTCAGTCCCAGTTCGTTTCGAATCGCGGTCTATGTGATTGAATCGTTTCCGAACGTACTGGGTCTATGGTTTCCTATCGTTTCCTATCGCTTGCTATATCGTATTTTCTCGTTCCCTATCCGTCAGTTCCAGTTCGTTTCGAATATTGGTCTATGTGATTGAATCGTTTCCGAATGAACCGGGTCTATTGTTTCCTATCGTTTTCTATCGCTTTTTATATCGTATTTGCTCGTTCCCTATCCGTCAGTCCCAGTTCGTTTCGAATCGCGGTCTATGTGATTGAATCGTTTCCGAACGTATTGGGTCTATGGTTTCCTATCGTTTTCTATCGCTTGCTATATCGTATTTTCTCGTTCCCTATCCGTCAGTCCCAGTCCGTTTCGAATATTGGTCTATGTGATTGAATCGATTCCGAACGAACCGGGTCTCTTGTTTCCTATCGTTTTCTATCGCTTTTTATATCGTATTTGCTCGTTCCCTATCCGTCAGTCCCAGTTTGTTTCGAATCGCGGTCTATGTGATTGAATCGTTTCCGAACGTACTGGGTCTATGGTTTCCTATCGTTTCCTATCGCTTGCTATATCGTATTTTCTCGTTCCCTATCCGTCAGTCCCAGTCCGTTTCGAATATTGGTCTATGTGATTGACCCGTTTCCAAACCTATCAGGCCTATTGTTTCCTATCGTTTTCTATCGCTTTTTATATCGTATTTGCTCGTTCCCTATCCGTCAGTCGTAGTTCGTTTCGAATATTGGTCTATGTGATTGAATCGTTTCCAAACCTATCAGGCCTATTGTTTCCTATCGTTTTCTATCGCTTTCTATATCGTATTTGTTCGTTCCCTATCCGTCAGTCTCAGTTTGTTTCGAATATCGGTCAATGTGATTGAATCGTTTCCAAACAAACCGGGTCTATTGTTTCCTATCGTTTTCTATCGCTTTTTATATCGTATTTGCTCGTTCCCCATCCGTCAGTCTCAGTTCGGTTCGAATTGCTGTCTATGTGATTCAATCGTTTTCAAACGTACGGGGTCCATGGTTTTCTATCGCTTTCTACATCGTACATTTTGCGGCTAAGATCCCTGTTGATAAAGTATCATGAAAACTGTGAAAAATGGACAAATACCACACAGAAATGCACAGATTTAGTGCTGGACACAAGACGAGACAAGACGAGACTTTGCAGAGTCTTGTCTTGGTCTCGGAAAAATCTCAATTTTTACGTCTTGTCTTGGTCTTGTCTTGGTCTGTGAAGTTTGGTCTTGGTCTCGGTCTTGGTCTCGAAAAAAACTCGATTTTCAGGCCTTGTCTTGGTCTTGTCTTGGTATTGTCTTGGTCTTGACAGGTTATGCTTGTCCCTTTGGCCCTAATTATTTGAAACGAAATGTCGGATTTTGTTTATTCCCATTTTTTTTTTTTTTTTTTTTTTTTTTTTTTTTTAATATTGGAATATTGACTCATCTTGTCGAGACTCTCGACAGTCTTGACGAGACTTCAGGGTAATCTTGGTGTCGTCTCGAATTTTTCCATCGTGATCTTGTCTTGGTCTTAAATTATAGAGCCCGAATTCAGACGATTGAGACGGATACAGAATACTACAGGAAACCCGCGAGAAAATAATAGGAAACTATAGGAAACAATAGGAAACAATAACGGAAACCCCGGACGAAACGATAGAACATCATAGAGCCCGAATTCAGCCGATTGAGACGGATACAGAATACTGCAGGAAGCCCGCAAGAAAATGATAGGAAACAATAGGAAACAATAACGGAAATCCCGGACGAAACGTTAGAACATCGTAGGGCCCGAATTCAGACGATTTAGACGGATGCAGAATACCACAGGAAACCCGCGAGAAAATAATAGGAAACTATAGGAAACAATAGGAAACAATAACGGAACCCCGGTAAGAAACAATAGAACACCATAGGCTCCGTATTCAGACGATTGAGACGGATACAGAATACTACAGGAAACCCGCAAGAAAATAATTGAAAACGATAGAAGACAATAGGAAACAATAACTGAACCCCCGGACGAAACGATAGAACATCATAGGGCCCGAATTCAGACGATTGAGACGGATACAGGATACAACATGTACATTACCTCAATATTTTCTCGTAAGGTGGCGACCACCGCTTTCGATATTCTCGCGAGTGCCACTTATAGGAGTTGGTTAGTATATATAGAGGCGTAAAATCTCATCTTTAAGCATCGCTGAATTCTTGTATCGATAATATGTTATTAATATGTATGTTGTTGATTGATGTTTCTCCCCCATGTAAAACTGATCTGACGATTGAGACGGATACAGAATACTGCAGGAGACCTGCAAGAAAATAATTGAAAACGATAGAAAACAATAGGAAACAATAACGGAACCTTGGTAAGAAACGATAGAACACCATAGGCTCCGTATTCAGCCGATTGAGACGGATACAGAATACTGCAGGAAACCCGCAAGAAAATAATTGAAAACTATAGAAAACAATAGGAAACAATAACGGAACCCCGGTAAGAAACGATAGAACACCATAGGTTCCGTATTCAGCCGATTGAGACGAATACAGAATATTGCAGGAAACCCGCAAGAAAATAATTGAAAACGATAGGAAACAATAACGGAACCCCGGTAAGAAACGATAGAACACCATAGGCTTCGTATTCAGCCGATTGAGACGGATACAGAATACTGCAGGAAACCCGCAAGAAAATAATTGAAAACTATAGAAAACAATAGGAAACAATAACGGAACCCCGGTAAGAAACGATAGAACACCATTGACAGGCTCCGTATTCAGCCAATTGAGACGGATACAGAATACTGCAGGAAACCCGCAAGAAAATAATTGAAAACTATAGAAAACAATAGGAAACAATAACGGAACCCCGGTAAGAAACGATAGAACACCATTGACAGGCTCCGTATTCAGCCAATTGAGACGGATACAGAATACTGCAGGAAACCCGCAAGAAAATAATTGAAAACTATAGAAAACAATAGGAAACAATAACGGAACCCCGGTAAGAAACGATAGAACACCATAGGCTTCGTATTCAGCCGATTGAGACGGATACAGAATACTGCAGGAAACCCGCAAGAAAATAATTGAAAACTATAGAAAACAATAGGAAACAATAACGGAACTCCGGTAAGAGACGATAGAACACCATAGGCTCCGTATTCAGCCGATTGAGACGGATACAGAATACTGCGGGAAACCCGCGAGAAAACTATGGGAAACTATAGAAAACAATAATGGAAGTCCCGCAAGAAACGATAGAACACTATAGGCTGCGAATCCAGACGATAGAGACCGATAAAGAATATTGCAGGGAACCTGCGACAAACAATAGAAAACCATAGAAAGCATCTGCAAAACTTAGCCCTCTCGATGCCACGCAGCAAAACAATCGGGAAATATCCGATAATTTTGAAGGTCTTGTGATATTACTACTGATTATTTTTCCATCCGAATTTCGGCCCATCGAATTACATCATGAGACAAAATCCACAGTTAAAAATCAAAATTTAAAGGTCACGGAATCATAATTATAATTTAATCTGTCAGATTCGATGGAGCGTTAACTGTATTGGAAAATCTTTTGTTTTTTATATATAGCTAACATGAAAAATTACCGCGGTGAAAGCACACGTAAAATTTCCAGTGGAATTGTCAAAATTATCGGTTAAATATCGTGTAGGCTATGCAAAATAACATCGAATGGTGCAATTCTATTGACTGAAATTTGGATGGGAAAAATAATCAGTATAATAACGAATTGGGATGTCCTTCACATCATCAAAGACCGCGCTTTGATTGGCCAGACTCCGAGTGCTAAAAATAATCAAAAAAAAAAAAAAAATTTGAAACGAATGGTATTTAAGGTCGTATCCGCAATTTTTTTTACTCTTTTTTTGGCAACGCTGCAAAAACTTCTGAAACGCCAAAATACATCGATATTTCGGAAAAATCGGAATTTTTTCATCTTAAAAAAAAAAAAATTTGCTATCAAACTTGTAAGTGAATGTGAGATTATTCAAAACCTTCGGAATCTTTGAAATCTTTGGAGATCACGTGAAATCATTTGAAATATTTCAAAATTATGTGAATGATTAGACATCGCTTGAAATCATCCGAAATTTTTCGTAATCTTCGACATCATAAGAAATCATTGCCAATTTTTCAGATATTTTGAAATCTTATAAAATCACGTGAAATCTGTAAATCTAGTGTCAATTAATTTTGGGAGTGCTTGACCCATCGAATTTGACCAATTCCCCAATTTTGCCGAGCTGCTACATCCATACGAGCGTAAGTGACTAAATTTTTTAAGCAGGAGATACGCCCCTCTGGCAGTAAGATTTGAACAATTTCTCAATTTCGTCGGGTTACTACGGCCATACGGGCGTAAGTGACCAAATTTTTCGAGAACGAGATACGCCCCTCTGGCAGTAAGATTTGACCAATTTCTCAATTTCGTCGGGTTACTACGGCCATACGGGCGTAAGTGCCGTTGCAGTTACGCCCTTTTGACTGTATAAATCTCTTTCTCTTAGACCCGCCAGGTATAGCGCTTACGCCCGTATGGCAGTATGAATTCAAAAATTCCCAAAAATGTCACTTACGCCCCTTTGGCATTAGTCCATCGATATCATATATAATCGATATATAATCCATATATATCGATTATATACCCAGCAAACACATAACCGTCTAGTTATGTAACATGAGTCCCACAAAGCAACCTAACGTCGGTAACGTTGCTGCAATATTACTGTAACGTAACATTCGTTAGTTACTCGCAACTAACGAATGCAATGTAACTGTAATATACCGAGAGCCCCAATAAATAACATAACATCGGTTACGTTGCATCAACAATAATGTAAAATAACATTTGCTGCTAATGTAATTCTAAGTTTATATGAGCGCGGCAGTTCGTAGCAGTTGCTATTGTTTCTGCGTCCCGGTGTGGTAGAGAGAGTTTACGTAGTGAAGAGAGTGAAATTCATGCCGTCGTGGTCAGTCTGAAAAACAATACTCAAAAATTGTAGGTTATATATTATAAAACTCATGAATAATGGCGTCTGAACTAGTAGTATACAAAGTATTAGTTAATGGACAAATAATAAAATTCTAACCTCACTTTTGCTTTTGCTTATACACGTGTGCCTCACAATACAAATTATTTTCAGACATCTTCACGCCCTTGTTGTAATCTTGCTCATAAGTGATTAAAATGGCTAAAGATATTCGGTATTATGCATCGTGAAGTTAATTATTCGGTATTCATTGTCGAATAGATATAGTGGTAATAAACATATGGAATACCTAAATGGCCAAATAAAGTCGTCAGCTTCTGATAAACATGTGGAAATAAATTATGACTATTCAATGAAATCTCAACTTGAATCTATTGGGTAGAATCCGTGTACAAAAGTGCAGTGAATATATCGAATCTTTTGGCATATTCACTGTTCTTTTGTGCGTGGATTCTTCGAAATGGATTCGAGTTGAGATTTGAAGCCTATATAGGCTCGTACTAACATAATCATCACAACGCTAGATAGCGTGTTACCATCTGTTACCTAACTATGATGCTACTGTCAGGTATTGAAAATATCACACGGTTACATGTATGTTATGTACCTGCCACCTTGAACTGAGTGGGAAATTACCACTAACCCAGCGGTAGCAGGAAACTAACCAGCTATGTAACGTGTTATATTGAGTTAGATGTAAGTTACCTAACGTTTACATAACTGTGTTCGCTGGGTATGATATATATGATATAATTTCTATATATTTCTATATATTGTGACGTGGATTTTTATTAGTCCTCGGATTAGACCGGATAGCTAGGCTCCGAGAACCATCCACTCGACAATTGGCCAACGAAAAATTAATAATTAAACAAAGATGTTGGGCGCCAGGCGTATCACCGCCACTTTCTGAAATTCAAAAAAAAAAAAAAAAACAAATACGAACTACAGATACTTGAGCGCCGGCTAGCGTCAGTACCGCGGAGAGGGGTCGGGATTTTGAAGGATTAGCAGGGCGTTGATTAACGACTCGATGTATTTGAATTTAATAAAGAAAATAGAATTTATTCAAGTAAAATAGAAAATAGAAAAATATAGAAATTAACAACTCGTGTACCCGGAGGTACTCCCTCTCGGGTATAAAACGGCTACAGGTCGTGTAAAGGCGACCTGGCCACGCTCGATGAGTTTTACAATAATAAATAATTAACAGCTTCCACGTAGGAGAGCAATAACAAGGAAAAAATATAGCAAAATTAAATAACTCGACAAATTAGGTCCTCGTAGGACAATAAACTAGCTAAAACACCAGATACTTTCCACGAGGAATATTAACAATCTTAAAACTAACGATGAATGAGCCTAAGGCTCGCAATAATAAATAAGATAACAAAATAACAGAATAGAATCGAAAGGCTCGCGAAGGAATCAAGGAATTTAATTAATGTTGTGAATATATTTCCGGTACGGAACATTCGGTGCGCGTGTTATGAAAATAGTTTTATAATTTTCAAAGGTCTAAAAAGGTGAAATTAACAAAAATCTAACGTTACGTTGTGAATGATAGTAGGATCTATATACAGAAAAAAATTCAATTTTATAGTATGAAAGTGTAGACGCAAGGAACCTTTGGCAGAAACTTGCCTTCGCTGCGTTGCAAGGTTCTGCGAAAGGTTCCCTGCGTCTGCACCTTCATGGCAGAAGATTGAATTTTTTTCTATACATAGATACTAGAATCATTTACAACGTAACGTATATAACGTATAACGTAGGCTTCTTTTAATTGGACCTTTTCTACACTTTTTAAAAAATGAAAAACTATTTTTTTCCAAATCATTAGTATAGGTCCCCCTTAAGGTGGTTTTTCACCTACAGGCCCACCAAACGTGGGTTTCAGAGAAGATTGTGAATACTTCTCGATCGGCAAAAAATCTGAAAAAAATCAAGCATGTAGAAGATCCTCGGGAGATTGATTTTGCATAATAATAATTCAAGAAAGTTATTAACAAATTGATGGAAAAAAGAACTGTTCAAGAAAGTAGCCGATGACCCAACTTTTTTTTCAGGTGAAAATGATTTGTCAATTTTTCTAAATACGTATGAATTTTTTACGAATTTTGTTAACTTTTTGAAAATTGAGTTTTGTCAGGTATGAAAACGCAATTCATACGTATTTAGAAAAATTGACCAATCATTTTCACCTGAAAAAAAATTTGGGTCATCGGCTAATTTCTTGAACAGTTTTTTTTCCATCAATTTGTTGATAACTTTTTTGAATTATTATTATGCAAAATAAATCTCCCGAGGATCTTCTACATGCTGGATTTTTTCAGATTTTTTTCCCATCGAGAAGTATTCAAAATCTTCTCTGAAACCCACCTTTGGTGGGACAATAGGTGGGGAACCACCTTAATATCACCTTTTGTGTACTCCATAGATTATCATGGAACTTGTATTCCAACTCAAAATTGACTTTGACAAAAAAGACTCTTTGTCAAGTGAGCTACCTGAGTCTTTCGATGTCTCCAAAAATTGTAAAATAATTTGAATGTGTTACCTGACGTAAGAAAAATTTTTGTTAATTGCTTCAGATTTTTTGGTTGCTAATATTCAAATACACTTTTTTGTACTTGACTTGATGAATTGAGGTGAGGGAAAAAAACGTCCCGTGTAAAATTTTGTTTGTTTTTTCCCTTAACTTTACGTTCAAATTATTCACGATTTTTTCTCGGAACATTTGAACACATTCAATCGAAATAGAACATCGAAATGTCTGCTTTCGCCAATTCGGAAAGTTTTTTTTTTTTTTCATTACATGAATATTAATTAGAATAATCCACACGTAAAACGGGATTTTTATATCATTTTTGTGGAATGGAGACTCCAGATGTCTATGAGAACAAAAATCATTGCGCTACATAGTTCGAATTCTAATGATTGGAAAAAATCTATATTCATTTGACATTCAGAAATCGAAATTTTTAAGAAGTCAAATAGAATTTTTCTGTATCTCTTTCAATCATTAAAACTTGAACAATATATAGCGCAATTATATTTTTTTCGTAGATATCTAAAGTCTCCATTCCACAAAAATTATAAAAAAATCCGGTTTCATATAATATGGATAATTCTAATATTTTTGAAGAGGAAAAAAAATGTCCGAATTGGCGAAAACAGACATTTCGATGTTCTCTTTCGGTTAAATGTGTTAGAATGCGTTCAAATGTACCGGGAAAAAATCGGGAATAATTTGAACGAAAAGCTGAGGACGACTGAGGAAAAAACAAGAAATTCATATACGAAACTTTCTTTTCCTTTCAGCTCAATTAATGAAGTTAAGTGGAGGGAAAGTGTATTTGAATTTCAGCAATCAAAAAATCTGAAAGTATTCACAAAAATATTATCTCACGTCATGTAATACTCAAATTATTTCAGAAATTTTTGAGATATCGAAAGACTCAGGTGGCTTACTTGACAATTAGGACTAAGAAACTCTCCAACCCAATGATTATTTTCATCGACTTCACGGATATTTTTTTATATCCCGTGAGTCTGCTATGGTACTACTTGAGGGGGGGGGGGAGTTAAATTCGGATGAAATTGATTATTTATCTTGTAAATTACTAACAAAAACAATCTGATAAAAAAACCTTACTTTCAAAAAAAAAAAAAAAACCCTTCGGCAATATTCCTGGTCCTCGCAAGAAAAAATTACATTGAGGGGGGAGTCTAGCATTTTTTTTTTTTTTTTTTTTTTTTTTTTCAAAAATTCGATTTCAAAAATGTACAGATTGTTGTAGTAAATATATGTAGAATTGCTATAGAAACTATTATTTAGGTCAGATAGATAGCTCACCCTGGCAACGCTGCACAGTGGGACGGAATCCCAAATTCCTGGCCAAAAGTCGAAAAAGCATTCAATTCGGGTAAAAATGAGTACTCGGGGGTTTTTGGGGTCGCTGATAACGAATCTGAAGTCAAAATTTGAAAAAACAAAATGGCGGATCCGCTACGGCTAAAAATTCCTCAGAAAATCATTCAATTCGGGTGAAAATCAGTACTCGGGGGTTTTTGGAGTCGCTGATTACGAATCTCAAATCAAAATTTGAAAAAACAAAATGGCGGATCCGATACGGCTAAAAATTCTTCAGAAAACCATTCGATTCGGGTGAAAATCAGTACTCGGGGGTTTTTGGGGGCGCTGATCACGAATCTGGAGTCAAAATTTGAAAAAACAAAATGGCGGATCCGATACGGCTAAAAATTCCTTAGAAAACCATTCGATTAGGACAAAAATTAGCACCTGGGGGTTTTTGGGGTCGCTGATCACGAATCTGAAGTCAAAATTCGAAAAAACAAGATGACGGATCCAATATGGACGACTTGTATGTAAAAAAACGTTTTATTCATACTAAAATAACAATGATTTGCCTAAAATTAGGTTGATACAGAAATATTGAAATTATAATGATGTATACTGTACAGATACTATAGAAATTATCATTAAACTTTTAAGTAAATATAAAATGAGGAAATGCCAGGAAACATGAAAAATTCTAAAATGTTTATTCGTGAAATAATCTAGTTGGTTACGTGGAACTTTAGTAGTCGTCATCAGAAGAATCACTTGATTCGCAGTCAGTGGATTCAATTGTGAAATAGCTTGAGCTTTCCTCACTTGTTGAAATGCTTGGCGCAGTTAATAACTGTAATGCTTCTGGCAGCAATGATTTTATTTTTTTGCAAGGTAATTTGCGCAAGCTAGAAATATATGGGTCGCATGTTAATAGAAGCCGTGCAAAAAGGTCTTCCATAGTTTCCACTCGGGAACACTTTCTCGTAAAATCTGTTCTGCACCATCATTCAGCTGATTTTTGACGAGCAGGAAAATATCCTTCCTGGATAAACCAGGTACTGCACGATGATCGGCAGCAGATTCTGAAATGTCGAAGTGTAATACATATAAATAAGAATTACATATTCAATCTTACTTGCTATTATCCGTTCCACAATATTATTCATAACTAGTCATTGATAATTCTTGAATTATTCATGATCATGAATAATGCATCGTAAAATGAATGGAAAGAAAAAACAAGGAAATGGAAAAAAAAAATTTCGTTATTTGTTGGGCCTTTTAAAAGGGACTTAGCAAAAAATGACTTGAGACAAGATGGTCCTTGTTTGAAGCGTGATATATAAATTCGTTATAAAAAATGAGGGTAATGGGGAAAAAAATCGATTTGGGCCTTACCAGGCCCACCTGGGGCACTGGGCCCACAATGTGAGTACACCCCTGGATGGATCTTTCAAAACCATACAACTTTTATCTAAACCACTTCTCCCGATTTTATGTTTTGGTTGTTCAAAATGAAGAAAAATACACTTTTCATTACAAAAACTTGCGCCAAAAGCGGTGGCGCAAAAAATCGCAAGTTTTTCTTGTTTTTCACATTAGAGAATAGATTAATCTACACCCTGAAACAAGTCCGGCCGTGGGACATTGCGGTGCAATTCAACTTTTCTCTACGTGTTTACAATTTCCCGTTGCAATTTTACGTTAATTTTCGGACAAATCATTCTTTTATTGTGATCACATACATCATGATTATAAATTTAGAATGCCATGATGATATTGTACTTACTTTCCCCTTTCGAATCCATTTTTTGGATTTTTTTTAACGTAATTCGTCTGGGCTTGGCGACGTTCTGAACACAGCGCTGTAAATTTCGGTTGGAGCGCGATGCGTCTAGTTCGAGCGAGGGTCACTTTTGAACTGGAATATAATAGCGGGTATAAGGGATGGTCCCCTCCCCTGTCTGCAATCCGACCCTTGGACTATTACTTTACCTAACCCCCCACTTCAAAACCCCGAAAACGAAACTTCGTTTTTCGACTTTTGGCCAGGAATTTCGGATTCCGTCCCACTGTGCGCTGATGGTAACATTTCGTGTAGAAAGAGCGTATGGGTTTCAATCGCGTTTGTTTCTCCTGGCTAACTTATTTAACCTGGCTGACATTCTAGAAAAAAAAAAAAAACTATTGCACCTATCAAGCTTAAATTTTGTTGGCTTATTTCACACTTGTATAGCCTTCGTAGGAACCGGTTTTATAAATTTTTATTGATATTTAATCTATTGTTTAAACAATTTGAGTTGAAAAAAAGATCGAAAATTTCAAAAGTCTGCCTTTTTGTTTTTTGTCATCGCATGTGAATAATTCTCGGTCGGACGATATCGACAATTTTATATTTCACTGATTTCGTAACTTTTTCTATTTCGGATGGTCCACAGTTGAAATATCGTATCAGCCAAATCCAAGCAGGGGTAATTTCACGCGGCCATACCAGCAAGATTTACCATAAAAAGATTGTCTGTATTGCCTCGAAAACTACTTCGTTACGTATTCAAAGTTTCGAATTAATGACCAAATTTTACTACGAGGAAAAAATTCTTGAAAAAAGTCATTTTTATAACGCATGCATGAAAAAGTTGCTTGTTTGGGGCTCTGGAGCGGTCATATTGTGGCACTTTCCTGACGTTTGAGTAGGCGATGCCAACATGAAACAATATTGCATGCCAAACGTGCGCACTGCGTTTTGCGCACATCGAGCGTGCACAACATGATTCTTGTTACGCACGGCGTGCGAACAAGAGAATTTCATAATGATTCATCCCTGTCGACGCGCTACTCCGTGCATACTGCTGAATCGATTCGATGTTTTTGGTATGGTTGTTTACATTGACAACAGAGCCCCACAAGCAACTTTTTCATGCATTTGTTATAAAAAATAGCGTTCGATACTCCCGCGAAGTGAGGCGTTTAGGGTTGTCCGATGTCTTCAGCACTCACCTTCGTCTCGGCTGCCGCCTCGACTACGGTTCGTGCTGAAAACATCGGACACACCTATAAACGCCTCACATTTCGCGCTCGTATCGAAATCTACTATTAAATGGCATACTCCCCCCTTGAAGCACCAACAGCGCTTTACGAGTAAGTCCTAAATTTTCGGAAAATATAAAGAACGGTTCATTATTGCGTCGTACATTGCTCAAATCTAGTATGAGCGAGTTCTGGCGCGAAGTAACCAATTACAAATATTATCTATACCTGAACAGTTTTCTCACATTATCTGAAAATTAAAATATTTATTTTTCAAAAACCGTCGGTAGTACCATAGATATAAGGTTAGTAGATTGGTCAAGTTCGCCAGTAGAAACAGTGTCGCGATACGAATGTAGGCGGAGCGGCAGTCGAAAATATCTTTTTCGTGTATTTCGCTTCAGCACGCTATTTTATCAACAGAATTGCGTTCTGGTAAACGATCTGCTCACATCGATCGATAATATAGATTTTAATTTTAGCCACAGATTTTTAATATCTGCGCATTATTCAGTGCTACCTGACAACGTAAAATGTTATGATTTGTAGCATAGTATATGAGCAAACAATAGCTAACAGTTGAGCTGCAGCATATGCGGTCACCCTCAAAAAAATTCATATGGGGCATTCCATGCCAAATCATCCGGGTCCTGACCCTCGACTACTCAGATGTGGTCCGCGATTTTTTATTTCATTCTTCGGATTTTTCAAAATAAATTCGAGTGCGTAATGAATTTTCAAAGTTTTTTTTTCAACACCTCGATGGCTGTGAACAAAAAATCTGAAAAAATTATCAAAAATTCTGTATCAGAAATTAAAATTTTTTAGCCAAAATTCATCGTGTCTGGACTTTCGCTTCAATCTGTTATTTTTGGTTGAAAAATCTTCATTTCTGACACAGAATTCTTGAGAATTTTTTCAGATTTTTCGATCACGGCCATCGAGGTGTTGAAAAGAAGAAAAAACTTTGAAAATTCATAACGCACTCAAATTTATTTTGAAAAATCCGAAAAAATTGTGATCGCTAATTAGAGTCAGCGGAATGATTTAAAAAATCGCGGAACCAGATCTGAAAAAAAGAGGGTTAGGACCAGGTCGATTTGGCATGGAATGCCCCATATATATGAGTCCACCAATTACCTATGAACGATTCGTGGCGAAAATCTCAATTTGTCTGCCATTTTGATATTTTGTATAATATTATATAATAGTATACAGGGTGATTCAGTTTGACCGGACCATATTGAATGGGCATATTCCTTGTCGAATTCTAAGACTAAAATTCCTTAGCGAAAAATTCCGGAGATCAACGGTGCGCGAGTTATTAACCCTAGAAGGAGTATGTGGGGGCCATATGGACCCCATTCCCATCGCAAAATGCGCTCTTGAAATCGCAGGCAGCATTCTCGGGTCTGGATTCCTCCATATTTCACGAATTTTGGTGTTTGAAATTTGACTTTATTTCACACCATTCTATTCCTTATTGAAAAACGAAAAGATTCATCTATATATGAACCCGATTATCGTTTATAGAAAGCATTTTACACAAAGGAAACGCGTGGGGTCACACGGACCCCACATGCTCCGTAGAGAGCAAAAAAAAAACGACATGCCTCGTCTAGGGTTAAATATCTTAATCCGGCTATAAAGTATCTTTTTCATCAATAAAAACGGATATCGGGTGTTAATTTTCACTTCAACAATTCCGTTTTCAATCTTTGGCAGTCAGATCGTCCGCTCCTTAGTTTTCAGTTGCCTAGGTCCACCGTTTCATAGTTTTTTTTTTCTCAATTTTTCAATTTTTCAATTTTTCACTAAGAAACTTTAGTCTTAGAATTCGACAAGGAATATGCCCATTTAATATGGTCCAGTCAAACTGAATCACCCTGTATACTTTGATGTATAAAAATCCCCCAAGTTTCAGACCCCAAAGCCGTTCACCATGGATATAATTCACTTTTACATTCGAATTATTATCGTGCCCGTATCATGGAAAAAAAAATCATCCAACATGTTTTTTGAGTGAAAACAAAAAATTAATTTTTCGAAAAACACATGATAATCACCCTGTTAGCATGAAAAACATGATATAAGTCGCTAGCCTAACGGAGCGCATTGCATTTGTAAGGTACTTATACATTGTATATAGCTGTAGTATGATGTCAGCGCGTCGTAAGTCTGAAAATCGGAATTCAGAATTAGGCCACGTGGTGTCTTTTGTTGGTAAGAAATTTAGCATTTTACCAACAGAATATTTAGATGATTCGAGTACACGGGTATATTTTTTGACTATATCGATAGATGTTCTATCTTACCACCAAATATAGAGGGCAGCATTCGTTGTCACTATTATTTTGTGATATACTGCTATATATCACTCCGAATTTTCTCAACTTGTCCAATCTACTAACCTTATATCTATGGTAGTACTTTAATTTAAATTTTCCCACCGGGTCTAGACATGTTGCCGAAGATAGTTATTTTGTTTCGATGAAAAAAAACATTGTCTTCTTCGTGATACGAATAGTTATTCTATTTTTTTTACGAAAAATGGGAATCGTAATGTCTATAAGATCATCCTTATGAATTCATTGATGGGTTGAGAAGTAACAATAACTTGATTATCTGAATAATCTTTTTCGAGGTAGATACTAAGTCCTCCGAGAGGTTGGACACTTTTTTTTTTTTTTGAAAAAATCATCAGAAGCCATTTTTTTTTTTTGACAAATTATGCCGTCGGATACATCGTGGGGTCGCATCTCATTCTATTCATGATGTGACCCAACGATAAATCCAACGGCATAATTTGTGGAGAAAGAATGGCTTTCATAATTAAAAAAAAAAAGTGTCCAACCCTTCGAAATCGTGAAGTTTGAGCTATAAATGAAAAAATCATACCGCAATTGATAACTAATCACGTTTTTTGTATTTTTTTCTCTCAAAGTATAGTTAAACAAAACTTGAGAAAAAAAAAAAAAAACACCTCTGTTGTGTGGGGACGGGTTTATAACAAATTAATTGGTTTTGAAGACAAATTTGAATGAGCTTTATTATTGATACAAGCTGTTTGGCGTTTAGAATAAGAGTGAAGATCCGAATGTCGCAACTTGCGTTGCTACCCATCAGTCAGCGAGATGCTGACGCAAGGTATTTTAGCATAGGCGTATAGGACGCCGTTAAAGTGTCTCAAAGGCATGAGCGCAAAAGGCAAGGTGTCTAATCTTGAACTACTCTCCACTGTAGTTCGCAGAAACTGAAGATTAATAAGAATAATGAAATGGAGAATTATTGGTATCGCGATGTTTTGTTTCCGGTAGAAGGCGAGACATCCCGATCTTGTCTAAAATTTTAGTATTTGAATTTATCGTTAAATAGCAATGATTTGATTATAACAATGGCTTTGGCTCCTGGTTCTACATACAATTTTAACTCTCCGAATTTAAATGTACCTAGTCCTGGCCCAAATACCGCTGCCCTTTTTTTTAGTAATGTATTCAATTCTTGATCATCCCTGTTTATTTCTCCCGTCATTTTGTTTTGTTGCCCCCGAGTTGTCGTCGTTGATTTTTTTGGGAATGCTGGTGGCCACCGCTCGAATGCCTCCAGCCATTCTCTTCCCATCAATAACCCGTATCCTTCTTTAGTCACATAGATATCCAAATATCGTACGTCTGAGTCTAATTCTATTTTTATCTTCGGCAACTTCTCTATCGGTTTGAACAGGGAATGATCATAAAATCTCATATACACGTCTGTTTCTACTATTTCTCGATTGGGAAACAATTTTTCCTTTTCTTTTTCCGGTATAACCGTATAATACGCGCCAGTATCTACCTCTACATCCAGCATTCGCTCACCTACTTTCATTCGCAAGGTGCTCTCTCTACCGTTCGGTCCTGCTTTAATCATGTGTAGGTTTCGGAATGCGTCGTCTACTCGCTCTTCTGTGCCGTCTTCTTCACTCTCGCTGTCCATCCGCTGTTGTGCATCGTTGCGCATCCAGTGTTGTTGTCTCGGTTCCCTCGCACTCGATCTGCTCCGGCATACTTGTATCATATGCCCGCGTCTCCCGCACCCATCGCAATTCGTCGTATTGAACCGACACTCCCGTGCGAAATGTCCCTGTCGACCACAACAGTAATATGTGTTTGTGCCGACGGTGTTGCTTTTTCCCGCGGCGTTGGCTGTTCTCGCGCCCCCGCCTCTTCTGTCGTCTCGTCCTCTAGTTCCTCTTCTTTGCCACGTTTGTCGATTTGTGCTCGACATTTTCCACAATTTATTCTTCTCTTGCGTTTCCCCTTTTGCATTTACCCGAGCGTCTTCGGTATCAATCGCCGTAGTCCGGGCCTCTTCGAATGTCTTAGAATTTGCTTTTAGCACTTCGAACCGTGTCTGCTCGTTAGCCAATCCGTTAATAAATTGATCTATGCACGCTTCGTCCTCGCTCGCGAATTTACACTTAACTGCTTCCTGTCTCACTTGCGCCACAAACTCCCGTATATCCTGTGTCAGTGCTTGCTTCATCTTGCGGAATCTGCTGCGTTCGTTTAGATGATTTTTTGGTGGAAAGATTTTTTCTTTGAGAATTTTTATGAGTTGTTCGTATGATTTTTTTATGACTTCTTCCGGGGGGCGGCACTCGGCTCTGATCGCTGAATATGTTTCGGCGCCAAGCTTGGTTAGGAGAATTGCTGCCTTCTGCTTATTGTCACTGATATTTGCTGCAATTAAATATAAGTCCAGCCGTTCCAAAAATTCTTCGATGTCGTCTTTCTTTCTGTCGAAAGCTTCCAAGGAATTCAGTTTTGTGTTGTCTTCTTTCTCTAGGTCGGCCTTGACGATCTCTCTCAATTCGTTTCGGAGTGTCTCGATTTTTGACCCTTCTGCCTGTCTTTCGATTCCTGTGAGTTGTCCTATCCAACTCACTAATTCTTGTTTACTTAATTCATAGATCCAACTGGTTTTTCCTTCCTGGATAGCCTTGCGGATCTCTTTTTTCGACATACGCGATCGCGTTTTCAGCCTTTCGTGTGCTTTCCGTGTGCTCCGTATACCCGTGTACTATTCCTCAATCCTCGTCGCCACTGTAAGGTAGGTGAATAAGCGTAGCCGATATAGGTGGGATTGAATTTATTAGGCTGATCCGCTTAGGTCCGAAGGCGAGACCCAACTGTCTCTCGATGACCAGTCGCGGTGTACACATACATACATTACATCTCTATTTCACTATACTACATTATGTTACCATACGATTGTAACCTTGACTATCAACTATTATAAAATTAAATAACTGAATAATAACTGTTAAAATCATAGTGATAACTCCAATAATCAATGATGGTAATCATTACCATCAGAGCTCGTAAAATTTTTCTTCCTATTTTCGCCAACAATCGCTAATTATTATCGTCGTCGTCGTCGTCGTCGTCGTCGTCGTCATCGTCATCGTCATCGTCATCGTCATCGTCGTCGTCATCATCATTATCATTATTATTATCATTATTATTATTATTATTATTAATATTATTATTATTATTCCCGTGTCGGGCTTGCTGGTCCCGCATCGGGCGCCTCCCCAGGTGGCAGATAGCGGGACGCTCTTCAGGAACGAAGAGTACCGACTTGTTCGGGGCGGACCAAAACCAGCACACACACACATATACACTAGGGTGGGCCGAAAATCCGCTTTTTTCGAAATGAGATGATTAATACCGAAAATATTATTCTTGGCAGTATCAAAAAAATGTGTGCGAAAGGAAAAAATTTTAGGTCGTCATCTCAAGGTCGCCAAAGTGCGTCAAAGTTCGAATTGATGAAAATATTTTTTTTTTCACATATTTTCAAAGGAAATTCAATTCTCTACAAAAAAAAAAGGTCCTTAGGTTGATCTATGTCAATGCAATAGTTTCTGAGATATTTGGAATTTTTGCTGAAAATTGTAATTTTGCTAGATATATTTTTTCTTTCATGAGTAAATTTTTTCTTTTTTCTTTTTTTTTCTTTTTTGATAGGAAATGCAATCCTCTACACAAAGAGTCCTCGCAAGCCGTACTGCATAAATATTATAGTTTTTGCTACAAAAATTGGTTTGATAGTCAAAATTATAAACGCAGAGCATTATAGTGATTTTTGCAATAAAAATTGGTACTATAGTCAAAATTAGAAAGAAATAAACGAAATGAAGGAATAATGAATCGTTATACGCTTATAGAAAAAGTCAATTTTTATTTATCAAGATTTGTACTACCGTATCTAGAAATTATAATGCTGTTCACTTTGAAATGTTGGATTTCACTGTCGAGATTTCGAAGTCGCGCGAATAAGTCCATCTCTTGATCCGTAGCTACAAACTCTATTCGCAGCTTCAGTCACGAGTTTAACACTACGTTCTACTGCTTGCGTGTGACAAGGGAAATTTTCAAATTCCTACTCTCATATTAATTCGTGATCATTATTTGCCAATATTTGTCTTAATCTATCAAACCAATTTTTGTTGCAAAAATCACTACTTCCAGCCGAACCTGCGATTAACTGAAAAACTATTATATTTATGCAGTACGACTTGAGGACTCTTTCTGTAAAGGATTGCATTTCCTATCAAAAAAGAAAAAATTTACCTATGAAAGAAAAAAATATATCGAGCAAAAGGACAATTTTCAGCAAAAATCCCAAATATCTCAGAAACTGTTGCATTGACATAGTTCAACCTACGGACCTTTTTTGTAGAGGATTGAATTTCCTTTGAAAATATGTGAAAAAAAAAAATATTTTCATCAATTTGAACTCTGACGCATTTTGGCGACCTTGAGATGACGACCTAAGCTTTTTTCCTTTCGCACACATTTTTTGAATACTGCCAAGAATAATATTTTCGGTATTAATCATCTCATTCCGAAAAAAGCGGATTTTCGGCCCACCCTAATATACACCTCTCACAAACATCGACACAGACACGCCCGAGGGTTAACTGAACACGGAGTGATGGCTGTAAAACCTGACCGTCGCCCTTCGTTGTGGGCGGCCTTGGTGCGGGGCGGCAGAGGGTACCCCGAGAAAACCAGGTTCGATGCTCCTGGGCCGCTGGATAGTACAGGGGCCCGGGTCCCCTTAGCCAGGTGGACCTGGCTGCCCTATCAGCCAGCGAATAATCCCCATGCTGTTGTAGTGCCGGGTGGCGCCCGGACACGGCCATGCAGCAGCAGCGGGGGGGCCTTGGTGAGGCCACTGGTGCTCCGTGGTGGGGGCGTCTGCGGCGGAGCCAGGGCGGCGGAAGGGTACAAAGCAGTTCATCCTCAAACTACACATACACACACACAAAGGGAAGAACGGGAGGTAAAAATTGAAATGAATGCACAAAAGGAAGGAAATGGTCTGAATGCATCAAAAAATTCGGGGCGCCCAACCCTACAGCAAAAGGAGGAGAAGACAGACGGACGTACGGTGAACGCACCGGTGTTCCGTTTCGGCCTCAAGGACCTTGAGGGAGGCCAACTGCAGGACAACATCATGGGGAACATAAATCCTTTCAGACGGAGCTCAATAATGCGGAGATCACCTGAACCGCCAGACAAATCGGAAGGTTCGACAACAAGCGTCCACACCGAGACCCCTACCAGAGGGGAGCCAAACACGGAGAAAGAAAGCGCTGAAAGACCGGAAGACGCAGCTGACGCAGACCAACCAAAAGAAACCGACGGAAAACTTGCGGAAGTAGACCTCGAGAGCACCGGTAACGGACTCACACAGAAAGGTCGCGTCTGGGAGGCAGAACCTCTAAGAACGCACGACGACGAAGGCAACCAACTTGAACGGTGCCGGGAAGCGCTGAGAAAAATGAAAGCGGCCACGACCCGTCAAAAAAACGTCAGCAACGACATTAAAAATGGGCTGCTAGAGCTGGAAGATGCGATAGATGCGCTTACCCACCTCAAAATAGCAAGGGAAGCGGCTGAGTCCAGAAAAAAAGAACCCGGAAACGACGCAAAACAGACGTCGCCAGAAGGGGGAAAAAAGAGGGCAGCTTCGAGCCCACTACAACAAGAGGGCGAAAAGAAGAAAAGAGAGGCAAGGGGCGCAAGAGAGGAGACCCCAAGAGGAGCTCAAGATGGGGACAACAGGCCCTGGATCGAGGTCAAGAGAAAGACCCTGAAAAAGAAAGACAAAGATAAAGATGTGGAAAACCATGGCAAAAGCACGAGCCCTAAGACCACCCAGGACAACGACAAGAGGGAGGCCAGAAAGAGGGCAGAACTCGTCGCGAAGCTATCTGCATTAAGCCCGCAAAAAACAAGAACTACGCCGAGATCCTGAGGAACATCAAGGAAAAGGTGGTCCCAGGGGAGGTCGGCGCGGAAGTTAAAGCCATCCGCCAGACTCGGAACGGTAATGTCCTACTGGAGTTCGGAAGCAGTACGAAAGACCTGCAACAAATTAGCGCCGCGCTCACTACCGCCCTGGGTCAAACTGGCTCCGTGAAAAACCTAGTTCCGAAGACCTCGATTGAGATCAGGGATCTAGACTGCCTTACGGAGGTACAGGACGTCGAGGAGGCTCTGAAGAGGGATTTCCCCGAAATCGGTGACTTCAGAGTGTACCTGTCAGCGCCAAACGCGCGAGGACAACGGATGGCTGTCGTAGAAATGGGAGCCAAGGCAGCGATGCAGTGTTTGCACCAGAGAGCCCGTATCAAAATTGGATGGGTTAACTGCAGAGTCCGGCAGAGGGCAGAGGTACCCCGCTGCTACAAGTGTCTCGGTTACGGGCACTCCGCGAGAGCCTGCAAAGGCCCCGACAGGAGCAAGACGTGCTTCAAGTGCGGAGCGGACGGCCACAAGGCGAACAAGTGCAGCGCTCCAAAGCACTGCGTGCTCTGCGCGGACAAGGGCGTAGAACAACTGGCTCACGCTCCCGGAACCGGCCGATGCGAAGCTTTCAGAGAAGCCCTGGAGGAGGCTAGGAAGAACCTGAAGTGATCCGCATCCTACAAGGAAACCTCAACAGGAGCAAGACGGCGAACGATCTGCTCTATCAACTGGTCCACGAAACCAAAGCGGACGTGCTGCTCATCAGCGAGCAGTATCAAAACCGGGAATCACCGTCCTGGTTCTCTGATTCACTCGGCACCGCCGCAATCTGGATACCGGACCCGGCCAGGGTACCGGTGAAGAGCCACGGCAGGGGAAGAGGTTACGTTTGGGTCAAACACGAGAAGGTGACGTTCTTCAGCTGCTACCTTACGCCTAACGAAAGGATCCAGGATTTCCAGGCCAAAATGGACGATCTGAAGAACGCAGTGCGCAACACCAACGGAGATGTCATTGTGGCCGGAGACTTTAACGCCAAAGCGCTCGAATGGGGCATGCCCTACCCAGACACCAGAGGCGGACGAATACTGGAAATGGCGGGAAGAACGAACCTTCTTGTCCTCAATGCAGGAAGAACCACGACGTTTCGCCGCCCTGGGTACACCGAGACGATCCCGGACATATCCTTCGCCTCCGAACACCTGGTGCCGCGAATCGGGAAATGGGCAGTAATGGAAAGGTACACCGGCAGTGATCACCAATATATCACCTTCGACCTGCTGGAACGACCGGGTGAACAATCAAACCCCAACAAAGGCCCGACAAGGTGGAACGTGGAAAAAATGGATGAAGAGGTTTTTGCTGCAGAAATCAACAAAAATATGGAAAGGAGCGAGGGTGCAGACACGGACGAAGAAGCAGCCGCTGAGGAACTCGTAGCCTCTACTATGGGGCTCATCACTGCCGCATGCAAGGCCGCCATGCCGAGGAACCGCCCTCGGCACGACAAACCCCCTGCATACTGGTGGACCTCGGAAATAGCGGAACTGCGGAGAAACTGCCTGAAATTACGCCGAAAAGCGCAACGTGCGGCGAACCGAGCCGAGGCTAACCGCATCTCTGCGGAACACAAGGCCGCGAAGAAACAGCTGCGAAAAGCCATCCACACGAGCAAGGCCCACTGTTGGAAAAAGCTCTGCGAAGATATAAACGAAGACCCGTGGGGCTTGAGCTACAAAATTGTGACCCGCAAGCTCGGAGCCTTAAAGTCACCCAACATCCTAGACGCGGCTACCATGGACAACATCGTCACAAACCTGTTCCTCAGTCACCCTGTGGAAGCACGGACGAAGATAGACGCGGACGTAGACACGCCCCCGTTCAGCCGGAAGGAGCTGGAAGACGCCGTCCTATCCCTGCGCAACAAGAAAGCATCCGGCCCAGACGGCATACCGAGCGAAGTGCTCAAAATGGTGTACCGACAACGACCGCTTCTGCTTCTTGACATGTACAATGCGTGCCTCACAGCCGGTATCTTCAGCACTCGCTGGAAAGTAGCGCGATTGGCGCTTATTGACAAAGGCAAAGGGGGGGATCCCAAGTCATCATCATCCTATAGACCACTGTGTATGCTGGACACGGCTGGAAAGGTCCTGGAAAAGCTACTACGCTCTCGGCTGCATGCAGCGATCCGCGCCGCTGGAGACCTCTCACCTGCACAATACGGTTTCAGGAAGGGACGATCGACAGTTGATGCGATTCTGGAAGTGACCGAGGCTGCCAGAGGAGCGGAGGGCCGGAACCCGTTCTCGCGGCGGATGGTCTTACTCGTGATGCTTGACGTGAAAAACGCGTTTAACTCCGCCAGATGGAAAGATATACTGGAGGCACTGGAGTCTGACTTTCACGTGCCAAGCTACCTTCAGCGGATGTTTCGGAGTTATCTGAAAGATCGCGCGCTAGTCTACAACACCAAGGACGGGCAACGAAGGGTGGCGGTAACAGCAGGGGCGGCTCAGGGGTCGATTCTAGGACCGGATTTCTGGAACGTGGCCTACGACAGACTACTCCGCATAGAGGTGCCGGAGGAGACAAGCCTGGTTGGGTACGCAGACGATGTAGCAGCCCTTATTTCGGCCCGCAGCGTTGAACAAGCTCAACTCAAACTGAACCAGGTAATGCGGAGCATCAACAACTGGATGACGACACACGGACTGGCTCTGGCGCTGAACAAAACTGAAATTGTCATACTTACCAAGAAGAGAATCGCGACGGTTATACCCATGCGAGTCGGCGAAGAAGTCGTGGTGACCAAACGAACCGCGAAATATCTAGGGGTCCTCGTGGACAACAAATTGAGCTTCTTCGAGCAAATCAAAGCCGCCGCAGACAAGGCAACCAAGGGAGTCACAGCGCTCAGTAAACTGATGGCCAACGTCAGCGGGCCTAAGTCCAGTAAGCGACGACTGCTCATGTCCGCGGTACAGTCCGTACTCCTGTATGGTGCCGAGGTGTGGGCGGATTCACTGAACAAGGAGAAATACCGGAAGCGATTGAGCCAAGTGCAGCGGAGATCCGCGCTCAGAGTCGCCTCCGCATACCGAACAGTCTCTGAACCGGCTGTTCTGGTTATCGCTGGAGTCATCCCTGTCGCACTTCTTGCAATGGAACGCAAGGTAGTGCACCAGAAAAAAACCGAGGTCGGGAGACAGCAAGCAAGCGAGGAAGAAAGGGCCCGCACGCTCCGCACCTGGCAGACGGCATGGGAAGAAGAAACGAGAGGACGATGGACCGCGAGGCTCATACACAGCATCGAAACATGGATCGGAAGACAACACGGAGAGGTCGACTACTACTTGACGCAACTACTGTCAGGGCACGGGTACTTCAGATCTTACCTGCATAGAATGGGAAAGGCTAGAAGCCCTGAGTGCATATACTGCCCCGGGGTAAAGGACGATGTCGAACACACGTTCTTTGCCTGCGATCGATGGATACAGGAACGAAGACGCCTCGAAGCGGAAGTCGGAGAACAGCAGAGCCCGGAAGGAATCGTAGATACGATGCTGAAGAAAGACGAGCACTGGACGCTAGTGTCGCGCCACGCCCAAAATATCGTGCGGAGTAAAAAAAATGACCTGGATCAGGACAAAAACAAAGAACAAACCTAGAAAAGAAAATTAGGAGCGAGCCCGAAGGGCGAAGATGAAAAGGCCTACCTTGAAGTAATGTGTAAAACGGTTCCGAGGTAGTGTCCAGGAGAAGTTAGGTGCAGTTTAGTGGGTATACCATACCTGGGGAGTCCCACACACGGGGAAGCGCTGACAGCTTCCCTATGGTGCGTAACGCATTCTCCACCTACCTAGAAAAAAAAAAAAAAAATTATCATTATCGTTATCGTTATCGTTATCGTTATCGTTATCGTTATCGTTATCGTTATCGTTATCGTTATCGTTATCGTTATCGTTATCGTTATCGTTATCGTTATCGTTATCGTTATCGTTATCGTTATCGTTATCGTTATCGTTATCGTTATCGTTATCGTTATCGTTATCGTTATCGTTATCGTTATCGTTATCGTTATCATTATCATTATTATTATTATTATTATTATTATTATTATTATTCTTGAAAAGTTCTTGTCTTTACTATGTAGTTTTTATCATAAGATTGGTAACTTTAACTACTTTTGATGGTAAATGTAACTATCTAGATTGTAAATCGTACGATCGCTCGATTTTAGGAATTATCATCTTATATTATATTGACTATAATACTTAAATTATTATGTTTATCATCTTAACTTTTACAAATTTAATTACCATCTAAGATAGTAGGATCTACAAAACAAGTCTTGTTGGCGCTAATATAAAATTCTCTCCGTGTATACGCCACACAAGCTCCGTTTACTTTGTCTGTATGTTATCCAAGAGGCATCAAAATGAAAAATAATGTCGGACTACCAGCATGTTGTAAATGCCAACTTCAGAAAAAGTGCCGTATGATTCTTATACTGCTTCAGACTTGAACGATGTGTGATAAATTTTTAATATCAATTTCAGGAACGATGTTTTGCAATCACCACTTTCGACTGATTAAACGATGTAGGACGAATCTAACTTCAAATCTTGTCTCGTCCATTCCTATAAATTTATGAGATATAATAATGATAATCGTAGGAAACTTTTTAAAACTGGTTTTATCAGTTTGGAAAATCAATCACAGAATCTATGATTTATCACGTTACGTAAAACTTTACATACAAGTTTTCGGAAAATAATGCTGACATTCCAATATATCTCATCCGTAAAAAGGTATATGGGGGATTCCACGTCAAATCGAACGAAAAAACGAGATTATTTCCCTGACCACTTTTGATGTTTTCGCCTTTTTACCCTATTGAAGTTTGTATTGAAAGCATCAACTCTGAATTTTTTCAGATTTTTCTGACCAAACATTTTTTCACCACAGCTTGTCGAATAATCAGCTTTTAACGATTTCGCGATTTTTCAAGTTAACATAGCTTGAAATCCAGATGTCATATGGAAAAAGTTCTAACACAAAAGTTTCACATCTTTCTATGAAATTTTTGAAAATAATTGTTTGTGATTTTTTATGCCCTGTTAAAGTGTAGTTTTGATGAAAAATCTTCGAAAATCTCTTGTAACAAAAAAGTGCCCTAATCGAATTGGCTGAAATTTTTACACAGCATGTCTTCTTCAATACCAAAGATTGTCTGTAAGTTTTATGATAGGCCGAACAGTAGTTCACAAGTTACAAGTAAGAGTTTACATGGAACTGTAGAATTTTTCAGCCATATACTACAATATGGCGGTATGAATGTTAAACACAATCCGTATTACGATACGCAACGCATGGTTGATTCCCTACCTTGTTGAATAAGCTTGAAAAATATTGTCCGGCAGTTTGAGATTCACATATCATGTCAGGAATTGTAATAAATGATAGACTGAAGTTTAATTCTCAAGAAAAAGGTTTTATTAAAGTAATATTTCCTGGTATTTCAACTATCTATTGATGATTATTGGCCAGAGTTGCCGGTTTTTTTCAAATTTTATGGACGTCTGACTCTGTCGCATAAGAGAATATTTTGCTGCTCATAACACCATTGGTGCCAGGGACGAAACAATTTTTTTTTTTTTTTTTTGCATACCCGGGATTGACTTTGCATTTTCGAATTGTGGCCGCAATAGTATATTGTGTACCAAGGGCGTAAAGTGAGCTTTTTTAGACCGAGTGTGGGGTTTGCAGTACAAGCCAGAGGCGAGGTAGCACGAGTCGAAGACGAGTGCGTCTGCGAGCCGAAGACGAGTACTGCAACCACACGAGGTCAAAAAGCCCACTTAGCCCTTGGTGCACACCATATTTTTTGTGACATCACGATTTTCGCGTTTTTGAGCGATTTTAAGGAAGCGGGGAAAAAATCGGTAGTGCGCAAAAAAGTCAGCAGCGGGCAAAAAAAGTTCATTATTGCCCGCTAAAAGTAGCGGGCAAAAAAAGTTTATTATTGCCCGCTGAAAGTCGGTAGCGGGCTAAAAAGAACTTTTGTTGCCCGCGACCGACTTTTTTTGCTCGCCGGTACAAAAACGTCGATTTTACGTGTGAAAATTTGTTTGTCGGGTGGAAGTTGCAAACTTAATATTAAACACGTAAAGAATGATAATATTATACAGTCGGACCCCGCTTATTTCAACTTCACTTATTTCAAGTTTCACGTATATCAAGTATTTCTGCTTCACTTATATCAAGATTCTGCTTTCTCCTACCCCCCACCATAACACGCATTTCCACGAATCCAAGATAGTACCCGCCCGTTTCGGTGCGCAGTGGGCAGTGCGCCGCAGTGCGACGAAGGAGTGGGGACCCCTCATTTCTTGATATAAGTGAAGCAGCTCGGTCCCGACGACTTGATATAAGCGAGGTCCGACTGTACTCTTCGATTGACGACGGGATCGTACTTGAAACGTCGATTGAAGATATAAACAGCACGCAAAAGAATTGAACATCGCGCTCGAGTTTGTAGCCGTGCCACGTGCAGGGTAAGCAAATAGCTTGCTGCGCCGCGAAGTTTGAAGCGAATAATCACCGAGTTCTCGGCACTGCGTGGATGTTTGTTGATATATCTTCTGAACCACTACTCCGCCCACTATAAAATTTTCAGACAATCTTTGACATTGAAAAAGGCACGCTGTGTATAAATTTCAGTCAATTCGATTAGGGCACTTTTTTGTTACAGATGATTTTCGAAGATTTTTCATCAAAACTATACTTAAACGTGGTATGAAAAATGCGAAAAAAATACTTTCGGAAGGTTCACAAGAAAACCTTCAATTTTCGTAAAACAACTTTTTTCATATGTCTTCCAGGTTTTGAGTTACGTAGGTGCGCAAAATCGAAAAAATCAAAAAATCAGTTTATTCGATGAGCTGTCGTGAGAAAATACTGGCTCAAAAAAATCTGAAAAAATTCACAGTTCATCTTTACAACATGTACTTTGATTGTGTCAAAGGGCAAACAGATCGATAGGGGTGAGGGAAATCGACCGTTCGATTTGACGTGGAATCCCCCATATAGAAAAGTGTATTTTAGTCACTTTCGGTCTTCAGTGAGAAATTACACATTCCAATGATTGACCTCTGAGTAATTGTTCTGTAAACACCTCCAAATAAGAATTCCAATCGGCACAATGCGAGTGAAATCTGTCTACACATGTCATAAGAAAAGTTCCGGGACTTTCTTCGAACGTATCGCGAATTTCCGGCCTATGGGTCAAGTATAAGTTATGCGATATATTACTGAGAGACGGTCATTCGAAAATAGATTTTTAATGATCACTCGCATAAAGGTCGTAATCTGTAATGTACATGCCGTGGAATATACGACTATCGATAAGCCGAGCTAACGAGTCGTGAATCAAAAATCTTACAATTTTATTAGTCCGCGCGCTAGACATTCACCTCGGAATAGGCGGATCCTTCATGGATGATGATGAAAGTTTGGCAATCCCTTTGAAATCAAATTAGAATCAAAGTTCACCACCTGAAAACACTTGCTTTTTTTCTCCAATTTAAAATCTCAAAATCCGAAATAATTCACAGCTGTAAAATAAATTCAAGCTGATAAAAAACTCCAATAACTTTCAATCCTGTCACGAACCCTTCGCAAGATAAATGCCGATGCACAAAATACGAATAAAATATTAAAATAATTTTTTCGGGATTTATAAATCAAATAATTCAGGGCTGTAAAATAAATTAAGACGGATGCAAAACTGTGATAACTTTTCCCTTCGAGAGATAAGTATCCAGGCGCGCTAGACGATATAACGTTGAAACCTTGGAATACGTGGATCCCTGAAAGAAAAAGAGTTCGTGACAGGATGGCAAGTTATTAGAGTTTATCAGTTTCAATATATTCTACAGCTGTTAATTATTTCAGATTTTTAGATTAAAAAAAATGCACATTTTTCTGTGTTGAATGAAAAAAAAATAGAAAGTGTTCTCCGGTGATAATCTTTGATTCTAATTTGATTTCGAAACACAAAATCGTAAGTTTTCACATCTGATCTGGTATCCATCGTTATTTATGTAATCTCCAGCTTATTAATTATACTTGTGTGATTACAATCGTAAAAATTTAAATTCAAAAGCTATTTTTCATAATTGTCAATTCAATTAAAAACTAAGACCGATGAACACGAGGTTTCGTGTTTCGAATTTAATAGTTCCTTGTAATAACCGATATATTTTTTCGGCTTCAATTAAGTCCACAAGTGGCGCCAGGCGCCTAGAATAGAAATACAACTAATTATAGGAAATAATGGGAAATTGTACTCCCTAATGTTGTACTTAACTTATTGTTAGTAACTAAGTACACAATATGTTAACAGATTCTGAGGATGGCCGGCCATGCTCCAGCCGAAACGTTGGACTAATAAATGAAATTTTCATAACATGATTGTCACACCCGTTATTTTCCTTTTGTTCTGTATTATTTCAGGAGAATTTTATTGAAAAAATGCGGCAACTGCGGCTCCCTTGACAGGCCTATTGAAGACATCATGTAAGTCGTTTCTCCGTGAGTAGTATAGATATGACAGTTCTGGATCCAGCCTTCTTTACCGGCCATCAGGCAGTCGGTAACCTACTGGCCGCGTGGGTAAGTTACCGACAGTCGGATGGTAACGATCGTCGATCATTGCTACCGGCAATCGGCTGGCTGCAATTCGCCGTTGTGCGATGGCGCCACTACCGATTGTTACCGATAGTCCGATGGTAACGATCCGATCTTTGGTTACCGATAGTCCGATGGCTGCAATTTCCCCGCAATTTTCCGTCTTGCAATGGCGCCACTAACGATTCGCTTTCGAATGATGGTAACGATTACCGATCTTTTTTTTTTTTTCTTACCGACAATCGATCCAAGATGGCTGAAATATCTAATTCTTAGCTTATATACACGAATTATACTAGCTGAAAATGCTTGAAGAGTGACAGGGTGTTACATATATATATGCAATCAATGACGCGAATTATATGATAATATATATATATATGTTTATTTTCTTATGTCTTAAGTCTAACCTATATTCTAAATGACAACTTTCTGGGTCACTCAAAACCGTATTCGTGAATACGAAGCTGTTCGAGTGGAATCACCCCCGGCGGCGGTGGTATGGCCGGGGATGAGGACCTCGACGACGATGGTGATTCCGGACTCGATCTCGATGAGTCCGAACCGAATGATCGCGATCTACTTCTCCCCCTATCAATGTGCACCGTCTTCGCATCCGAATCTTCCGCATCTTCTTGCGTGGAAGATGTTATATCCGCACATTGGACGGTCGATTGTGCAGCATTTTCGGTCGCGGCAATACGACGCATTGCCCGATCATTTATCTCATATTGCCTCGTGATGCTCTCAATCATCTCGAAATGGATGCTTGACGTTTCGACAACGAAGCGCTCATCCACGTTTTGTTCGCGCAAAATACGCAACACAAGCTGAGCGTTCCGGAGGAATCGCATCCTCAACTCGGCCCTCCGCCGCAGCTGAGCCGCCCGCTGCGCAGGTCTTTGATGAGCTGGATTCATCTGGATTGATCACGCATTCTTATGTTTAAAATCTGTTTAAATTTGAGTATTCAATGCTAACAACATACCTTTTTCACACGTTTAGTTTTGAAATTCTTCTTCTTCTTCTTCTTCTTCTTCTTCTTCTTCCCCTTGATGCTTTTCCCCCACGATTCAATGAACTTTCACTCTTCACCAATCTTTTAGAACTGAAAATTGTCTTCTTGTTTGCAAACCGATCTGGTGGAGTTGGGTTGCACACCACTCCCCCCAAAATAAAATCAAGCCTAACCAACCTGAGAACAGCTTTCAAAAGACTCCACCCCGACACATAAAATAGGCAAGTCTTAATGATCCGACAATAAATATCATTAAGAGGGTTTTTCACTATACTCCCATCACTCGAAAATGCTGAAATCTTGCAAAGATCACAATAATCAAAAGATCCCATCAGAGCTCATAACGAGCCACAAGACTCAAAAAGGTCGAGCAATAAATATCATTCAGGTATTTTTTAGGGTACCTCTATACGCACCTGCGTGCATACCGATCCCCACAATAAATCGCCAGCTCAGTCAATTTCCGACTCTGCTTGAGACCGCACACGAAGTCGTCAATATGGAGCTAATATTAGATCTACAAGGTTTTGGGCGATTCAGTGATAAATTTGTAATAAAAGAGCTGTCTGCAATAAGCATTCGTGCGCATGAGGAATATCAGCAAGATATCACACGCATTCTCTTCAAAGCACCTCGCTCTTGGGTGACTCTCTCACGCGAGTATAAAAATCTCAATTCGTGGCTGACATGGCGTCATCATGGAATACCCTGGATTGCAGGAGAAACACCGTATAGGGATGTAGTGAAAACTGTGAGAAAAGTTGCACAAGATGCGAGGCGCATTTATGTGAAGGGATTGGAGAAGAAACTCTGGATCGAAAAAATCCTCAATGACGACTCGAAACCGGTGATTGATTTAGACGAGCTGGGCTGCCCGAATTTTCGAATACTACGATTGGAATCGCGTGTATTTCGTTGGCATGGAGACTGTCATGGCGATGTACCTGGAGGCTACCATTGCGCCTTCGAGAACGTTCAGAGGTTGAAAAACTGGTATTTGGAGGAGGGGCATAAAAAACCCTCCCCACATGTCCCGAGGGCGGGGGATGATGGCTTAAAAGTCGAGAGCTCGCAGGGCGCTGCATCCGTGCATCTCGACTCCTCACCATTAACACATCTTCCTCGTATATTCGAATCCGCAAACTCTTTTGAACAAGGTAAGAATCCCATTACACGATAATCATATTTAATTATAATATAAAAACTAATTTCGAATTATTCATTTTGTACAGATGGACTTCAGCAGCCTTAACAGCACCAGCCGTCTGGATAATAATCTACCAATGAAAAAGATGTCGGAGCTGAAGGTTGGCGAAAAGTACAATATCACAAGACTGAGGCTTGTGAAAACGAAATTCGACTGTAGAATCATCGCCACTATTGCCAACGAATACATCGTGTTCCTGCCTGCAAGAATCGGAAAGGCTCTAGAGAACGATTCCACTCAGCTGGATCAGTTAAACAATGAGGCTGATCAGAAACGTCTGCAGATACTCTATCTTGGAGGACCATACAATAAATTTGAATTCTGTAGCAAAATCTAAACACACACACACACACACACACACACACACACTAATGTATATATAAATATATATGTAATGGGAATGGGTTAGGGTTGAATAAATAACAATGAAATTGCAATCACATTTATTTATTTATTTATTGTTCCTTTATATATATCCTTTATAGATCCTTTATATAGAATAAGCTTAATCTATAGTTCTCAAGCATATAGAATCCTTAAAATGTGGCTAATTTTTTGACGGTACCGCTGATTGGATTATATTCAACAATGCGATCGTGTATAATCATACAGTAGGCTGAAGTATTTGCTGGAAATGCAACGCTAGTTTCGAATTCCAAACGAATATCCACCGGTCCACTCTTTAACGATTCACTTTGCTTGGAACAGTCTATAGTAATGAGTGGGGCTCTCTCCAAAAAATCACTCTTCGACAAAAGAGGTTCGGATTCCTTATCGTAGTATGAAATTTGAAAGTTTGTGTACATATTGTAGAGAATGGCGTATTGATTGCGAGCAATATCAAGATTCAAATTTCCATAAGGATAGCACTGTGAGTTTAAGAAAAGTTTCACATCTCTAATCATACAATGATCGAATTGACTGGCATTTTTCGTTGCATCGTTTCGTCGTGCAGTTTGGAATCCCAGTATGACGTGTCTCGGTTTCTCTAGCTGTGTAGATGTCTTGACAACCCATACATGTCTCGTTGTTGCAGGCAGCATCGGGTACTCGTACATTTCCCACGAGCGAAAACTCATAGATACAGCCGGATCTTTGGCGATATAATTGAGCATCTTGATTTTTGCAGAATCCGACAGTCTGATGTATGGCAATAACCATTCAATTTTCTCGAGTGAAATTTTGACCCCCTCCAGAGCTGTTTGATGTATGGTGTTTAGATCATTGTTTGATCGCGTCAAAATTAGCTCATGTTTCGCATTGACGATGATTCGATTATAGTCTTCGGCAAATCCGAGCAAAAAACTCAGCGGTATAACAACATCGAAGTATCCTTCGGCGTCGGTTAGTTTATTTTCATTATCCACCAACCAACCGGTGTTTCCCAAAAGATGTTGTTGTCCAGGGGTGAATGATAAGTATCCCTTCATAATACTCGTGATGCCGACATTCTTATTCTGATCAATCTCGTGTCCATTCAACTCGTAACGCATATCGCCAAACATGTGACACACGGCCATATTGACCAATTCTGTACCTGCACTAACAGCGGTGCCGTCTGATTTTGTAAGCCGACCGTAGATGTGGAGTGAACTTTTGCTGGGTAATACACACGCATCTTGATTCTGTACAGATATTCGAATCTCATAGTTATTTCTGAATGTAGATGCAGCATACGGTTGATGCGCGTGTATTTCACAGTGGGCAATCGACTCGTCGAAGGTCACAGGTGTTTGAATTTTTATCATTTTTGTGATGGACATACGCAGATAAAGCAATGGATTCTTATTTTCCACCACAACGAAGTCGAAGTCCTAGGCTCCGGAGAAACTGAGCGTTCTGATGTGTCACTCGAATCGGAGCTGCTCGACGACTGATGATGCTCGGACATGTTATCGAGCTTTTATAACTACTACCAGATTTTCTTGTCCTCTCAAACACAATGCCCATATTATCTCAAAGATTTCACGTGTAATCGTATAGTTACAGTTTCTCTACGAAAATTGATTAATTTGCCGTCCTGATCGACTATTCTCAATTGTATATCGTGTATTGACCGTACGGTGATTGGATGATAAATGACATTTGTCGGCACTTCCACGATCTTATATCCGGGCGGTACGGTTGGGAAAAATTGATGAATCGTATGCACCCGATGTTCATTTATATACGCACCGGTGGTAATATTACACTCAACTCGCAAGGCGTTGACTTTGAGTATGCGAACGGGTAACTGGGATTTATGGGTAATACCACTTTCAAGCTTTTTTGGGGTAAAACCGAGCAATCGGCCGATGGAATCTTTTGGTTCAAAGTTCACAGAATGATTGCATCTAATTTCACTGAGTAACTCATTGTTATTAGCCTTTAGACTGAGATTTATATCCTTAGGTAGTGCCCTTTTCAAATAATTTGCGATATCCTCAATTTCATAGCTCCCGGTGGGTATTGTAATCCCAGCGTCTGGTTCTATATAAAACTTATTACACCCTTCATCTATATTGGGGATTGCATTGAATGTCAGAAGCTCAATGAGTCCGAGAACATACGTCTTTGTTGGTGATAACTCGATAGGCGGAAAATATTGAGTCCTCAACACCGACGATTCTCCGGAGAGTGTCAACGTGAACGAATCAGCCATGACTAATATCACATCGGCGATTCGCATACATTTTATAGTTGTCCGCTGAGAAACTTGAGGCACAGGTGACCGCAAATTACCGTGTTATATTCTTGATATCTCTTATGATTATATTTTACGCTACCAACACCAAGATATTTCATTAGATCTCTAGGTGGTTGTAAATCGCCGAAACTATCGAAATATACCGCATCGTTGCCATTTTTCGTGTACGCAACCCAATGCGTCCCCGGACCATTTTTATCATCGAGATTGATAATTGCAGATTCACGCTTTCTAGGCCCTGAACTGGGTAAATCATTTCGCATGAAAACACCCCGGAAATGTGGAATTTTCATAGCTTTCGCATAGTCGACCAAATCGGTATCTGTGAGGGCTCGATGTGGTAGCTTTATCAGTTTTTTGCAGGCTTCAAATACAGTCCCATACCCTTCTTATATGGTTTCAGGTATAAGCCCTTCCCCAACGCAATCGCCTCCATCGTCGCATTGTGACGCTTGGATTCTTGTAATTGATGTTTGTTTGCTTTAGTTTCATTAACAACCTTTGCTTTACCTGCAGCACCACCGGCTAAAGCACCTGTGGCACTAAGGGCCGCAAATAATGGGATGAGAAACGGTAGTAAACCACCAATTTTCCGGGGGACAGGTAAAATACGAGGCATGCGCACTTTCCCTTTAGACACGGCCGAACGAGCACCCGCCAAAGCTGACTCAATAGCTTTAGGACCCGACTTCATGGATTTTTTTGCCGCTTGTATAATAAATTTCAAAGTTTTTTTTTTGTTTTTGGGGGGTGCTCGCATCTTGACCTTCCGCATACCCATCCCCAGTTTGGATTTTGCTTTCATGGTGTTGGTGACCACCCAGGCGACAGCTTTCTCAGCTGTACCTGCGTCTTTAGCCAAAACCCGATTCCAAGCCCTCTCGGCAAGCACTTTATCAGCCTTATGACGCTCTGCAATATTATCGTGATTCTGGGAGTATGCGATATCGTGCTGCTTGCATGCAGCATCTAGAGCATTGACACCTTGGTCACCGCGAGCTAACCTCTTTGCCAATTTCGTACCAGGTCCGCAGTACTGATAACCGGGAACATGCAATTCAACGGGGAGATTGTTGATGATTTTATTTATTAATCCACAACCACTTCTTTGTCTACGTGTGTATCCAACCATAGTTGACCATGAACTAACACGAATTCTATGAAAGCATGCATTTATACGTGAATATATTAGTTCTCATTGCGACGTTTGCCGAGCATCATGAAATTTCAAGATCAAACGACTACCCATCGTCAACTTTGATAATTTGGTCGAACGAAAAAAGAAGAAGGGGAAACGGCATGGGACCCTACTACCAAATAGTGTGAGGGCTGTCTTTTGCGGGCCTTCGAATTGCGGTAAAACTAATGCCCTTCTCACGCTACTGACCCATGCGAATGGTCTACGATTTGAGAATGTGTACGTCTATTCAAAATCCCTCAATCAGCCAAAGTATGAGTTCTTGAAGAGGTTGTTGGAACCGGTGAAGGGGCTGGGTTATTTCCCGTTCGATGAGCACTAGGAGGTAGTGGCACCGAAAGATGCACATCCCAACTCTATTATGATTTTCGATGACGTGGCCTGTGAGAAGCAAGATAATATCAGAGCCTATTTCTGTATGGGGCGGCACAGGGATGTCGATAGTTTTTATCTTTGTCAAACGTATGCCCGAATTCCGAAACATTTGGTGCGTGATAATGCAAACTTGTTGGTTCTTTTTCGTCAAGATGAAATGAATTTGAAACACATCTATGCCGATCATGTGAACACTGATATGACCTATCAGCAATTTAAAGATTTGTGCTTGGCGTGTTGGAATGACGGTAGATATAGTTTTGTGACCATCGACAAAGATAGCGAGATTAGCGCTGGACGATATAGAAGAGGCTTTGACTGCTTTATAAGCCTGAATCACGAATAAACCACATACAGTCACAACACATCGATCAAACTAGCAGCATGGAGAGCTCCAAGATACGTAAGCAAAACGATGTGTTGCGGGAAATAGCGAGGGCCAGCGATATCATTCGACGTAAACATGAAATGATAAAAATGGGGAAAGACACCAGCGAGCGGGCTATTAGTGAAATCTTCAAACCACTGGCCACACCGCTGCATAAATTGGTAGATTCATCGAAGCAGCAGCAGCGGCTACTAATAAAGCGAGAAATAAAAACGGAGCCGGGTTCAGTCAAGACAGAGAAGGCAGAGCCGGGTTTGGTCAAGACGGAGAAGACGGAATATTTTGTGGAACCAAAAGATTATGAGGATGCCGGTGATGATGATGATGATGAGGATGATGATAATGATGCATATAAAAGTGCGATTGAGAAGAGCTTGGCAACTAACATTGCTAGTGGGGACAATGCTACAACTGTCACCACCATGGATGATACGGATGATGAAGATGATGATAACAACCTGGATCACACGTTAACCGCGTCTACAAGCACACCGATGTTGAAGAAAGAAGTTAAGACGACGCGCTATTTAAACATGTTTGCCTCTGAAAAAGAGCGCAAGAAATTGGATCAGAAATTTGGGGTTCGAAAATTAGCTGGCGGATTGAAGATTGGAGATTCGGATATCGCATTTGATGATAATCAGATATATGTAGGTGATAAGAGTTATGATAATACACCAGGATTGCTTGAACTGTTATTCAAAAAGTTACCCGATCACGCCAAGGTGAATAAAAGCGATAGATTGAATTATATCAAAATCGTGAAAAAAACGAATGCTTGTCGGAAATATTACAAAGCTGAGACAAGTCCTCATCATGATAGGGAAAAGCATTCAAAGTATAGAGATTTTATCGCCCCATACATCGACCTGCCGGTGAAAAAATCCGGTGAAGGTTTATTACCCACCCATAAAATCGCGCGGGGGCAAAGCATGGATTATGTTTATTGGGATAATCCCAATGAGCTCGTTGATCGTCTCCGGTTACTCACGGCATCTCAAGCAGCTGGTAATACTAGCCATACCAACGAAATTTCCTCCATTATTGAAGAGCTACGTGAGGCGGGAATCATTTATTAGCATGAGATTGATCATAAAATAATCATTCAGTCACAGATCGTTGAACAATGAGCATAGACATATTCGGACGACCGTTGGCTAGAAACAGCTACGAAAAAGTTGTTATCCGGGGTTCTCCAGGTGTTGGATTCAAATTCACCCCTGATAAGCAGTACGATCTAGACGGCAAACGATTATGTAATATTGCGGATCCGCAGGAGCCGAACGACGCTGTTTCTCTGAAAAGTCTTGAAGATATTACACAGCGAGCGTTGAGTGTTCTCGAACATTCTATGGAAAAAACATTTGCAAACTCTACGCTACAAGCACTTCACAAGTTTGAATCTCAACTTAATGCACGCCTTGATCGAGAGCATACCAACAATTTGAGCAAGAATCAACACGTTCAGACTCTCATACTAAAAGAGATTGACACTCTGACAGCGGAAGAGGAACTTCTGAAGATTCGATTAGCTGCCGTAGGATCTAATCTTGCAAAACTCTACCACAACGGGCTAATCCATAATATTCACCCTGAATGAAGCTAGATCGATCGATAATGGGCATAGACATATTCGGTCGTTGGACGGCTAGCAGAAAAATCAAAAGTGTGAATAGTCGTGGACCGCCCGGTGTTGGATTCAAAACCACCATCGATAACCAGTACGACATAGACAATAAACGATTGTGTAATATCGCACATCCGCAGGAGCCAACCGACGCCGTTTCTCTGCAAAGTCTTGAGGATATTACACAGCGATCATATATTGGTCTTCAGCGTACTATAAAGGAAGCATTCGAGCAATCCATGCAACAGGCGCTCGCAGCTCTTGAATCTAAGCTTAATGCTCGGATTGCACAAGAACACAGCGAAAGTTTTGAAGAAGATCAGCGTATTTGGATCCAGGCAAAAGAAAGGATTGCGGCACTGAAGGGGGAAAGTGAATCTTTGGAAAAACGGTTAGCGATAGTGGAGAATTGTGCTGAAATACTTAGCCGGCATTACATCCTCGGAATTCCGATTCCACCCGAATTTTTAGACAACGAATACATTAAAAATTGGTTGAAGACGCATGAACATGAAGTCGGTAATAGCGAGCGAACTTCATAGACCCGCCCGACGTAATTATCCTCGGCGTTATGTCGATATACGCGGTCTGGATGAGACCTGGCAGGCCGATCTTGTCGATATGTCTGCATACTCATCCGTCAACAAGGGCTCAAAATTTTTGCTCACAGTGATTGATATATTTTCAAAATTCGCGTGGGCCGTGCCGATCAAGAGTAAAAATGCCAAAGATGTAACAGCTGCAATGAAATCTGTGCTAACTCTGGGTCGCATACCGAAACATCTACACGTCGATCAGGGCAAGGAATTTTACAACAAAGAATTTAAAACTCTCATGAGACATTATGGGATCAACATGTACTCGACATTTAGCAACTTGAAGGCATCGATATGCGAACGCTTCAATCGTACACTGAAAAATAAAATGTGGAAGCAGTTCACACTTCAAGGTTCTTATAAATGGACCAGCATTCTACCAGATTTAATTGCATCGTACAATAATACCAAACATCGCACGATTGGAATGAAGCCGAAAGATGTGACTACGACTAATGAAAAACAACTGTATCGAAGTGTGTATAAACCGCGTCAAATAAAAAGAACCAAACGAAAACGTAAATTTAAGGTTGGCGATAAAGTTCGAATTAGCAAATATAAAAATGTATTCGAAAAGGGTTATACGCCGAATTGGACAACAGAAATATTTACGATTCATGATGTGAAAAATACCAACCCTCCAACTTACAAACTCACCGACTACCTGAATCAGCCCATTGAAGGCGGATTTTATGAGGAGGAGCTCAGCAGGGTGCAATATCCCGATGGCTATCTTGTAGAAAAGGTCTTGCGGAGGCGTGGTGATCAACTCTATGTAAAATGGTTGGGATTCGACGGTTCACATAATAGTTGGATAAATAAATCGGATATGTAATATAATTTTCATGAATAAATTTATTATCAACTTATTTACATTTGTTTCTTCACCCTCCTCAATCTTAATGCTAGCTTACATGATAATTGCGGAAAAATGTTTTCACACACACACGCACACTTTCTCACACTTTCTCACATTTTCTCACATTTTCTCACATTTTCCCACATTTTCTCACATTTTCTCACATTTTCTCACATTTTTTCACATTTTCTCACATTTACGTGTAAAGTAAATGGGGAATTATTTGAGAAAATGTGAGAAAATGTGAGAAAATGTGAGAAATTTACAAGTTTGCAAGATCTTGGTATCCCCAGGGCAAAGTATCAGTTTTACCAGGTATTAATTTTCGCTTATCGTCACACCAGCTTAGAGCTAACTTATTCTGTGTGATAGTACTAACTTTATGTCGACCACTTTTTATCATACACTGTTTCCTATCTAAATTTTGATAACCAATAAGGCATCGTTTGTAATCATCAAACGTGATAGATTTTAATGTCGAGCCTTTTACACCCTTTGCACGTTTCTTATCAGTATCGCCACAAGTTCTGAATGAATAGAGTTTTGCGCGCAATCCGATAAATTCACTCATGATTTTTCCATTATTCTCATCCTTCATCAGACCAAGGCGTTTTTTATTCAACAAGGGGATGTTATAGGTATTATCAGGTGGATAGTCTGATGTATCGAACATTGTCGCAACATCACGCTTGATGATTTCATAGATATTTGGAACAGTAAATTGATATATCAGACTATCTGTATCGGTATACATTAATTTTGATTCGGTACTTGAAAAATTATTTTTTACATAATCATAGTGGAAGTTGTATAGAAATATTTTCGAAAGATCGAGAATAGCAGCGCCAATGTAGATAGGTTTGTTAAAATATACCCTGGTTCGACTTAGCTCAATAATTACCATATCTTCATCAAATATGGTGCAGCTACGAAATGTTGGCCGTGCAATAAGAGCACGTGCACCGCCCCTGCCCTCCCATTTCGTGATTAGTTTCACGGTCTTATGGTTACGCACATTCTCCATGGTCTTGCCGAATACAGCGTTGTTCATAAGCTTATAGAAATTCTTCTCAAATTCATTTTTCGATTGCTTTCGCATATTTGTATTGAGATCGATGTATGATTTTAACCATGGTGATTGTGCGAACTTTAGAATTCTATGCACTTTTACCAGCTTCAAACCAAATTTGATGCATTGTTTCAAATTACGATAGTGCAGAACATATTTTTCCTTGGGTAGAAGCGTTGTAGCAAGTTTTCTAATTTTACTACCCGGCGGTATAAAATGCTCGGGGCAGAGAGGTAGGTCGGCATGCTGTTTATGGAGCTCTACGGGATAATCTAAATCCACCTCTAGAATATAACCGATTGGTGCATCATCCGGATGGGACATCACATCAATGGCATCATTTTCCCACTCGAACGACCCACTCGGCAAATGCTCACTCATAGCTGCACCATAAAGATTATTTACATCGAAATACATTAAATATGATTCCGCTTTGCTTGGATCAAAATCTTCACCCATAAATCGATTATTCGCTCGGGCATAGCGATTGGAGCACTGTGCCACACCACCCCTTATACTTTTCTCGATGAACAATATCATTTCCGGATCGTCTAGAAGTTGGAGATTAATTTTCCTTTGCTTTAACATTGCATCAAAAGCAAGCCCCGGTGCTGTGTAATAATGCAGAGGATCCAAGTTGTATGTTTTAAAACAGCTATCGCGGAAATTTTGAAATACATCGGCTAATAAAAGTACATCGGTTTTCAGGTATAAATCGGAATATTCGCCCAGAGTTTTCAGACCAAACTTGGTCCAAACATTTTTCGCATGTTCATAATCTTCATTGGAAATATGGGAATCGCTTAGTCTCGAATAAAAATATTTTTCAATGGGTAATTCCGGCTCGTCAAGTTTTTCCCAAGAATCGATTTATTCGTAGGGGAATACACCTTTGCGAATCATCAACTCGAATTTTCCCTGATCAATGTAAAATTTTCGAGTTATTTTTTTATCCGCATCGCACACGTATGATGCCAATTTGTCAATGCTGCTAGCCATAAATCGCAGCGAATCTATAAATCTCAAGCTCATCATGGTGCCGTCAACCCTCTTGGTAAATGATATATACTTTTCCTTATTAATAGGCAATAGCGTGATTTCACCCGAAAAATTTGAGGCTAAAGATTTGATTAAGAAATGCGAATCATAGCCCGACAAGTTATGAAACACCACCGGAATCGCGTGTTTCTCACTGAAATTCAAGTTACACCGATTATGGGCGGGGCCGCGATATTTACCCGTGAAATGACAGTGATCGTGACATTTTTTTTCTTCCGGTGAAAATCGCTTCTCACAAATGTAGCAATTTTTTGCACGCATATGACGATCGCGTTGTGTCTGATTCAGAGATTCCATTGGAATTATATTTTTTATGCGCGACTCTACTTCAATTGATAATTCGCGAAGCTGCTCGATGAACCATTCAACACAATTAGGTCCGCGTTTGTTCACATATCTCGATAATGTCTCATCATATGAGCAATGTACATAATAGGCGACACTGTGCGGAATATGCTCTTGAGATTCATTTGCAACCGGTTTCAATATACACTCGAGATCCGCGTAAACCACGAATGGCACAGTTCCCTTATTCTGAAAATTAGAAAATTCCAATTTTTTTTTCTCTGGAAATTCCATTCGGATGCTATTCATTCGCATGCAATCTTGCCTGTGACTATCATACGCGCTGTGTACGCTAAAGTGACACAAGCATCTATCACACAAAAATTGTTCACCATCATGGTTCGATAATTGTTTGCTAACCAAACGTGAAAGATTCCTAATCCAAGCAAAGTGAAATCTGGCTTTGAAGTTATTCAAGTTAGCATCTTCACCATCATCATCATGATCATTATCATCGCCATCTATTTCAATGTTACACTCAATCATAAGTAGGTGAATTGTCTTTTTATCGAGATTTGTTGAATTTTTACTGAGATAAAGAGGCGTAATAATGCTCTTTTTTGATTTTGAATTTGAGGAAGTTTCTTTTTCAATTCCGTATACATTGATTCTTAAATTATTCGCTTTTTCAAGTTTTTCTACGCTACGCAGGGTTGCGGGGAATTTTATACCTGTACAATCCAGCTCTGAGATGTATCGTTGATAGCTGTGTGTTCTGGTTGCGTTGAGGTGTACGGGGTGGAGTGCTGCGGCAACAGACCACAGCAAACATCGATCATCGTCGTTCTGCACGTTGACCACCGCTTTCTGTCGCTGAATATCCTCGGGTAGTTGTGTGAATGTGGAGAGTCCACCACGAAGAGGCTCATATCGGTTGATGCAGCTCACAGCATTTATGATCTCAATCATACTCCAACCAGAGTCTCGTTGCTCGAAATCCTCCACCATGGTTAGCAGTGGATTCGTTACATTATCGTTGAACCAGGTGTCCAGGTCTGTCGATGGAAGAATTGCAGTGTTGCGTGTATTGAAGTTCTTTACTTCCAGACTGATCTCATCGCTTTTTATGTTTTCGAATTTACACGAAACACCCACATTCACCTTAATACTTCCTTCTTTGCGTAGCGCATTTTTCAAATGCTCCATCGTTACCACCCCAGCGTCAGTCAAAAATCTTGCCAAATCTTCATGTCGAAGATTCGTTACGGCTCCGGTGCGTATGCGACACTTAAAGGCACTCTCCATATCATCCCATCGAACACGATTATGAATATCATCATCAATATTACCTCCAACAATAGTCGTACGATGTCGGTCAAATTTCACCGCCCACGAATGGAGGAGTGAAATTATATGCTGTAGCCGTTGCTTTTCACTCACACTTGGTTTAGATTGCGTCAAAATATTGTTCAAGGATCGAATATTTTCAAGCGCAATGTCACGCCAGTGAATAAAAATATCTTTATTCGCCTGTTCTGATGGTAGTGTACACAGTAACTTGTATGCATCTTCCATCATCTCAACGAGATTCATATACATAGCGTTGTCCATTTTTTCTTCGTAGAATTTCACAGTCAAACTGGTACTAGACGATTGCTCACCCCCGCCTTAGGGTTGGGGTTTATATGCACACGCCCCACCCCTCCTCCTCCACCGTTCAAATACTATGAAAATTCAAGCGTTTCCAACCATCGGTCAGGGGTTTTGTACCTGGGAGGGTTCGCATCTTTGGCACCTCCATACGAAAAAAATATTTTCCGAGTTTCCCATTGATCAGCCCCTCCAATATTGGGGGCGTATTTCGGGTTTCTAGTTGGGTATAAAAGTGCGAGTTCGCATTGAGTTTACACAATCCGCAGCCAGTCCAAGGAAGAAACATTATATAGAAAACTCAAGCACCAAATCGGAAGCAAGAGGTAAGTATCGTTATTCTTCGATATCATAGTTTTCATGATGGGTATAGTTTGTAATTGATATTTCATATTGCAGAAATGGATGATCAAATCTTCGATGACGAGTTCTGGCAAGGGTGGGAAGACGATGGCAGAGATGACGGCTATGAGACTTTAGACGAAGGGGTGCGCTGGAAGGAAATTTATTATGACGATGGTTTCCCGATGTGGATAGAGATAAAGCCGCTGGAGGAACTTGCGGATGAGCCGGAGGAGGAGGATTGGGGGGTGGAGGCTGATCGTAAGGAGGAGGAGAGGAGGAAGGGGGAGGAGGAGAAGAAAAGGGTGGAGGTGAATGAGGAGCAGGAGGGGTGGAGAATAGGGCGGAGTAGGATAGTACTTTTCTATTACAAGTTTCTTAGTTACCTTAAGAAAATTGTGACCTTACAATATTAAGAAATATAGTTTAAGTTGGTTTTAAGTAGTTTGTAGGAAAAAATGTTACTTAAAAATAGGTTAGACTTAAGAAACACTAAAATAAAAACACAAATATTATCAGGGGCCGAAACCAAAAATTCTGAATGATATTTATTACTCGATCCTTTGGGGGCTTGCCGGTTTTTATGAGCCGAGGTGGTGTCTTTGAGAGCTGTTCTCCCATTGGTTGAGTTTGATTTTATTTTGGGGATGGTATGCAGCAAATAGGGTGCAACCTAACCTCTGCCTGGTTAGTCTAAGACGAAAAAGACAACTTTCAGTCTGAAAAGATCGGTGAATAGTGCAAGTTCATAGAATCGAAGGAAAATCCCTGAACGTGATGGCTGGTAATCGTGCAAGCATATACTATTGTAAGTAGAGCCTGATGTCTTCATATGATATTATTTTACAATTGCTAAGTTAATATTGTGTTCTATTCAAGACGTTTTCTCACGATACAATTGGGCAACCCCTGTGGAGTGGGGTAATGATTCTCATCTTGGTGCATTGATTAATACACAACTAGAACCATATGTAATCAGACGACGTGTGGATCGTGCCTTAATAACAATTAATGGTATCCAGGCTGGCCTCCGAATAGACAACAATATTCGCTGTTGGTGGTTTAGGAGGGTGGATCATTATCAGGCTTACCCTAATCCTGAAGATTATGCAATCGCCAATGTTCTTCGGCATCGAATAGACGAGATGATGGGGAAAGATATCGATGTGATGGCTCATAATTCCGCAAACATGCGCAATCGTAAGTAGAGCCCGATGTCTGGATACAATATTGTTATTTTAGAATTGCTAAGTTGATTATGTATTTGTTCAAGGAATTCACGCACGATATGATTGGGCGACTCCTGTGGAATGGGGTAATGCTCCTAATCTTGATGACTTGGTTGATCCACAGCTGAAGCCATATGTAACCAGGCGTTGTGTGGATGGTGCCGTGTTAACAATTAATGGTGTCCAGGCAAAGCTTCAGATAGACCACGATATTCGCTGTTGGTGGTTTAAGAAGACGCATGATGAACATTATTACCCGAATTCCGAAGATTATGCAGTCTCTATGGTTCTTCGGGATCGAATAGACGAAAGACTGGATAGCGGTAGCGAGGGCGAATATGATCAAGATATACAGAATGCGTCTGAAGAAGAATAGTGTGTATGATTTATCATTGAGGAATCATTATGATACATCTAAGCTCACTTTTTCTATTTTCAGATCCCATTCTCATAGGGAATGATGATGAATACAGATGAGGGATAAATGTTACGGCCATTATTATTATTATTATTATTATTATTATTGTTATTGAAATTGTTGTATTTTAGAATAGGTTAGACTTGAGACATAACAAATAAACGCATATATTATCAGATAATTCGCGTCATTGATTGCATATATATATGTAACACCCTGTCACTCTTCAAGCATTTTCAGCTAGTATAATTCGTGTATATAAGCTAAGAATTAGATATTTCAGCCATCTTGGATCGATTGTCGGTAAGAAAAAAAAAAAGATCGGTAATCGTTACCATCATTCGAAAGCGAATCGTTAGTGGCGCCATTGCAAGACGGAAAATTGCGGGGAAATTGCAGCCATCGGACTATCGGTAACCAAAGATCGGATCGTTACCATCGGACTATCGGTAACAATCGGTAGTGGCGCCATCGCACAACGGCGAATTGCAGCCAGCCGATTGTCGGTAGCAATGATCGACGATCGTTACCATCCGACTGTCGGTAACTTACCCACGCGGTCAGTAGGTTACCGACTGCCTGATGGCCGGTAAAGAAGGCTGGATCCAGAACTGTCATATCTATACTACTTCCGTGAAATGGCGAGCCAGTCGTGCCCCGGCCAAGCGGTCACGACAAAGTGAGGCTGCAGCTGGTGCAATTATTGACCGAATTACAACAGAATGTAAGCATTCATTTTTCAGTTCTATTCTTAACAATGTATTTTTCGAAGCCACAGTGCACCAACATTTTTATTTTTATTCAGCTGTAGTTTCGAAAAATAACTTTTGTTCGATATCATTATTAGGAATCATCGCATGTCTGCTGCGTCAAGCCGAATGACGCCGGATCGCCGTTGACGTTCGACGGCGGAAGTGTAGCCCGTCAGCTTAGAGCATGTGGCTTGAATTCGGTCCTCCAGCTCATGACGTATGGTTATCCGCGGCGGATTGATTTCAGCGAGCTGAAATCAATCTGGGCCCCAAACCTGCCGTCGCGGTCGCAGGAGCTGGAGCCGAGAGAGCTTTGCGAAGTTTGTTATTCATCAAAATTATAATTCCATCCCTATATTGTTATATTGTTGTTCCCTATACTGTTATATTGTCGATTAATGTCAACTTCTTTCCCTTCAGAAAAGACTTCCTCAAAGTTAAAATCGTTATTTTTAGACGCTACTGACCAGCTTGGCGATTCTCCGAGGTGATTACCATCTTGGCAAACACGTACTATTTTTGAGGTCCAGAGCCATGCCACAGTTATGTGAGCTCCACAAATTAGCGCCGGGGGACCAGGCAAAGGTCATCACGAGCTTGAAGCTCCTGAGGCAAATTAGCCTTGTGAAGTTCCGCGCGGGCGCCAGGGCCGTGATATGCACAATAAGATGTAAGTACAAATTTTGTATTCGTACGTTCTAGAATGTTCAGCAGCAGATAAAATTTAGTAATTAATCAGGTGAATATATGAACATTAGTTGACAATGAATATAAAATAATTATTCTCGTTTATAGTGAAAAAACAACTACTGAACTGGAAGAGACAAAAAGAACCAACTGATAGCGACTCATCGACTGAATCGATGGTGACCCAAATATTGAAGCTACCACAAAAAAAAGTGACTTCTGAGGAAGCAGGAGTTGCTTCCGGTAGAGAAATTGATGTAAGTAATTTACTGACTACTGACTGAATTCAAAACTGAAAAGCTCCGATTGCTCCGTTAACTTAGCTGTTTTTCCGTCTCCGTGGAAAATAGCGCGGGCCTCTACCCAAGATCAAGTTAGCGTCGTCTCTTGATCATTTCCACCCAATCGCAAATCTCTGCACTCTGTCCAAGGTGTTCAAACGCGTTGTTCTGTATTAGATCATGGAGATTCTTGATGATCGTAACTTTCTTGACCCTTGGCAGTCCGCTTTTCGACCTGGTTTCAATACCCAGTCGGCGCTGCTGGAACTCACGGAGGATGTTCGCCTTGTAATTGATAATCTCAAGCTCGCCCTTCTTGTCTTGTTTGATTTCAGCAAAGCCTTCAACTCTCATCCTCACTCTGTTCTGCTTGCTAAACTTCACGCTCGTTTTTACTTTAATCTTGCCTCTTTTTGACTACTGCTGCGTGGTTTATAACGATGTTTCCGGGGTTGGTAATGCACGTCTGCAGCGCCTCCTCAATATCTGCGTGCGTTTTGTCTACGGTGTACCCCGAGACGAGCATATAACTCCGTACCGTCATGCTTGAGTCATTCCACGTCGAACGGGACACCTTTTTGACCGCATGTGCTTGGAAATTTTCGAAATTTCCACTAATGCAATAATGCACCTCTTCATTCTTTGCATGTAAAGCGACGTCCCGCATGAATCAATCGCTGTTTAAGTATAGTTTCCATCAGAGTTCCACTTCCAAACTTACAGGTTTTTTAGAGAATGAATCAAGGAACAGGTTCGTATTTTTTTCAAAATTTTTAAAGGGGGCTATCACACTGAAAAAAGAGTTTATTTATAGTTACCAAAATTCATTAACTGTTAACAAATCCTATAGTTGGATACGGCGAAATAGATATTTAATTATAGATAATAAATCCTTTATTTATGTATCTTTCTTTCTGTCAATTCAAGATTTGGTAATAGTTAATAAATCATTTACTTCCTTCAAAACTAGTTCTCAGTCATATCCAACGATTGAATACGTGTTACAAATCCTAACAACTTTGACCGAAGTCAAGTTTTGCTAATGGTTAATGAATCATCCATCTCATTCGTAAATCGATTCCAGTTATATCCACAAATTGAATACATGTGCCAAGCATTTATAGCTTTGGCTGAAGTGAAGATTTGTCAACAGTTTAGAAATCATCCAGTTATTATGAAAACGAGTACAGTTACCCCAAATGATTCAATGCTTGTAACAAAAGGCAGGTAATTTAGTTCAACTTCATACTTAAATCAATGGAATATGTCTTGATGCAACAGCAAATGAATCATTTGATTCAACGGAATAAGGATCAGGATTGCAAAAAATAAATGCAATATTGTATTTTAGTTCTTGTTTATTTTTGTTGTTCTTGTTTTACACCTTAAGATAAATCTCTACGAGCTATTATCCTTTTACCGTTTCCAAACATATGTATTTTTATCGGTCTAACATAAGTATACTTATAATTCAAGTGTAACAGTTTTTCTGCTACGCATGTGTTGGGCAGTCCAACTTCATAGCATTTCACATGGTTATTGAACCCTATATAGTCACGCATTCCTTGTAACTTAATTTAACTTTATCTTCTTCGTCACTTATAATACGTGTGATGACCCCAAAGAGGGGATCGTTTTCATCATCGTTGCATAAATGTACCGCAAGGTGTGGCTTAAAACAACTACCATTTATTTTTACGTGCGATACTTCAAAACAGTTTTCACCAATGGTAGGAAATATGTCTTTAGGTAACGGTCCTAATATTTGCCCAAACTCAGGTGCACTCTGTAGTCCCCTTTTGCCTAGAAGTCGATAGCTCAATTCTAACTGTATTTTCTTTGCCAGAGTATAAATAATATTCACCCTGGAGCTGACAATGTGAGCATATTTTTTCGATTTTTGGTGGAAGGATTCGAACTTAGCACATGATACATATTTTAATGGACCAATAGTTCTTATGCAGTTCGGATAATGTGTAAGGAAGTGAAATTTTGGCTTCAAATTTTCTTGAAATAATTGCATGTAAAGGGTATTGTGAGTTTTGATCAATTGTTGCAGGTGTCTGATATCATACTCTGACAGAATTGAACTTGTAACAAGATCAGTTATTTCATATAAAATTAAAAATCAAACGAACTCACCTGTAAGTGAAGTTCGATTGGAATTATATGAGAGTCTCGTTCGAGATGATTACAAAGGTAGTACCGCTACTTTCCGCTAGGTTGAGCCACATATTCAGAGAGTAACCGGAAAACGGCTAGCAGCTCCCTCTCGGTGTCCGGCATCTTGCCGCTCTTCATAATTTTGAAGCTAATTTTAAAAAAATATAGTGGAGAAACGGGTTGGGAATTATGGGTGGGTTGTAATCATCTCGAACGAGACTCTCATATAATTCCAATCGAACTTCACTTACAGGTAAGTTCGTTTGATTTCTTTGACTATATAACCCTGGACTGCTAATGCCCCCCACTATTCCCATAAGCCGTATGCGAAGCCGATGTTTCCAACATCTACCCCACTCCTTGGACTTCTCGGCAGTCAATTCCGTGGGAAATTTGAATGAGTACTTAGTATTTTGGATGAACACAGGACAAAATAAGAATAGTTTACTAAATAATGTCATTGATCAATGCCGGAATAGTAAAAATTTTGAATAAATGAAGCATATTATGAGTTACGAAAATCTAGGAAACGTTTACGCAAATTCTTAATATTATATGCAGGAATATAGAAGGGTAATAAATTGGTTTCAATGTAATTTTTACGAATTGTTTATTGGCCCGTGAAGATAATTTTTTTTTTAAATTCTCGTTTCTCGGTATTCTGAAATCAGTATCCGGATAAAAATATTAATAAAGCGATATGAAAAGGTTCTCACTTCAGAGAAATTTGAGGTTATGAGTGAACTCACTTGAAGAAAGATACGGGTGATAACACAATAGGCGGCTACCAATGAGCTGCGCCTATTTCATGGATTGACATTGTTTTCTGCAGCTATTCTGCAGTTATGATAACGCAAAAGTTAGTGAATAAGCACCCTGATCTGAGCGAAACAATTAAACTCAGTAGTTCTGAACTCGACCGTTGACTGCCTCTGGCGCCACATCCTGACAACACGCCTGAAGTTAGCGTTAGCAGTCCAGGGTTATATAGTCAAAGTTTGATTTTTAATTATATTTCGAGTCTCGTTCTTCGAGATTACAAAGGTAGATGTTTAGAGTATGTGCTTTATTGAGAAATAACAGACTTCCACTTTCTCCTTTATTTATATATATATATATTTTTTTTTCTTTTATTATTATTATTATTATTCAGACTTTACATCTGGCCTGCTTAGGCCTAGTATCTTGATCTAGATATCCTCTTTGTTTACACTGGTCCTTTATATCACACAGTCCATCTCTTTACAAGTTACCTAAGACCGAGGCAGCAAAGGTTCCTCTGTCTGGTTCGATCGGGCGTTTATAAAATCTGGCGAAAACCTTCGAGTTTTCTGACCATTCTGCTGTGGATTTGATTACATTTATATCGATACCCCTAAGGTCCGCCGCAGATGTTGTGGCATGTCTTGTACTATGTGCCGAAAAACCTTTATCTATTCCCGAGTGTATCAAACACGTTTTTATCCATCTTGCGACAGTCTGTGCCGTTGCCCTACGGTAGGGCCTTTTCAATGTGATAAAAAGGTTCCTTATTTCGTCTCTAACTGACTCTGTCTTAGATAGATAAAATAGTAATGTTCTTGCTACGCATACTTCTTTCCTTTCTTCAAAGAATGGAAGGAGGAACATCGGTTGGGCAACCCCGATCCTTGACGTTTTGATTGGAGCTGTGATCGTTATCTGAACGCCCTCCGATAAAGGGACGATATCATCGATTTTTATAACCGATAAGGTTTGGACTCGATGTGCAGTCCCCAGTGCCAAAAGTATCGCCAATTTGTATGTCAGCTGTGTTAGATCTAATAGCTCGAGTGGTTCCAGTGTGGCTGCCCACCTTAATACCTTTTCCGTATTCCAGATTGACGTGTATTTAGGTTTCGTTGGGCGTAACTTAAATATTCCCTTGAAAAACCGATGAAGTGTCGGATCTTTCCAGAATTCGTTCAGGCTAATGAGAGATACGGCTGATCTTTCCGAATTAAGTGTGCCATATGAAGCGCCGGCTTCGAAACGCTCGGATAGAAACTTTATCATTATTTCTGAGTTTACTTGGAAAGGGTCATGACTCAGTTTTTCACAGAAACTCCACCAATTTTTCAAGGCCGAGTTATACTGACGCACGGTGGCATCCGTCAAGGAGGCAATGAGGATAGTAGTTGCTGACTCCGATAATCGTCTTCTTTAGTAGACTATGCGCAGAACCTCGCGGCAACCAGGGTAAGCTGTTTTGCGAGCGGGTGACTCAATAACCTGCAAGGTGATAATAATAACTGAGAGGAGGGGTTGAACACTTCAACGTCTCCCAAGATCATGGATTTGAAAACAGGGAACCACGGTTGCGTGGGCCAGTAAGGGACAACTAGGATCCCTCTGGCTTTGTCGGCCTTGATCTTTTGTAAAACTCTAAGGATCAATGCGAATGGTGAAAACGCGTAGAAGGCGAGCTCTTCCCAATCTATCGTGAATGCATCAATAGCCCGAGCTTCGGGGTCTCGCTTCCATGAACAAAATGTCTTTGTTTTTGTATTGCACCTTGTCGCGAAAAGGTCTATCTTTGGTTTACCGAATTTCTTAACTATTCTCTTAAAGGCAAATTCCGCAAGTTCCCACTCGGTATCGACATTGGTTTTTCTTGATTCCCTATCCGCGTCGACATTTTCGATGGACGGGATGTAAGCTGCAAATACCCAGATTTTTCTAGTTTCGCACCATTGCCACAAATCTCTAGCTAATTTGTTCAGTTTCGGATATTGTATACCCCCCATCCTATTAATGTACGATATCGCCGTCGTATTATCTATCTTAAGTAGTATCTCGCAATCGTGTTGATCTGAGGCGAAACATTTTAATGCAAAGAAAGCCGCGATCAACTCCAGGTGGTTGATATGTAGCTTCTGTTCAGACTCTGTCCAGAACCCGTGAGTGTTTTCTTGATTGCAATGACCGCCCCATCCTGTTAACGATGCGTCGGAAAAAATTTCTTTCCGAAATTTATAGCGGGTTATAGGCTTTTTCGCATACTAATGGACATCTCTCCATCATAATTCTGATCTTGTAAGATTAATGCTAGGAACTTATCGCGTTCTAAGAGCTTACAGTGTAAGCCTCCGTATTGTACCCCTGAGCAAGCGGCGACTAGGGAGCCTATAAGGTGAGCGAAATCTCTGATTTTACAGGTTCTCTTCTGGAGATATTTTTGTATCAATTTGAAAAGAGATATTTTCTTTTTGGGTGTTAATTCGACGGTCATGTTTTCGGAATCTATTATAAAGACCAGGTATTTACATTTCCTATCTGAGCGGATCCACGTCAATTCACTCGAAAAAAAACCGTCAAGTCACGGATCTTTGCGCCATTCGACATATCTTTAGTACTATGGGTAAAAAAAAAAATACAACTTTAGGGATTTTGAAAATCTTTCAAAAATGGCGGAGTTAGAGTTATTTGAATTTTGGTAAGTCGCTGTTGCACCGCTATGTTTGAAAATTCATATCTCCGAAAGTATTTACCGGAGCGGACTGATCCTGGAATCATTTTGTTCGTAAAAGAATGCGCTTTTATACCAAGAATTTTGTTTTCGAAAAAAAAAAATTCTTTCAATTTTTTTTCGTCGTTTTTATTTTTCATTTCGCTGCCATTTCCGCGGAACCTACAGGAATCCATGGAGATAATTTTTTTCGGATAACCGAATCCTTCCCCTTCAACCCTAAAAAAAAAAAATTCATGGAGAACCTACCCGGGCCGGAGAAAAAAAATAAAACGTCTTGTCGCGCGTCGCCGCGCGCGTCAATCCACGTCCGCGCGGCGAGCTCCTTGTGTTGCGTAGTGAAGTTATATTACATTTGATGCTTCTCTACTTACCCGGGCTATTCGTTCTCCAAAAATAGTTGTTTAACCACCTCATCCCTCGCTTATTAGACGGATACTAGTCATCTTTTCTCGGAGTAATATACCTATACCTGTTCTGGAAACTCGGAGCCATCAAGTGCACAACATCTGATCCTTTTATTTTAAAAGTAACTAATCCCTTCACTTGTATCCGAATATAATCCCTTAATCTATTAGGTTGTTTTGAAAAAGGAAATCATCGAACCATCATTGTCTGTGACAGAAAAGACTAGAGGTTTCGAAGAATCTATTGTTTCGTATGGCCCAAGCGGACCGGAACAGTCGATCGCGGTCAAATTGGTCCTTCATGCGTGACCCACGTGTAAGGATTAAGTTAATCCTTTTTTTTTCCGCATTCACCAAGTGTAACAATTCCACCAAGTTGCCTGCACCTACTGTAAGGCATCTTTTGAACTGACCTGAAATAAAAGGCTCAGCAATTCCGTAATGACCTCAGTCTCACTACAAACTCGCACTTGAACGGTCAACAACTCTTTCGCTATCGAAATGCCGAGAAATTATTGTTGTGATCCGTTTGGCCTGCCAAAGCATTCGAAAAATTTATGCCCGGTAACACAGTGGATGTGCGATAGAGCGACATCGATCATACACGGTTGTCTGATTTGTGATACTTGTCGGCTGATGTTAAAGGACAATGCAGTCCCCGAGATTGGTTCAACATCGTCATCAAGCAAATGTAAATCCGGAAATTCATGTATTAATTTTCCCGAGGTTGATACAATAAATGTAATCTCTGCTATCAATTCATCATTGTCAAGTTTAGGTGAATCACCGATACCCGTAAAAAAAATCAAAACGGTTTCGGAGAAAATAGAGGTATTAGGAAAACTTTCAATTGCATTCAAACAACATTTTCCGGACTGTGTACCTACGAAAAGCGAGAGTGCCGATTATAACGAGTGGTTAACTCAGTTGAAAGATAGATTTAACGGAACAGATGATAAGGCATTCAGATTGACTATTCTTACTGCTCTTCCAAAGAGTTGGAGTGTGGGAAAAATCGAGGAAGAGTTTAACGTCACAAATTATATGGCTCGGACGGCGAAAAGGTTAGCTGAAGATGAAGGAATATTATCCTCACCAAATTCGAGACCTGGCAAGACGATATCATCTGAAGTTGTATCACTCGTGGTAGAATTTTATCGAAGTGAAGAGGTCAGTCGCATAACACCAGGTCAAAGAAGCTGCGTAACCGTTGAAAGAAATGGTGAAAAAGTATCGGTTCAAAATCATCTGATGTTGAATAATCTGAGAGGATTGTATCAATTATTTCGTGATCGTTATCCGGATAAAAAAAAATCGGTTTTTCCAAATTTGTAGAGTTGCGCCCGAAGGAATGTATTCTAGCAGGACCGAGTGGTATACACATACCGTGTGTGTTTGTACCTATCACCAGAATGAAAAGCTGATGATGATGGGTTGCACCGTCTAATAAGCGAGGGATACGGTAGTTGAACAACTATTTTTGGAGAATGAATAGCTCGGGTAAGTAGAGAAGCATAAAATGTAATTCAACTCCACTACGCAACACAAGGAGCTCGCCGCGCGGACGTGGATTGACGCGCGACAAGACGATTTATTTTTTTTCTCCGGCCCAGGTAGGTTCTCCATGAATTTTTTTTTTAGGGTTGAAGGGGAAAGATTCGGCTATCCGAAAAAAATTATCTTCATGGATTCCTGTAGGTCCCGCGAGAACGGCAGCGAAATTAAAAATAAAAACGACGAAAAAAAATTGAAAGAATTTTTTTTTCCGAAAACAAAATTTTTGGTATGAAAGCGCATTCTTTTACGAACAAAATGATTCCAGGATCAGTCCGCTCCGGTAAATACTTTCGGAGATATGAATTTTTAAACATGGCGGTGCAACAGCGACTTACCAAAATTCAAATAGCTCTAACTCCGCCATTTTTGAAAAATTTTCAAAATCCCTGAAGTTGTATTTTTTTTCCCCATAGTACTAAAGATTTGTCGAACTGGCCCTCAACCGGTGCACATGGTACAACTGCCCCGGTAGCCAGTAATCTTTTGATAGCGGTTTCGAGGTCTCTAATTTCCGTTTTTGAGAACCCTCTATTTGAGCGACTCTTGGGCTCTACGATTGGACTGCTTATGGGTATCTTATAGCCTTTTATGCATTCCAGAACGAATCTATCCGAAGTGATATTTTCCCATTCCAGTAAAAAATTTTTTAGACGCCCGGCTGTACAGCTTACCTCTGGATTGACTAATTCCTTCCTCCTCGGTGCGACTGACCCCTGCTCTGGCTGTAGGAATTGCTCTGTGTCGGGTTGTGGGTGTATTTCCCCCTGAGGAAAGTGGGCTTGTACAGTTGAAAGTTGGCCCCTCTTGTGGCCCTGATACGAGGTTCCCTGCCTCGGAAAAGGGCCTCTCCAGTTTAAAGAGCGTGACGCACCTTGAGCAGCTGCTTTTGTTGTAGTTTTCGACGTTGTGGGTGTTGAAGACTGTTGTTTCAACTCATTTCCCATCTTTTCCATTGATCTTGCTGTCTTGATGATCTCGCCAAAGCTGTCGCCGTAAAGTAGTGTAGTTGGCTTGGTTCTTTGAACTAAATCTTTCGTTTGCTTGGACAAAATGGGAGCAGAGATGATTATTGCCTCCTACGTGCAAAATTTACCAGCCTGTACGCCCGGACGAGTCTCATTCTATCCGAGATCAGGCCGTCGATTTTTCTCTTTTTTTTTTTTTTTTTTTTTTGAGCACAGATTTAACTTACCTGGTCAACGAGATCTTCTTTCATATGGCGATCATGATTTATGTCTGTTCCTTGAGGAGTCTCTGACCCTCCACTGGTTTCTGTTTCTCGGCGCGTCTTTGTCTTCCGATACGCGCCTTGTCTGAAGTTTTTTTTCTAACCTCCTTATTTTTCTTCGTAGCTCGGTCGAAGATTCTCTCTCACGCGAGCGTTTCTTTGATTTTCCCATGTTAAGGGACGTACTCTACTACTGACTGGAGTTGCTTTTTTGCCGCAAACTGATACTTATGAGTAAAAAAAAGTCTGAATATTCTCTCCGACGTGTGACTCGCACTCGCACAAAAAACGTTATGAAGAGCGGCAAGATGCCGGACACCGAGAGGGAGCTGCTAGCCGTTTTCCGGTTACTCTCTGAATATGTGGCTCAACCTAGCGGAAAGTAGCGGTACTACCTTTGTAATCTCGAAGAACGAGACTCGAAATATAATTAAATAGAACTCCTATACTGGATCTTCGTCAGGAATAAGGTCACCAATAATTATACTAAAATAAGTAATTAGCGCAGACAATTCTGCAGCAGTGGTAATAATACAGCCGTCTTGAATATGTTTTTCACTTATTGATGATAATTTATTTCCTCGATCTGTCTCTGAATAGTCAAAATACTTTAATCTATTATTCAGATGTTCAAGAATAAAGTATTTTTCATTAATGCAATGTTTTATAATTCTAGCCATTGCATATCTACCAATACCCAAATGAATGTCGTGCGTTATATCACAAATTAGATTTTTAGTGTTATGAAAATGCGGTAGTTCATTGCACGGACATGAGGCTTTTACACCATGAGTTGATGACTGTACATCCGTTGTAAAATTGTCAACGTTTCTGAGAAGCTGGCTGTTCTCGACGCACAGTGTATGTGCTTGCGCTTTAGGTGCCCGACAAAATCTACAAAAATATTCGCTTGAAAAACTTTCATTAAATCCCAATAGACTGTGCAACCCTAGATCATCACCCAATATTCCAACCAACACAAAGTGCACTTCGTGAATTTGGCCATTCACAGATAATGATATTCTATATTCATATAGATATTTTAGTTCGTCAATGACCTTAAAAAAGCAATTTTCATTCCGAAAGTGTTTGTAATCTGTGCTGAATATGAATTGCGCTAATAGAATGTTGTCTAAATTTGAAGAATATTTCAGTGGCGTAGCTACTATCGAATAATAAAGACCGCCCACTTTATGGATTCCCTTAGCTGTAGACAGAGGATCGCATACCTCAAAATCATCGTAATATAAATGGCGAGTTCCATATGAAATGTACAATCGGTTGTCCACACCCCTTTCGATTTGTCTCAAACTTAGTCAAGTTGAGTAATGGGTTGAAAAAAAAATTCCTCTAAATAATGAAAATTCTACCTTTTACAGGTCGCGAGTAACACCGATTCACAAATTTTGAATTATTTTTTTCAAATCGCTGTAGCTCCGAAACTACATGTCCGCGCCTAAAAATCAAGTGGGTCAAAAGTTCTGTAATTTGATGTACTTTTCGATGTTGCCGCGAGACAAAGTCGATTTTCAGTTAATGGTGAACAAAACGCGAAAAACGCGATATTGATCTCGTTCCCCAAACTTTTTTGGGGTCCATTTTTCATCATAAATTGCGGCTATTTTTCCCGCAAATTTTCGTCTAAAGAAAAGTCACGGGACTCAACTGGTTGAAGAGATATGAGGGAATTTCTAGGAAAAACCGACCGGATTTTGACGTTTTCTGAATTTGAATTTTTCAAAACTATCGAAACTTTTTTTACGTGAAATAGACGTAAAAAGAGCCATATCTTTGGTTGTTTTCATCCGAAAAACTTCTTCCTAGAACCATTTCAAAGCTATTGAAAGCCACTATTTCTATATATTTATTTAATTCTGCGGTAACAAACAATTCTATTTGTTATAAACAAATATATTATTCAAACGTGATTTTCAAAGCAAGGGCCACGCGATAACATTCTCAAAAAAATATGAGTGTATTCCTTGATCAATTCTCTACAAAATCGTTAAGTCAATTTCATGGAGAAACGATGGAAACCATGTGAAAACGATTTATTTATAAGCGACGGCGCGCGCTGCCGCTGAAAAGGTCCTGGCACGATGAAACACGAACGCGTACGCTAACGCAAACGCAGGAGCAGAAAATTTTTCACTTGAACTCCACATCTGTGTCGCATTCATGTCTATGGTCGTGGTTGTCAAATGCCAATTTTCAAAAGTTTGAGAAATTGAGAGGTTAAGACGGTTAAGGCAGGTTAAGATGATAGAGGTTATAATTATAAAAAGTTAACTTGGGTGAAGTGAATCCTATCGTATGTGTAAATTAAAGAGAGCGAGAGAGAGAGAAAAATTAATAACAAATTAGGAAGCGTCACAAATTAAAAATGGATTCCGAAGATGAAACTGATACCCTAATTATAATAATATCAATTGCTTTGTGGCTCCGCATCAGATCGAGGCAATGGGGTGTTCGGCCGGTTCACAGGTTGAGTGCAATATTTTAATATTCTGTTTATACTGTATTTTATTTTATTCCTTCATCATTTTCTAGAATATCAACTTAATATATCATGTCAATTATAACTTTTTTTCCATGTTTAAATATTGACTAGCATTTTCCTACATTTACAGACTACGAAGAGAGCAGGGAGAGTACTGGAACCTGTTTCTAGAAATAAAACTGAATGATCCTGAACAGTTTTTCAAATATACCCGCATGGACCATGCTAAATTCGATGAATTACTTGAAATCTTGAAGCCTTATTTCAAGAAAAGGTCAATGCGAACGACTCTGATACCAGAAGAGCGTTTGGCTCTCACGCTTAGGTCAGAAAATTGAGTTAATATTTATATTATCACAGCTTTTAGTTACATCAATTTATTTTATCAAGGTATTCAATTTCGTATGTGTACAGATATTTGGCCTCAGGAGACCAGACGCACTCGATTGCTTGGGGCTTCCGTGTTGGCCGGACCACAGCGAGAGTTGTGATTAGGGAGACATGTGAAGCCATTTGGATTGCATTGCCAACTGCCTATCTACCACCAAAAACACCGCAGGACTGGTATGAAATAGGCAAGGATTTCTCCGAAAGATGGAATTTACCAAATTGCGTGGGCGCTATTGACGGCAAACACATTACAATGCAAGCACCACCAAATAGTGGTTCTTTATATTTTAGTTATAAAAAAACGCACAGCATAGTACTTATGGCTGTATGTGATGCGAAATATAAATTCACAATGGCTGATGTTGGGTCGTCACCAGACACTCAACTTCTTAATAGCAACGTAATGTTTCCACATTACTTTGTGGGTGATGAGGCATTCCCGCTCCATAAATCATTAATGCGGCCTTATCCTGGACGACAATTGACACAAGACAAATCTATTTTCAATTATCGGCTCTCTCGGGCCCGCCGTACTATTGAAAATAGATTTGGAATATTTGCTTCAAGGTGGCGAGTTTTCCGAAAGCCCTTCTTGTCCCACCCTGAGATGGTTGACAAGGCGGTGTTAGCATGCATTTGTTTGCATGACTATCTAATGACACACCAAGATATACTACCAGCAACTGAAAGAAGATATTGCCCAGAGTCCTATATAGACACCGAAAACACGGAAACAGGTGAGATACAGCCTGGAGATTGGCGAATCGATGGAAGGGCTTTCGCAGACCGTCCAATATTACGCGGTGGTAACCGAACTGCACGTGCATTCATCGAATTGAGAGATAAGCTAGCGGAATATTGCACTCACCACCGCGCCGTACCTTGGCAAAATGAATATGTGAATAGGGGTAGAGTTTGAGATACAGGTATTTTATTAGATATTACAATCGAAGTACGTTTTTTATTTTTAAGTCTTTTATGACAATGAACAGTATTATAAAAATGATAACAGTATGTAAAAAAATATTAAAACATATCACTACGTTAGCTCTACGTTAGCAAATAAAATAAACATTGTTCTTATGCTTAAATGGAAATAACCTATAACTTATAATATTTATCTTATATTTTAATATACTCTAATTTGACTGTTTAGAAATATTAATACTACGTTAGTACCTATATGAAATAATTTTGTATTTTTGTATGTTCCTTTTTAAAATAAACAAACATAATATTTATTCACTCAAGATTATATTATACCTAATACTTGAATTTGATAGCGTACCAATATTATAACAATATTAGCATAATGTATTCGTAACGAGTTGAGTATGGTACGAAAAATATTATCTTCTATTGTAGCTCTGTATCATCGTATTGGGCTATAAGCTGCATTAAGGGGGTATATACACCTTTGAATTAAATAAAAATCGATTTTTTTTTTTTTGCGTTTTTGGAACACTCAGGGTCTAAACTATCTCTGAAAAAATCGCCATGTGAAAATACGTGAAAATGAAAAAGTTACAGCCATTCAAATCGCAAAGTAAATTTCAAAAAAATCGATTTTTGTTTTTTGCGTTTTTGGAACACTAGGGGTCTAAACTATCTGTAAAAAAATCATCATGTGAAAATATGTAAAAATCTAAAAGTTACAGCCATTCAAATCGCGAATTAAATTTCAAAAAAATCGATTCTTCATTTTTTGCGTTTTTGGAACACTAGGGGTCTAAACTATCTGTAAAAAAATCATCATGTGAAAATACGTAAAAATGAAAAAGTTACAGCCATTCAAATCCCGAAGTACAAGGGCGCGCCGCACGACGTGTATTCGGCGCCACTATAGCGAACGTATTTCACGACGTTTCACGAACCCCGATTCCCGCCCGAATCTGTCATTCTCTTGTTGTCTGCTAGCATTATTGCGTCTCCGACAATTTAACTCGAGAATAAAACTTACTTGTGACTGCAAAGTTTCAATCTATTTGGAAAGTATGAGTACCAAGGGAGAGAGAAACTCTTGGGGTGATGCGAAACATTCAGTTGGGCGCGCGAAGAAAAGAAAAAGATCTTTTGTCGGGAAACGACGAAACTCCGACGAGACCGCCGATCCATTTCAGAGACCGTCCAGCGCTTCGTCCAGTAAAATCAGCGACGACGACTACATCGAGAACGACGAGCAGGGGTATATGCTCGTTGATTTAGCTATTCTTTTTCAAAGTTTGCAGGACAACCTAAGCTGCAACAGATGTGGGACTGCTATTCGTATGAGAGAGGTTAGGATTCACGGCTTAGGTGGAACCTACGAAATCCAGTGCGGTAAGTGTCCTGTCAGTCCTAGGTTCAATACCTCCAGAATGGTCGGAAAGAAGAACAACGTGTTTGAGATCAATCGACGATCTGTATTGGCAAGCAGGAGCGTGGGTCTGGGCAACGTAGGTCTTGCTAAATTCTGTGGATTGATGGACTTACCACCTCCGATCAAGCAATCTACTCATAAAAAGGTAATTGATCAAATAGTCAAGGCAACAACTGATGTGGCAAGAGAGACGATGCATGCAGCTGTCGAAGAAGAGATAAGGGCCTCGAACAACCCTCTCACCCGAGAGATAGTTGTACAGTGCGACGGAACTTGGCAGAAACGTGGATTCAGCTCTCTGAATGGCGTGTGCGCAGTGATTGGGACGGAGACAGGTAAAGTCTTAGATATTGAAGTCTTGTCACGTTTTTGCAAGGCGTGCTCAAGCTATAAGGGTCAGAAGTCTGGGTATCGATGGAATGCTTGGTACCAGACCCACAAGAGCAGCTGTCAGGCCAATCACCAAGGATCGTCCGGAGCAATGGAAGTCACCGGCATGGTAAGAATTTTCAAACGGTCCGAGGAAGTACACGCGGCTAAGTACGTTGGGTACATCGGGGACGGTGACACAAAAAGTTATGCCAGTGTCGTGAAGGCAGAGCCCTACGGACCAGATGTAAAGATCGAGAAGCTCGAGTGCTGTGGCCACGTTCAGAAAAGGCTGGGGACACGGATGAGGAAACTGAAGACTCGGCTCAGGGGACAGAAGCTATCTGACGGCAAAACCATCGGAGGCAAAGGTAGGCTAACTGACAAAGCTATTGACCAGATGCAGTCTTACTATGGAAATGCGATACGGAACAACCCCAGATCAGTTCAAGGTATGAAAACAGCTATATGGGCTATATGGTATCACAAGTCCTCAACAGACGATAAGCCGCAGCACCATCTCTGCCCGGAGGGTCGGGACTCTTGGTGTAAGTATCAACAGGCAATTGCAGCTGGAACTATTGATACGTTCAAACACCGGGCAAATCTCCCAGAAGCTGTGATGGACCAAGTCAGACCAATCTTTGTTGATCTCAGTGATGAGGCACTACTGAAGCGCTGTGTCGGAGGTAAGACACAGAATGCGAACGAGTCCCTGAACAGCGTCATTTGGAAGCTTTGTCCTAAGACTTCATTTTCAGGTCGTGACGTCCTTCAAGTTGGAGCCAACATTGCAGCGATCACCTTTTCTGAAGGTCAGCGAGGTATGTTGAAAATCATGCAAAAACTTTCAGTAGAGCCAAGACGCCACGCCCATGCTGCAGCGAAACTACAAGACCAAGCCCGGATCAAAGCTGCTGGGAGGCGAACGGAGCAGAGGACCAAGGAAGCTTGTGTTGCTCTGAGGCAACTACGGATGAATCAGCAAGAGGAGGCCATCGAGATGGAAGGTAACAGTTATGAGCCAGGTGCTTTCTAGAAATAAAGCGGCTCACGACGTAGGCAACGTCGCAAAACAAGCTTTTAACTTCGCCTGTGTCGGTCCACAGCCCGGATCAAAAAGAAGGATGGAAAACTGTTTTGCATTATTAACTCACTTGATATATGATAGAGAAATGTCAAAGGAGTTCATCGGCATCAAAAACCATCAACGCAGTAAAAAAGTTTAAAAGTTGATTCCTGAACAATCATTATTTTGACCGGTTGCCGTAAAGAATAAAATCAACCGTTGGACCGATCTTTGATTTTTAGGTCCTGAATTATTCAGGAGAGATGCCTCTATCAGATGAACAGAGAACTTTTTGATAAACCCATTTTTAGTTGAAATATTAGAAAAATAAGCAAAATTTTTTTTCAAATTCAGAAAAAAAATCGAAAAAATTCAATAACTCAAGTAATTCTTGCAATATCAAAAAGTTGTCTGTTCATCTGATAAAGGCATGTCTTATGAACAATTGAGGACCAAAAATTCCAAGATCGGTCCAACGCTGGGTCTGATTCTTTACGGCAACCGAGTGATTTTGTATTTTCCTGTCTTCAGCGCAGCCACTATTAGACTGGAAGTAATACATGATGTAATATATGGATAATGAAGGTCAAACCCTCCCCAAACATGATGATTTTTTTGAATTTTATCAGAGTCTTCAAGTTGAAAAAAAAAGGAAAATTGTTTTTCAGAAATTCAACCAATTTAAAGGTGTATATACCCCCTTAACTCCTCCTTTATGAAAGTTTTTTTTCGAGCTGGAAATCGCTGTAATTCTGCCACAATCGTCTGAGCGAATAATTGATCAGCTTGTGGAGGTTCATGCTTTTTACGTTTCTTAGCTGATGATAATGATGCGAGAGCATTGACCATAGCTGTATTCACCTCATCATTACGTACTCGCTTTAGCCTGTGTTCTTTGGGCCTAGTGATTGAAGTTCTTCTCACTTGACCGACATCATCTATATCGATTGAAAGCTTCTCTTCTTCTGGAGAAGTGTCGAAATAGCAACTCGAGCTGGATGATTCTCCTCTATCACTACTTGATATAGTACGGAACCTACCAACTGGGGTAGATGCTTTGGGCTGTAACGAGCAGTTTTCTAGAGGGGGAAAAACTATTAGAACACCTAGTCTCGTACAAAGCGTCCCAACGTCACGAACGAAACCTAGAAACGCAGAAGGTTTGAGCGCCAGGCACTAGGATGTTCCGAGATAACTAAGCTGAAAGAAAACGGAAGGTAGGGGTTGGCTAGGCTGCGGTAGGGGGGAACGTGGGGGCGTCGAAATAAACACTGCCAAAGTATATATGGTGAACGAAAGATGATTGCGGCTTATTGTAGCTCGGTAGAAGATACGGTACAGAAGGTAGGACACACAAAAAAAAAATAAAAGAAACCTCTAAATGCAAAAGAAAATCAATATAATATCAGTTAACGAGACTGTATACACGATCGTATCCTTAGGGGAGACTGGGGAGGTTTGACCGTGTGGGAGGTTTGACCAATTGCTGTTTCCTCTGTTTTCACAATGTAATAAAATCTGCCATCTAGCGGAACGTTTTCGCACTATGATCCCAGCATTACCATATGTGTCATTCAACTGTTCGGAGTCACGATCAAAAGGTTATGTTAACAAGATTGATATTGACAACAAAATTGTTATTTCTGTGTTACGTGCGTAATTTCGGAAACCTTCAAAACTCTAAATTTCTTTTCATTCATTTCATTGATTCATTCTTCAATCATCATCGATAAAGTCGGATAAATAATATCGGATTCGTTCTTTTAACGCGCAATAGTTTACTCATTTTACTTCTGAAATCGGTAATACAATATTTCCTTTTTAATGCAAAACGGAAATGTAATACAATATTTCCTTTCTTGAAATGTCTATAAGTCACGTAGCAGTAGACAACGGTGAAGCAAGACCGGGACCCCAGTATTGCTGACCCCTCAATTTCACACTACTAAGCTAGTGTACGTAGATGTAGTTCTCTCTCTCTAATTTCCCAAGGAAATAGGAAAGCTAAGCTAAATAATAAAGACTATAGGTGAGGCATGGAATAGCATGGGACCGCAGAACGACACCAGGGCCCCACCCCTACGCTTAACTGCAAGTAGTCCTTCAAACCAATCAGGCGACAATTAGCCACTACGCAAGGGGCCGTTCAGAAATCACGTGAGACAAAATGCTACAATGTAGTATAGGGAACGCCGTGCACGCACTATTCCAAAATGTCTCACGTGATTTCTGAACGGCCCCCAAGGCCCTAATTGGCTAAACCACCCCTACTGAAAATCGCGGCATGAGATCTGATGTCAGACCAAATTCTTTTATGAGATCTGATATCATCTCACCTGAGAACAGGTGAGATCCTACCTAGGCCTCACATCAGATCTCGGTAACGAATTTCGATTTTCAGTAGGGACGCGCGCAATAATATATGCATTGTTGCAACCGCGGCTACCTCGTCGCCTTTGAATTTGAATTAGTGTCTTTCTTCTGTCAAGTCGCGAAGTGCGTGGTCGCAAGGACCCGTGTGCAGTAATCAAGCCAAGAGTTATACTCAATCTTTTATTTCTTATAATAAAAGTGGTAGTATAAAGGACTTAGCACTCGTTAAATCAAAAGAACTTTAACAAATTCAATTAAACGTGATAAATCTAAAAACTTAGTGTTCCGTTTAAGTTCTTAAATTCAGTGCAGAGACACAAGCTATTAAATATTTTCAATATTAAATCATAACTTCACTTTCCGCCTTATACTCATTTCGAGTATTTGTATTATTAATATAACCTATATTAAATTTAATCTCAGATTAAACCAAGCTCGCTTTCATCATTATTATTTCTACAAACCTAGAATCGTTCAAACCTGTGTATCGAATCAATCACGAACAATGGACATTTGATCGTAAAATTAGCTTCAGTTCAAAACATTTTAAATCCATCAAAACAGTTAATACATCCTAAACCGCTATCTAAATTCTACGCAAATCGAAGGCTTCGAGGTACCTAAGGTGAGGGAGGCAAATACCTAAGGATCGAAAATTAGTCCCATGCTACGCCATCTCATCCAAAGCTAAGTAACCACAATCGCTCCCAAAATTCGCTCTTTTATAATTTACCTTTCATATCCGAAAATCGATATATTGTTTTCCAGAATTCTTTAACTTTAATCTTATGCATGATAAAATATAATTCTATCTGATGTGTAGTACAACCACGGGAATATCGTTATAGGCCAATATTAACAGTATTTCGGAGTGATCCCTTCCTAATAACGAGACCACCCGGTGAGCTTGCATTGCTACTCATTGTTCGAGCCGAATATTTATATTTTTACCAGTTATTCATATAATTATAACTAGCATATATGCATTACTTTAACTGAATAACTCGAGATTGGTATGGTCATAAAGTTAATAACCAAGCAGGATAATTCATAGAATTCCGGGTTTCATCCTAATCCTGCTGGGTCTGTTTCTTTTACTCATCAAATTCTCAATATCATTAAGACCGATAATTAGCGATCTCGAATTATAATATTACTTTATTACTATAATTGGAAAATTTACATATTACGCATATATTTACTTACATTCAATTTCCTTACTGGGGAATTCATTTATTATTCTCTTAATTGAACCAAGATCGGAATGACTGTAAACCTAACAAACCGCCTGGGATAATTCATAGAATTTCGGGTTCTACCCTGATACCAGTGCGAGAATTCTTTTATGTCAAATAGAGACTTTTATTCTGGTGTCCTACCTTAAAGCACTAAGCTCGTATTTACCGATCTTGATTCAATCCTGGAGGAATATTACCTATAGATCTTTATAGGTAATACAATAGATTACCGATACTATCCGAGAGAGAGTTCTTATTTCATGATTTCATTTTTTTTTTTTATTACTCGTATCAGCGTGTGAATCGTGAAGAAGCTTTTATTATTTCATTACCCTCATTGATAATAACTTTTTATATAGTAACAAGCCTTCACGATCCCCACGTCGGATATCGTTATATTATTACATTATTTTTGTTATTTTGTGATTACATTATTTTATATTATTCTGTTCAACCGACAATCATTTGTCCGTCGCTTGAACCATATTATTATTCCCAGAATCGTTCAAGAATACATTATTGATTTTACCAGTCAATCCTCATGATCATTTGAACCACCCTTTTACTCATTTATTTTATTTTACTTTAATTATTTTATTATTATTATTATTTTTTTTTTTTTTTTCCTTTTCTTTGTTTTTATATCAACTAGCCTCACAACAATTTAAATAAATCAATTGAGACCTGTATAGGACTAGGCGGCAACGATTCCCATTTACCGATCTATTTTAGAATAGATCATAATTATTTATTATGTGGATGTGACGGGATGACTAATTCCATTGGTTGATGGGTTCTCGCTTGTGATAAAACCATAGGGATTAATAACACTCTACCCATACCGTCCGTCACATCTGCAAGTTACCGCTAAGGATCTAAGTAAGTTACACGAACATTTTTAAAAATTATCATAGCCTAGATTCTCTCAGTGATATGTGGGCTAAATGATTTCGTTGTAGTGGAATTTATTGTTCCGTTGAATGAGATGTCATTCTGCATTTGAATGAAAATCTTATACCAGGGAGGTTTGACCAATAATTAATGGGGAGGTTTGACCAATCAATTTCAGAATGCCATTTACGTGAAAATCAAAGGAAAAGACCCGACAAAAGGTACCAGCGGATATAATGAGAAACGCAGTGAAGGAGGTTCTTGAGAATGGAAAAAGTGTTAACGCAGCGGCGAAAAGATTCAGTGTGGATCGCAAGACTTAGGGGCGATATGTGAAAAAAGTAACAGATAATGAAGAAACCAATTTTACGGCAAATCATGTATCGTCTCTTATATTCCCCAACGAAGAAGAAATCCTTTTGGAAAGATACCTTATTCATTCAAGTAAATTGAACTATGGATTATCAACTACCAGTGCTCGTAAGTTTGCGTATCAATTCGCGATCATGAATGATAGGAAGATTCCTGAAAATTGGACCAACAGCCAGTCTGCTAGCAAGGATTGGTTTCGAGGTTTCATGAAAAGACATCCCACTTTGTCCTTGCGAACCCCACAAGCGACAAGCTTATCACGAGGGACAGCCTTCAATAAAACCACGGTTACTGAATTCTTCAATGACATAAAAGCTTTTTCTAACAAACACGCTTATGGACCAAAAGCCATTTTCAACCTGGATGAGACTGGAGTTACGACCGTTCAAAAGCAAAGTCATTGCGCAGAAAGGCGAAAAACAGGTCTCCCGAGCTACATCTGCAGAAAGAGGGAACCTCGTGACTATGTGCAGTGCAGTCAGTGCTATTGGTATGGCCATTCCACCATTTTTCATTTTTCCCCGTAAACGTCTGAGTCCCCGTATGACTGATGGGGCGCCGTCGGGTTGGGATGTTGCCGCTCATGATAGCGGATGGATGACGGGAGAAAATTTCGAGAAGTATTGGCTGCATTTTATTAAATATGTTAAGTGTTTTCCAACAAGTCCAGTAGTTGTAATTTTGGACAATTATGAGTCACACATCACACCAAAAGGTCTACAAATATGCAAACAAAATGGGATAACTTTGGTCACCTTACCACCACACACCAGCCATAAGTTTCAACCCCTTGATAGGAGCGTTTTCGGCCCATTCAAAAAATATTACAATTCCGCTGCTGATGATTTCATGGTTACGCATCCTGCAGAACCAATCAGTATCTACGACATCCCGGCACTAGTAGCCAAGGCTTTTCCGAAAGCTTTTAATCCAGTGAATATTCAAAAAGGGTTCAAGTGCACTGGTATCTGGCCATTAAATTGCGACATATTTGATGAATCCTACTTTCTGAGTTCATATGTGACCGATCGACCCGACCCTACTATCGTAGAGAATGTTGCCAACTCAGATATCTCAATACCGAAATCTAGCTCAAGCGCCACGAGGACAGCACCTCCAGAAGATAGGACATCCTCTCCGACACATTCGGGGCCTTCGCATTCACGAACTAGTGCAACTCGAGAAGCTTTAAGCGTAGTGACTCCGGAACAAATTAGGCCTTTTCCGAAAGCTGGAGCGAGGAAAACAAGGAATTCACGAAAACGAGTGGTGAGCCGAGTATTGGCCGATAGCCCGGTCAAGAAATCCATTGAGGAAGAATACGAAGCTAGGCAGGCTAAAAAAAATAAAACCATAGAAATAAAAAAGGAGCGCGTGGAAACAGCTAAGAAAGGTTCCCAGGCGAACACAGACGGAAAAGAGAATCGACAAGGCAAAAAAATAAAATGAAAGAAACAAACTAAGGTATATGAGCTCAAAAAATATATGTAAGTGTCATATGTAATAGTCTATAATACACATTATAATAAAATAGATTCACGATAATGACGTATTTCCCTTCCATTGATACTTCATTTTATAATTGGTCAAACCTCCCATACCATTGGTCAAACCTCCCGTACATGGGGAGGTTTGACCACAATTGCGCTTCGTCAAAAAACTGCGGAGTACTTTTTAACTAATAAAATTTGCACACTAGAAAAATTCAAGGACATTTTGCAAGGATTACCCTTTCGAAATATCACATTGCCAATTTTATTCATGATGGTGAAACGGTAGCCGAAGCCATTGAACAAAAATGTGGTCAAACCTCCCCAGTCTCCCCTAATCATAAATTAGCGCAGAATAAATGCACTCACACTGAACACAACGGGAATTATAATGCGGTATAGAGAAAAATAACAAAAAAAAAAGTAACAGTAATGAAGGTAGAATGGGTCGAAACTAATAAATGCTAAATAAAGAAAATGAAAAGAAAAGTGACAGGTGCGCTCCGGAGATACGTGGCAGGATCGAGCCTGTGCTACGTAAATTTACAGGACGGCAGAGGTTACAGCTGGTCCGGAGCTCTATGCTGGGCTCGTAGTAGAGTACGGCTAACAGTCGGTACGAGACGGCAGGAGGGGGAGGACTCACACCTACACCACACTAGGCCGTCGCTAGAGTAGCTGAGGTGGTGCGCACACCGATGCGCCGTCACTACTACTCCAGCCGGTTCACACTCACACACTTATGGCTCACTCGTATTTCGTCCGACCGTGAGTCGGTATATCGCTCACTAGGAGTGAGCCTACAATAATCAAAGCAATGCGCAAAATATGGGACTCTATTAGTTAGCAATTATCGCAAAATTACGTAGTTTAGATAAGGAAGTAAAGTAAAGATAGTTAACAGCAACTACAGGCTCACGTAGCCCAGATAAGAAAATAATAATTACGCACTGGTCGCAGACGAATAATATTCGCACGAGAAATAGTTACAGGTAACCCCAAGGCATTAGGTAACACACAATACAATAGAGAAATAGTAAAAGATAATAATAAAGAAATCTCAGATAAAGATGAAGCTATTACAATGCCTACGCACTACTACCACCGTAATGGTGACCTCGACAACCCGTCTCAGATACTGGTCGGGAGGACGTCAATCCACTCCACGAACGCACGAGAATGAAATAAATAATTAAAGCGAATAAAGGCTCAGAAATCTCCAATAATTCAAATACTAGCGCAAAATATAGACGGGTGGTCGTAGCCTAAGCGTAAAGCTTACCTTGATCTGGCTCGGTACGGGACGGCAGGATCCGCTCACACACACGCAGGTCGATGGCCGTTAGAGCCCACACACACAGGCACCAAACAAGCCAGCACTCACTTAAGTTAAGTTAACTATAACTATCTAAGAAGTATGCACTAATCTAGTAACACAATAGTACCAGAATATTGAGAGAAGCGATATAGCAATATCTTGGAGCGTAAAGCACAAAAGGTACGTAAGGTAAGAACGGAAAAGTGAGCAAAGCGCAAGAAAACGTGCAAAAGCAGCAAAGATGGCTTATCTAGAAGAAAGCGGAAATCGGTGACAGGAATTAGGCTCGCTGATTAGGTGGCGCCCCATACGTTGGGGGAGGTAGCCTTTCCATACACGCCGCTTTCGCTGTACCGATGATCGACAATCGATGGATGGCCGGTGCGGGAGGAAAGGGGACGGGAGGCAGCGTCAGGCCGGGAGGTGCGGCTCTCTCCCGACCAGCAGGTGTCTTTAGATCATAATAAGTGTCGGTACAGATACTCCCGACGTGACTTCACGGGCATACCTCCCCGTACGGCACTCCCTCGGTGTCCCACGACGCTCTCAGGATGATGCGGACCTTTAAAATACATACAAAACTTACGGCAGACAATGAAATAGTGAATATAATTAACCCTTTGCCTTGGGGAGAGTATAAAGAATAGACACGCACAACACTTAACAGATATTCGGACACTCCGCGGGGAGGAAGGAGCTGGTCAGTGGCTGATATAAAATCTGCCACGTTACAGGGCATATGGGTGGGCGACGGAGATGGATTGGCAACCGGAGACAATAATGGAGGTGAGATACGTATTAATGATTGAGAGGGAGCAGGACTCCCAACATGAGATTGATTTTGTACCCTGCTCACGATCGTACTTGAAATTATTCTTCTTGAGCAAGGAGACGGTGCGTATATGCCAGATGATGATGGCTGCGGTGAAGCGGAGGACTCCTCAATAGGTGTGGTTTGAAACTCAGTACACCCTTCCTTCGACTTACTAAATAATTCCGTTGAGTAATTTCCCTTGGTTCTGGAATATAACGTATAAAGCAATAAAATAATCAGAATATTTTACACACTGATCTCTAGAGATCAGTTATTCTACACCACGTTTCAGTGTTTTTGAAATCTTGAGTCACTATACATACTTTCTATGATGTACCATTGTATCCAAAAAACTCATGCTTCTTATCAATTGTTGAGAACTTGCAGAGATGCTTATCGCACCACTTTCACTTGGTGCATCTAACTTCCTCTTCTCTCGACAGTATCTGTCGCGCAGAGATTTCCACCTCGTCTGGCAATCATCCACTTTGAACAGGCAATATGTACAATAATAAGTTTCAATAATAGAGTACAGTACAAAATAGATGAAAGTTAAAAATAATGGTCATATAAACGTACCAGTCATTCCTGTGAGTAGAGCTATGGTTTTCCATGAATTCTCACGTTTTATTAAATCTTTATAAGAAGAATCTTTTTTATCATATAACTGAGGGAAGCTCTGAATGTGTGTAATGATAATATCATTTATTTCGTCACTCATTTTAAATTCGAATTCGTCTACCACGCAATGTCACAAGCCGACACTTCCTTCCTACGCAACCGCAAATTTAGAACCGGTTCTAAAATGGCGTGCGCTTGTATCCCTAGATATTTGTCCAAGATCATGGGCAACTGTATTGGACAACGAAATTTCATTGGTCGAAAGTAGGACAAGTCGTGTCAACCACCAATCAGGAGCGCCGCTCCTGCGTCTACGTTCGCGTTTGCGTTCGCGTTTGATCGTGCCAGGGCCTAAAGACCCGGCTCGGGTACGGTTTTTCGGTGGCAGCGCGCGCCGTCGCTTATAAATAAATCGTTTTAACATGGTTCCCATCGTTTCTCCATAGAATTGACTCAACGATTTCGTAGAGAATTGATCAAGGAATACGCTCATCTTTTTTTGATGATTTTATAGCTTGGTATTTACGTTGAAAATCACGTTTGAATAATATATTTGTTTATAACAAATAGAATTGTTTGTTACCGAGAAATTAAATAAATATATTATAATAGTGTCATTCAATAGCTTTGAAATGGTTCTTGGATAAAGTCTCTAGGATGATTACAATCAAAGATATGACCGTTTGAAGAGGAGTATGTTTTCGATTTTTGGCTCTTTTTCCTGAATTTCACCCCCGTGTAACTTGGAAAATAGGGGCCAAAAAAAAAAAAAAAAATTGTTTGATGAATTTATTTGTTCCATAGAACCCGTCAAAAAATGATAACGAAATCAGTAACATCGAGGTCATTTTTTGATTTATTTTGTCCGGTCTGACGTGGAATGGCTCAAGTACGACTGACAAGCTGTACTTAATTCTTGGCTGTATTGACAATTGGTGAGAATTGCGGTACCCAAAGGGTGTTCTTCCAACACAGTTTTTAGGTCTAGCTGTAGTACAGATTTGCCAGAATGTTTGAATCTCTTGCTTGCAGGTGGGTTTACAGTTTCGAGAGTATTCAGAGATATACCAGTTGAGCTTTGTACGTCGACGTCGTTAATTGTATCTGGTTCCTGTATAAGACTATCCTCTGCTGGTGAGGGTATAGAAGTCGGTGATAAATTCTGCAGGTTGCTGCCGGGTGCTGCGGTGTCCTCAGATATCTCTAATAGTATATTATTCTGAAGTTTCATCTATAGGCATATAAAACGAATATTTGAAAATTGTGACATTATCTCGCAATCGCACACACTCAAAATCTGTATCAAACCGTATGCACACAGCAATGCCAAAGCGATTAAAGGTCGATGGCGAATAAGCTCTATAAATAACATACATGTTCTTTGCATTTTCTCTCTAATTTAAGCCGTTACCCGAGACTTGGAAAGAGAGCTTGTTTGATTTCCCCCGTGCACTTCAAGATTTCTTCCAGAGTTTCTATATCTCTTATATCATTAGCTGTATACAGAATAAAAAATTTAGTACAACATCTTGAAAAACGATGTATCTTGACGATATTTTGATCCGAAATCACGTGCGAGTGAGATCCACGCCGAACATTGTACATATCTCATAATAAAATCAGTATATTGCAAATACCATAACTTACCTTCGAACGTCTGTCGTAATTCTATTAAGCCCCACGCGTTGAGGATCACCTCCATATCAATTTTCCCTATTTTATTGATTCACAGAAAACTTTATACTGTGAATTATGGATTGTGGAGTCGAATGGAGTCAATTGATTTTATTTTGTGATATTAGCTTACGCCATTTTACATTAGACAAAAACCAACGACTTACAGCCCAAGAAAACAAAACCCAACGGTATATGCGCTCGATTCACTCGGAGCTTTTATGTCTCTTTTTTACTCATGGTTATTGGAAGAAAAAGGGTAGAGTCGGTTACAGACAAATGTTTTCTAACTCCGGCTGCTCAAATGAGATTTGTTAACTGTGATCAAATCTCTCCTTCACGTGATTTGTTAACTGTTAACAAATCTATACTTCGCATGATTTGTTAACTGTTAACAAATCTTTATTTTGCGTAATATGATCCATTCTTTCTGACAACTCATGCTATTTTCTCGGAGAAAATATCAAATGTTCGATGAATTGCGATTATTTTGTTTGATTAAACATTGATGTACGTTCACGACATTAAAACTAATTTTGTCCTAAACTAACACTTCAATTGCTGCAAATACTAACCCATGAGTTTGCATTCGAGGCAACACATATATTTATTATATGTGAAAGAATTTGTTAACAGTTAATGAATATTTGCATGAAATCGTCAAATAAATTCATTTATTCGTGAAAAATAAACTCTTTTCTCAGTGCATCTTGAAAATCACGTTTGAATAATATAATTGTTTATAATAAATAGAAAATGATGCATTCTATAAATTTGAAATAAATAAGATGAAAGTACAATTCGAGAGCTTTAAAATGAGTTTTTGCTGCAATCTGTACGACAAAGATATCGACGTTTGAAGGAGAGCTTGATTTCGATGTTTTGCCGTTTTTTTCGAAAATTCAACCCCTCGTAACTTTTGAACCGATCGACTTGAAAATAAAAAAAAAAAAATCGTTTGATCCATTCGTTTTGCTCAGAGAATCTGTCATAAAAATTTCGACAATTTCCAAGCACATGCGGTCAAGAAGGTGTCCCGCTTGACGTGGAATGACTCTTTTTCGTTCTGGAAAGCCGTTCTAGCTGAGAGGTCTCTTTGTCGGCCTATTGTTCGGCCAGGATGGTGAGAGGCGTTTTTTTTTTTTTTTTTTTTTTTTTTTTACCACTGAAGCGTATCGTAAGTCTTTCGCGGTGGCGGGGCTTCATTTCTGGAACTCCCCACCTGGCAGCCTGAGGGAGGCTTGTACTCTTCCAGGATTCAAATCCGGGCTTCGCAAAGCGTCTTTTCGATACTGAGCATGCTTGGCCTTGAGTGGTTTTCGTGCCCTTTTTCTTCTCTATTTGTGCATGTTACCCCTTTTGTCTCATTGCCATTGACCATATTCAAATTTTTAGTTCACTTGTTCGTTTTTAGCGTGATTTTGTTTCTTTTATATCTTATTGGTATCGACAGCGTGTCATTTTTGCTAGCTCCACATCTACTTTGATTTCGTTATCTTATAGCTGTATCACTTCGATTATCATTTATTATCTAGAATTCGCTTTTCAATTTAGTTTTTTCACTTCGCCCTATGTGGCCTCCGGTATGTTTTTGTTTTTCTGCTTCTCAATATTGTTCTACTGTTTCTTTACTTTGACTATCTATCTGTCTTTCGCTTTATATGTCCTTGTATCTGTAATTATCATTATCATTATCATCATTATGTAGATGATGATGATGAGATGATGATGTCGCTGAGAGCGTTATTGAACGATTCATAGTAATGACATGTATGGAAGATCGCGCGTCTAACTTGCCAAATCTGTTGAAGGCGTCGGTGGAGAAGAAAATAAAGGACGCTTCCGAGATCATAGCGGTGGAGCAGAAGGCGGTGGACTCAATAAACTTCATGAAAGATTAGCGGAAAGCGCCTGCCGGACCGTTGCGCAGTGATCGCCGGGTTAAGGGAAAAAACCGTAAGTAATACGTAATGCTATAGGTGCATTTCATGCCAGATGGACCACTTTGAAATGTTCAATTTTTTTAATTTTTCTGAAACTTTAACCAGTAGTTGTGCTTGATAAAATAATAGCTACCTTAAATTTTTTCAAATCTTTTTACGTAACTGGAAGTGAAGTGAGTCGTGAATTTCTAAAAAAAAAATTGATTTTTTTCTTCAAAAGCTTGTAATTTTGCAAACAATAGAGTAAATGAGACATTTTTTTCATTTGTGAAGTTATATCAAGGTGGCACGGCAAAACGCACAGTGGGACGGAATCCGAAATTCCTGGCCAAAAGTCGAAAAACGAAGTTTCGTTTTCGGGGTTTTGAAGTGGGGGGTTAGGTAAAGTAATAGTCCGAGGGTCGGATTGCAGACAGGGGAGGGGACCAACCCTTATACTTGCTATTGTATTCCAGTTCAAAAGTGACCCTCGCTCGAACTAGACGCATCGCGCTCCAACCGAAATTTACAGTGCTGTGTTCAGAACGTCGCCAAGCCCAGACGAATTACGTTAAAAAAAATCCAAAAAATGGTTTCGAAAGGGGAAAGTAAGTACAATATCATCATGGCATTCGAAATTTATAATAATGATGTATGTGATCACAATAAAAGAATGATTTGTCCGAAAATTAACGTAAAATTGCAACGGAAAATTGTAAACACGTAGAGAAAAGTTTAATTGCACCCCAATGTCCCACGGCCGGACTTGTTTCAGGGTGTAGATTGATCTATTCTCTAATGGGAAAAACAAGAAAATCTTGCGATTTTTTGCGCCACCGCTTTTGGCGCAAGTTTTTGTAATGAAAAGTGTATTTTTCTTCATTTTGAACAACCAAAACATAAAATCGGGAAAAGTGGTTTAGATAAAAGTAGTGCTGTTCGATTATTGAATTTTGTAATCGATTATCGATCACTAAATTAAATCGATTAAAATCGATTAATCGATTAATAATTGGAAGATCGATTAATTACATGATTAATTGATTGATTAATCGAAAAATCAATTAATTATTCGATTAATCGAATGATTATTTGATTAATCATTCGATTAATTGAATGATTAATCGATTAATCATTTCATTCATTATCTGATTGATCATTTGATCAATTATTTGATTAATCCTTTGATTAATTATTCGATTTATCATTTGATAATATATGTAGGTACAAATTAAATATTACCTAAAGATTTGTCCAACTATGAATCAAAATCCAACTTTATGCTACATATGTACAATTCAACTCCGCCAGAATCAACCTTTCGCCAAAAACTATGGTAATGAGATAAGTGTCTACTTCTTTGGTACTTGCCTCGAACTCAGTTCATAAGAGGATATAACATTATAACCATGAACCATCAAAGGAAAGAAGAAGAAGAACTGTCTACCATTTCGTGATTCCGATTTCAGATTCCCCAGATTTGGACAACTCTGAGAAATAAAGTTGGCAATGATAATGTTTTGTAGTGTTCCGGCAGGTTACTGCATTGCCAACTTTATAATTTATCCCAGAGTTGTCCAAAATCCAAATCTGGGTAGAATCAACTTTGTCGGGTGTACTGTATAGCTCTCTCGCAGTAGTTAGGCTTGCAATAGCTACTTAAGTGTTCAGGTCGTCCTTCCGACTACATATATCTACCATTCCCTGTCTAGTAATATTCGTGCATGAACCGGATGAACTGAAGTCTGAACCTGATATTAATAGTTTACTGGGGATTCACCAACTTATCTTCTAGGATCCACGGTTTATTAATCAATACACATCGCATACATAGAAAAGAGATTAAATTTGGTAGTTATTTTGCACAAGGGTCTATATCAGCCTGATGGCATGAATGTGTAAAACTTGCGATAATAAACTGTATGAGCTATAATGGCCCCAAGTCGCAGTCTGGTGTGGGATTACTTCTCTAAAGAAGCGTGTGTAAATGGTATAATCACATGTACCGTATGTAAAAAAGATATTCCAAATAACAAGAATACAACGAACCTAAAAAATCATTTGAAAAGCAAGCATCCTATGGTTCATACAGAATTACTGAAAAAAGAAAAATCATACAAATGGCAACTTCGCGAAGAGTAAGTATCATTTTTGTTCTGTGATATATGAGATGTTAGTTATGTTTCATGAAATTTATTATTAAATCAATATACGCAGGAAAAATAAAAAATGTAGAAAATTTATTTCGATTTTTTTCAAGACAATATAATATATGAGTTGCAATAGATTGTTTTCACTGAAATCGGGAATACTTTCTTTTTTCAAGTTCTGTCCATTGAGCTATTCAGATTTCAGAATTCGTACTATTATTGACACTAGTCTGCTAGGCTTCTAACAATTGTGAATTGACATGAGAATTTGTAGGTATTGAGCATATTTATTTTTCTTTAAAGCTCTGGAAATGACATGGAACCTGGAGAAAACGAATACTCAGATACAGAATCTGTTTGTAGCAGTCAATCACAATGCAGCGAATCAGCTGTATCATCTGCAACTAACATCATTGGTCCCAACCATTCCTCAAGTAACTTTCCTCCTGCGAATCCGACTCAATCGAAAACTAGAAATTCTAACAAGCAGCCGTCTGTCACACAATTTACGATAACTAAACAAGGACAAGATAAAGTTACCAGAGCCATGGCTTATTGTATTGCGGTAGATATGTTGCCATACTCTCTTGTCGAAAAACAAGGCTTCAAGAAATTTGTGGAAATCTGCAATCCAAGCTACAAATTACCGGGCAGAAAAAGCATGGCAGAAAAATACATTCTTGATTTATTCGAACAAACCAACAATATTGTAGTGCAATTTCTACGAGAATATATATATATATATATATATATATATATATATATATATATATATAAATAATATATATATATAATATATATATATATATATATATATATATAATATATATATATATATATATATATATATATATTAAAATAATAGATATTAAACTCAAAAACACTCAAAAATATTAGAGTGATTCAAAAAAAAAAAATTTTTTTTTTTCCTTCACTAACAGGCTCAAAAGTTTCATTCGGGTCAGAAAGTATGCCTGTTAAAATATGAGCTCTTAATATTAATATTAAGAGTGGGCGCATCGCACTTTTCGATTTTCCATAAGAATAACATGGGATAAATCATTTTTGCTTCTTCTGATTTTTATAACTAGCAAATGACACGTCACACAAAGAATCTATAGACATCTTTTTGTAGAGAATTGAACGCTCTACAAGAAAGTTCCGAGTCATTTTCTAATAAGTCCACTCGTTCAAAAGTTATTCAAGGTCAAAGTTCAACTTACCGTAAATTTGGTCGATTTTTGCATATTACAGCGGTACTATTAGTTTTATCGAAAAAATGTGCACAACATTTTATTTAAAACATGAATAGAACTTTCAGGGATGTTAACCAACAGTTTTTTTGTCAGGAAAAAAAAGAACACTCCAAGAAAATTTTCAGTAAAACTTAGCTTCAAAATTGTAGTTGATTTATTAAGAAAATTACATTCATTGCAGTATCATGATGAATTTTGGTTGGATTTTATTTTTTCTTTGAATACATGTTTTAAAAATTATCACTATCAATTTCAATCTAAATAATTTCAGTGTTTTATCACTTGATATGCCACAAAAATTTCTTATTCATAATTTTCAATATAAGTTGAGAAATTTTTCTTTTTTATCCATCAATCGATAAAAAAAAAAAAATTTTCAGGCTCTGTCGGTCATACAATCATTTTTTAACTAGATGGAGTTGAGAGTAAAGTCCTCATGCTTGTTAATCGTATTGAACAGCGATATTTATCTTTGTTAGTACTATTATTCTTTCGAATTATAAATAGTCATGAGTTATTGATAATTATTTAATAATGTTGAGTTTAGATATTATTATTTGAGGTGAATTATAATTTTACGTTAACTATGGATATCCTCAGTCGTATTACCGGTGATCCAATGGAAGATTTTGTTGGGCGTAAACTTCCCTCGGTAATAGAGGTTATGTCGGTATTCCATTATCAAAAAAAAGTTGTCAAACTCCCCCAAAGACAAAGTCTCGCCATAACAATTATTAAAGTTCAAGAAAAGTGGTCTCAAGCTGGCATTCCAACGTGTGGTAAGGAATACGCGATAAAAAAACTTAAAAACCTATTAGAACAAGCGATAAAATTACGAAAAAGTTCTAAGCGCAAACAATCGGTCGCACAAAAGAAGAAAGAGTCAATTTTTTGGCGAAAATTGAAAAATTTATTCGACATTGCCAAACGCAATGTCGAAAAATACATCGATAAAGATAAAAAATTATTCTTAGCTGGTCAAAAATCAAAAAGTCGATTTGGATTGATTGATAATATTATTTTATCAGAAGAGGAAAATGAAGATGTTATGGTTGTAGATTCTGCTGGTAGGTTCTTTATATTCTATATTCATTATTTCAATTTAATGTGATTATTAATGTAATATGAATTAATATTCATATTTTTAGATATAGATAAGTCTGACAGTAATATGATGCTGGCCACTCAAAAATCAGGAATATTGTCATCGGATTTATCAGCGACAATATCTAGTCAAACATCAAATGTAGTATCTGACTATGAAAATCAGTTGAGCCAACCACAACAAATAAATAAAATTGACATCATGACACCCGAGCTGTCTGCAGCACTTGATCGAGCAAAAGTTACTAACAGAAACGCTACTTTCATTTTAGCTGCTGCTTATCAGAGTGTAGGGATTGATCTTTCTACTCTCAATCTGAGTTACAGTACGATTTATCGTGGGCGTATCAAATTTAGAACAAATATCGCGGAAGATTTGAAAAGAGAATTTCATTTGGAAGACCGTTATGTTGTGCATTGGGACGGTAAAATTCTATCCGATATTGCTGATTCCAAATCTGTGGATCGTATTGCAGTTCTTCTATCTGTCTCTGGGGTTGACCAACTTCTTGGTGTTCCAAAAGCTGATAGCGGAACTGCATATCAACAAGCTTCAGCTGTTATTACTACTCTGAATCAATGGAACATTGCTCCTTACGTGAAAGCAATGTGTTTTGACACGCCACCCGTCAATACTGGTGACGTTTATTCAATATAGTTACAATTTCTATGAAGTTTTTATATTTGATTTCATTCGTATATTCTTTATTTTTGTTGTAGGTATACATAAAGGTACATGTGTTTTGATTGAGAAAGCATTGAACAGAAAACTAGTATGGCTTCCTTGCCGCCACCATATAATGGAAATTATTTTACGGGGAATTTTTGAAGCATTTTGGAAAACGACATCTGGTCCTAATGTACCGATTTTCGTTCGTTTCAAAAATAATTGGGACGAAATTGATCAATCCAAGTATAAAAGTGGAATGGAAGATGAAAATGTAGCAAACATTTTATCGAAAGAAAGAGCTGAAATAATTATTTTTATAAATAATTGCTTGCAGGTAGAAATAGTTGATTATAATTTATTTTTATAGTCAAGACTATTACTTCCAACTTGTAATTATTTTTTTTCGTTATTTTTTAGATGTCTCAGCCTCGAGATGATTATCGAGAGCTTTTGCTATTATCCCTAGTTTTTCTTGATAGTTGTCCAACAGAAACATTTACTTTTAAGCGTCCTGGTGCCATGCATCATGCGCGATGGATGTCAAAAGCCATCTACAGCTTAAAAATGTTTATGTTTCGAGATCAATTTGACCTTACGATTCGCGAGAAAAAAAGTTTACGACAAGTTTGTAATTTCATAATTTTATTTTATATCAAAGCATGGTATACGTCAACATCTGCTATTCTGGCGCCTAATAATGATTTAGAATTCATGAAAAAATTGATTTTATATAAAAATATTGATCCGACGGTATCACAACAAGCTTGTAACAAAGTAAAAGAACATTTGTGGTATTTAAATGAGGAATTAGCCACAATGTCATTATTCGATCACAATGTTTCCGTTGACGTTAAAAAAAAAAATAGTTGAAGCAATTAACAATCGAGAAGCTTCTACAACAATGGATCAGAGGTATCGGGTGGACGAAAATAATTTGAAATTGTTACCAAAAAAAGACTTGAGCGACTTCGTCTCGAAAAATTCGTTGGAGCTGTTCAAAAAATTTGATTTACCCTACGATTTTCTAAAAGAAAATATTTTAACATGGCCTAGTGATGAAAGTTACAAAGAATGTATGGAATTTTTTAGAACATTAAAGGTAACCAATGACGTAGCTGAACGAGGAGTCGCATTAATTGAAGGGTATAACAACTACCTCACCAAAGATGAACAACAGCTGCAGTATTTATTACAAGTAGTTCGCGAGCATCGGCAACGCTATCCAAATTGCTATAAAAAAAATCTTCAACAATAAAAATCTCAAAAAAATATTCTTAGGAATAAAGTTAAATAAACATAAGTAATGTAAACAGATTTATCGAATAAAATTATTCATTTTTTGGTTTATATTTCGCGTAAATTATTTAAACAATTGAACAGCCATTTTTTACCTTAAAAAAAACCGAAAATAAACTACAATTTAGAAGCTAAGTTTTATTGAAAATTTTCTTGAACTGTTCTTTTTTTTCATGACAAAAAAACTGTTGGTCAACATCCCTGGAAGTTCTATTCATGTTTTAAATAAAATGTTGTGCACATTTTTTCAATAAAACTAATAGTACCGCTGTAATATGCAAAAATCGACCAAATTTACGGTAAGTTGAACTTTGACCTTGAATAACTTTTGAACGAGTGGACTTATTAGAAAATGACTCGGAACTTTCTTGTAGAGCGTTCAATTCTCTACAAAAAGATGTCTATAGATTCTTTGTGTGACGTGTCATTTGCTAGTTATAAAAATCAGAAGAAGCAAAAATGATTTATCCCATGTTATTCTTATGGAAAATCGAAAAGTGCGATGCGCCCACTCTTAATATTAATATTAAGAGCTCATATTTTAACAGGCATACTTTCTGACCCAAATGAAACTTTTGAGCCTGTTAGTGAAGGAAAAAAAAAAATTTTTTTTTTTTTGAATCACCCTAATATATATATATATATTAGACCGGTTCAAAAAAATCGACCATTCTTTTTCTTTCAATTTTCGCATTGAAATACTTTCGGGGGGCTGAAAAAAGATGCCTGTTAAAAGCGGAGCTCTTAATATTAAGATTTAGAGGTCGCTCATCGCGGATTTCTATTTTCCATTTGAATAGCATAGGAAATTTTTTTTTTTTTTTTAATAATTTTGTAGCTCACAAACCAATGAACAAATCCAAACGACTCAAACATATTTTTATAGGAAATTGAACACTCTACAAAAAGCTTCTCTTATCATTTTTTGATAAATTGACTCCTTCCAAAGTTATTCAAGCTCAAATTTCAACTTATAGTTGAGTAAACTATTTTTTTTTCTGATTTTTTTTCCACAATGATAGGTACATTTTTTAGAGTGTTCAATCCTCTATCAAAATATGTAAGATTCATTTGGATTTGTTGATTGGTTTGTGAGCTACGAAATTCTGAAGAAAAAAAAAAAAAATTCCTATGCTATTTAAATGGAAAATAGAAATCCGCGATGAGCGACCTCTAAATCTTAATATTAAGAGCTCCGCTTTTAACAGGCATCTTTTTTCACCTCCCCGAAAGTGTTTCAGTGCGAAAATTGAAAAAAAAAAGAATAGTCGATTTTTTTGAACCGGTCTAATATATATATATATATATATATATATATTTTTTTTTATATATATATATATCTATATATATATCTATATATATATATCTATATATATATATATATGTATTCAAGATACATATATGTATCTTGAACTACCGATTGCTGGACATCGACAGCTAATCAACCGTTCATAGGTTTAACAGCTCATTTTATGCACGAATCTTTTGAAATCAAAACCGTCTGCTTAGGTTGTGAAGAATTAACAGAAGATCACACCGGTGAGAATATTGCAGATATGCTACATATTATACTTGGCCATTACGAAATTGACCCAAGTAAAATAATAGCTATAACCTCCGACTCTGGAGCAAATATTGTCAAGGCCATAAGGGATGCAGAATTTGTACAAATAGCTTGCTTTGGGCATTCAATAAATACAGCAGTCAATCGAGCATTTGAACATTTCAAAGACGTTTTGAATAAAGTTAAAGAAATTCGAAAAATTTTTGCCTATAGTTGGAAGGCGGTCCGCGAGCTCAATAAAATACAGGAGAGCTTGAAAGTACCGAAGGAAAAAATTCATTCATATTCAAAAACGAGGTGGTGGTCTATGTTATATTTGATCGAAGTTATTCTAGAACAAGAAACAGTTTTGCATTGTTTTTTGAAAGATTATAACAAAGGCACTTTCCGGAATTTAACACTCACTCTCGAAGAATCTTCTACATTGAAAATAATTGCTAAAATATTATCCCCGATTCGTGAAGTCAGTAATAGCTTATCAGGTGAAAAGTATGTAACCGCGTCTATAATTCTGCCTTTGTATAGTAATTTAAAAGATCAGCTGAGTGCTATAGACATAGCATCAGAGACCCTTACAGATGATGCAGAAAACACGAAAACAACAATAATATCAAATATCGTACAGGTTCTTGAAACTAGATACATCAGCAATGAAGCTGCTTTTAATCATTTAAAGAAGTGTACAATACTAGATCCCCGGTTTAAAATGGACTACATTCAGAATGAAGATGCACATAAAAGCGCAATATTATGGGATTTATCAAATGAATGCGATACTTTGGATAGCAAAGATACTGATAATAAGCCAGCGATGAAAAGGCAAAAATGTGGCTTATCCGCTATTTTCAAATCTTCCAGACAGGTTGATAATGAGACGTACGATGGTAAGAAAGAAATTGATGCTTACTTAAATACTCCTTTACTCGATATTGATGGAGATCCATTATATTGGCAGAAAGCTAATTGCATAAATTACCCTAAATTGTCTTTGATAACAAGGAAATATTTATGCACTCAAGGCTCTACACGGAGAGAAGTAAACACTGGTGGCCAATGTGCAAGACATTGGTAGGCAATGTCTAGCCAGAACGAGCGGCGCTCGACACGGGCCACTCGTTTTTCGACATGGCCTGCTCATGTCTCGCGCATTGGTCGCCAGTGCCTTAGACACGGACAGAAAAACATCGGGGATCCGTGTTTTGTCACTGAGAGCCAATGTCTAAAACACGGCCCAGCAGTTCGCTGTACATTATATGCCCGTGTTTATGAAAAACTGCGTGCTGCGTGTTATTATTGAATTCGTTGTTATTAAAAAAATATTTGTCCGATTAGAAAAGTGAATCAGTGAATCACGGAACATCGCAACAACTGCAAGGTAAATCAATTTTCATACTGCATTCATAATATCATGTGCATAACCTAGCTTGTCATATGGTCATTGTTGTTCATCGCAACGCTTCCTTTCTTTCGTGATTCCAGCATGTCGGATGTAATCCCAAATCCCGAAAATTCCATCCAAATTATTCGAGACATTTCGAGTGAAAGTGTTTCTATTTCATTTGAGGAATTTTGTTTGAACCTTCAGCGGCAAAATTTACAAGCATTCCTCAACACCAGTGGCCAGGGGAAATTAATTTTACTTTATTATGAAAAACACAAATTACTCAACGAAACAATGCAAAATTATTTAACACAGTTAATCATAGATCGAGAACTACACTTTATTCTTGTGAACAGTAATGTTTCAACCGGCAATCCGTTAAAAAAATTCTCGTAAGCCCTCACTCATTATACACTTAGTATTGGATACTTTTTTCAAATAGTATATTACTCACCTAGGGAGGGAAAGTAGGCTAACCCAAACTGCGTGTGAGATTGACACCCGAGCCGAAGGCGAGGGTGACAAAAACGCAGTTTGGGATGGCCTTTTTCACTCCCGTGTGAGGTATACTATTTTTCACCACCCCCTGCATCGGAAAGAACGACTTCCCGCTCACGCAAGAGAGCGAAAGTCGTACTTTCCGTGCGGGTCATAGGCGTGCGCAGCACTTTTCATTAGGGGGGGCAGAAAATAGAACACAACCCCCTCCCCCCTCAATTTTTGTATAAAATGCGTAAGAAATATATTCATCAGGTGGGGAAAATCCCAAATTTTAGAAGGGCGGCTGCATTAGGGGGGGCGGCCGCCCCCCTCGCCCCCCCCCCCCCCCCGTGCGCACGCCTATGGTGCGGGTGTGGTGAAAAAATAATATCTACTAGACCAGTTCAAAAAAACCGACTATTTTTTTTTTTTAAATTCGCATTGAAATACTTTCGGGGGGGGGGGGGGGGGGGGGGGGGTGAAAAGAGATGCCTGTTAAAAGGGGAGCTCTTAATATTAATATTTTGAGGTCATAGGAAATTTTTTTTTTTAGCAACCTCACATCTTCCAATTATGAAAAAATCGGAAGTTTTACTTATTTCCCCCCACGATTTTCAGAGTACCTTCAGAAATATTAAAAAAACTTGCTGGTGAAATTCACGATGTCTTTAAATTGCGTGCTGAGATTTTTTACAACCCTGGGAAAACTGTTGAAGGAGATAGAATCGCGTCTGTCGGTAAATTCGTCACAAGAATAAATCATTTGCGATCATATTTGTTCGACGCTGGTTGTTTGCAATTAAACAAGCGCAACGTGCCAGAGACTCACACAAGTAAACTTTTTCTTTCTAATTTTTTTTATTTATTTTTTTTATTTTAGATGTTCAAGTGAAATATTTTCGTTTGTATAACTTTTTTGTTGATAGACATTGCCTCAAAAAACTTGATTGATGTTTTGCAACAAGAATCTTTGCCTGAATCTTTTGATTTGATTACATCTTGGAATAACACCTTTCTGGAACGACATTTGCTTTCGAAAAAAAACAAAGAGAGCGGAATTTCGGTTTTCCACAAATATCCATGTCTCGGGCAAACTTCTCGCTTTGTTCTGGTACGCTATCACAATGGAAATTTAAAAACTTATCTTTGGTAATAAATTCACTCTGCATGCATTCAACTTTACGCAAGGTTGATTACCATGTGTGATTGTTGTCCTTATTTTGCTGGAGTCATTTCTCACCCGCGAATAACATATTTTATCTCATTCGCATCAAGTACCATTTTACACTTCAGATACATGCGGATTTCTGCAAGAAACGACCGGATTGCACCACCCGCATCGACCAAGTGTGGTCAGAGACACGTTTGTGTTTCCGCAAATTTATCCTTACCAAGAAAATTGTTGGTGAAAATCTCGAGACTCTGTGGAAATCTTTACTTGATTCAGAAAACAGTATCAATAATGGTACCCATGACGTTATAATTTTTACGCTTCTCCCGCATGCACTTAAAGCATCGCTTCTTAATGCGAGTGGAAGAGTTGCAAAAAAGCGCAAAACTGCAGCAGCTCCGGCAAATGGAAATTATGAAATAGACAATGAATCTTTTCTGGTTTTCATAGAGGTGAGTTTCCGCAAAAATTTCAACTGAAAAAAATCTTGGAATTGGTTACTATAAAAAAGAAAATAATGCTCCATTTGATGTAAAAAAAATCTTAAGTTGACTAATTTAATTCATTACACGTCTGACAAAAAATTGTTCTTTTCATACCAAATTGAAAATATCCAGGTGGGATTCCCAGCCCAAAATTTCATCTAGAAACCTCAGGTTGGAATCCCACCTGGATATTTTCAGCTGGGTATTACTTGATATTCAATTTCGGTCTTCTACTTCCAGAGCGCAGATGAATTGGATGGGAAAATTTCTAAACAAACAGCATTATTTGAGTCGAATAGCTGGCCCCAGCACCCTTACATCGTTGTAGTTGGTACACCAGTATCACATAGTGCTTTTTTTTGCGTTCTCGAAAATGTGTCATTCGCAGTTACGTCAGTTTTGGCAGCTTTAGAGCTGACGTTACAAATTTCAGTCACCTACGATTTCAAATTCCCAAAACTCACGAGCCATGTGTGGCAATTCTTGCTGAAATCTTGTTTACGAATTTCAGTCAGGGGAGAAAGAGTCACAACTCACGTTCAACAAGCGATTTCATTTCTTGAATCTGATCTGGATATTAATATTCCTTAATTTCTATACAGATTTTTGTGATTCTGTAACTTTATTTTTATATGACATTGAATAGCCTGTAAGAAAATCTGTGATATTTGCGTGGGTCGAAAAAAACTGAAATTTGAAACAACGATGGACTTTTCTGCGTTTTCAATTTCTTTGGAAAAATCGGCAGCAACTTTTGTAAGCCTGTTACTGCAAGATTTAGATTTACCACGTTCACATTCTTTCAGTTTTGTACAACGAGTAGAAAATTTCTTACAGCAAGATTCAATAACATCTTTATTTATGTATTTGCTCATGAGATTGAAAGAACTCGGCGAATCGGCGGATAAACTTGCAGCTTTCGCAAACGCAATGCAAAAGTTACAAAAACCTTTCGATAATTTTCGTACAGAATCGCAATGCCTGAATTATTTTGAATACAAAGGAACTTACATACCTCCTCAAACCTTGGAAATTAAAAAAGATGGCTATGAAAAATGTACAGATAAAGAATTTGAAGAAGGGGGTCAAACAAACGTAGCGCTTGTACAATTCATTCCACTGCGGAAGGTTTTGAAGACATTTTTCGAACTGCCAAATATGTTTGAAAGTACCATACAATACTGCGATTCCTTGAATAGTAAAACTTTAATCACAAATGTTATACAAGCTGAAGCATGGAAAAAAAAAAAAAGTTCGTTTGGTGATCGGCTTGTACTTCCAATGTTTCTCTATCAGGACGATTTTGAGACGAACAATCCACTTGGATCGCATAGGGGCATCGGAAAAGTCGGGGGGGTTTATGTCGTGTTGCCATGCTTGCCACCTCATTTGAGGTCTAAAACTGAAAATATACATTTAATAACCATGTATAAAGCTCACGATGAAAAAAAAGTCAGTTTGCATAAAATATTAGCTAAAGCAATTGAAGAATTGAATTTTCTCGAAGAACAAGGGATAGAAATTATCACATCTTCCGGCAGTGTAAGTGTTCATTTTGCATTAGCTGGTGTTATTGGGGATAATTTGGCAATGAATACTCTCTTAGGTTTTGTCAGAAGCTTTTCTGCAAATCATTTCTGTAGATTTTGTTTAATGCACACCAAAGACATAAATATCGTTTATCACGAATCGCAATGCGAAATGCGCACACATGAAAATTTTTCCCAACATTTGATAATGTATGAACCATCATTGACGGGAGTTTCTGATTTATCAGTTTTTACATATTTGAACGCTTCTTCAACAATAGATCTTTTAACAATTGACGTAATGCACGATATTCTAGAAGGTGTTTGGGAATATGACTCTGGAATAATTTTCTATCATTTGATCGAAACTCAGAAACTGTTTACTGTTGAAGACCTGAACAAGAGAATCAAAGATCTCACGTATGGTGAAAATGAAAATCGTAATTTGCCACGACCAGTTACTGACGATCAAATAAAAAACAAACGTATTAAAATGTCGGCAAGTGAATCACTGTGTTTCATCAATAACGTTGGTGTTCTGGTTGGTGAATTTATTCCTGTCGGAAATAAGTATTGGAGAATAATAATTTTGTTGAAGGAGATTTTAGATATTGCAACTTCTTATGTCGTGCACGAAGGATTGGCACTCAGATTAGAATCACTTGTTCATGAATATCTTGAGTCTCTGGCTGCTTTGTTCCCCACATATTTAAAACCGAAGCATCACTTTTTAATTCATTATGCGACAATTATGAGGCTTTTGGGTCCATTGTGGAATTTGTCGGCAATGAGATGCGAACACAAAAATCACGATTTCAAGGTAACGTCCCACGTCTCTCTGAGTCGTGTAAACATCTCTAAAACACTTTCGATGAAATCGCAATTGGTTCTCAATCACCGCCTTCTTTGTAACATTCCTGCTGATAAAGATGATTGTGAAAGGGGGCCATCGCTTGAAAAAAAATTATGGGAAATAGATTTCGCGGTATACTTCGTTCCATTTCTGAATTTACAAGCGAACGCGGTAGTAAAACATTTAGAGTATATCATATTCAGAAATAAAAAAATCAAGGACAATGTAATTATGATACCCAACGAAGAACATCGATTTTTTGTCGTCCATGTTATCATCGAAGATCAGTCTAACATTCTCCGCGTTATAACAAGGGATATCACCGATTATACATTATATGAAGAACATTATCAAGCATATAGGGTTCACGAAAGTGCATTAACTGCTTCAGATAATTGGCGAATTTTAACTCTTGCAGACCTTGAAGGGTCTTCGGTTTCACGTTTAACGTCAGGGGGGAATACTCAGCGCGAAACTTTGTTTATTCCTAAACGATGGGTGTGACTTTTGTAACATTTAATGTGCCTGAAGTTCTGAACGTTCATTTGAACGAAATTTCGAAAATGGCAAGCTTACCACGATTGTTAATCGACTAAAAATATCTACAAATTTGAGATAGATTGAAGACGGAAGGTCAGTTATAGAGATTTCGAAATTTAGAGATATTTTTGGTCGATTAACAATCGTGGTAAGCTTGCCACTTTCGAAATTTCGTTCAAATGAACGTTCGGAACTTCAGGCACATAACATTTAAGCGTATTTAGATGTAAAATGGTGTAAAATAAAAAATGTGTTCTGAAAACAGCCTTTATTCTTCAGATTTCAATTGCATTTAGAATAATCGTAGTTGTATGAGTAAAAAGTAATCGTAAAAAGTATGAGTAAAAAGAATATCGAGTTTTCCAGACGAAAATTTTGAATTTTAAGATTTGCAAAATGTGAAAAATCGAGTATTTTGAAAAAATTTATGATTTTCAAGATATTCTAAAAATTCTGAAATTTTTAGATTTTCGAAGAATTTTAAAATTTGCAAATTAACGTAAACATAAAAATCACAGTTTTTTTCAAAAAAATTCAAGAATATGGATTTGAAAATTTTTTTAAATCTCAAATATTTTCAGAAAATGTGAAAATGTTGGTTTTTTCGGAAGAATTTCAATTATTTTTTTTTCAAAGAATAAAACCAATTCGAGTTCCGGAAAATCTCATACATTTTGCATTTTTTTAAATATTTTTAATTAGAAATTTTTCTGAAATATTAGAAGACTAAAAATTTTCCAAACATTATAAAAAGTTGTAATTTCGTGAAAAATTAGGAAAATTTTATTTTTCGAAAATAATGCGGATGTCTAATTTCTATTCAAGTTTTCAGATACATATATGTCAAGATTTTTAACTACTTCGATAATTGTGACAATTTTAATTTGCTAAAGAAAACATGAAATTTCAAGTTTTATGAAAATCATGTGCGAGGGACTGCGAGAACGCGCAGGCGCGCCAAGTTTTTCATAAACACGGGCATACAATGCGTAGCGCACTGCTGGGCCGTGTTTTAGACATTGGCTCTCGGTGACAAAACACGGATTCCCGATGTTTTTCCGTCCGTGTCTAAGACACTGGCGACCAATGCGCGAGACACGAGCAGGCCATGTCGAAAAACGAGCGGCCCGTGTCGAGCGCCGCTCGTTCCGGCTAGACATTGTCTACCAATGTCTTGCACATTGGCCACCAGTGTTTACTTCTCTCCGTGTAGTGTTCCTGCAGAGCGCATATTTAGCAAAGGCGGCCATATAGTTAACGATCATAGGGCATCCCTTACAAACGAACACGCAAGCCAATTGTTATTTTTAGCAATGAATCACGAATATGTTCCAACGCCTAAGTAATGAAAAATATTGTTACTTTGTATTCGTATTCACAAATAAAAACGAGTCACGCGATGGTGAATATTAAAAATACATCCGATAAATTTGTTAGCCACTCCTTTCAATTATACTTCCTTACCAGAATATTCTATTTGGATTCTGGAACTACTGTAGTCTCGTATTATATTTATAGAATATTTACGAAACGAAATATATTATATCTCATATAACACTTATCAACAAATACTTTAAGTGAATTCAATGGTTAAATCGACGCATATTAGGTGTGAGTTCTACTCCTTTGGATTACTAGTGTAATTATTAATGATGAATATAATTATTAAATTGAGCCATACGATCATTTCAATAATCGGATTTCCGATCATTAATCGAATAATCATTTGATTAAATCATACGATTAATCGTGAAAATGAAGATAACGATCGAATCGAGTCAAGGAGTTGAAAAGTTTCCTTTATTTTCTTAACGTTTCGGCGAGAGATTCCTCGCCCTCTTCAGAACTGAAAATTTATTATAAACATAAGAAAATTGAAGCGAAAGATACAAAGGTAATGTTAAATAATACTCACCGAAAAAAAAAAAAAAAAAAAATATATAATGTAACACATTAACAAAACTGCCAAGAAACGAGACTAGAAAAATGTTTTTTTGGACCACCCTAATATATACAGGGTGATTCAGAATTCGTGACGAATCTCTTGAGGGATTGATCCTTGTCAAAATTGGGGTCGAAAGTTCCTCAGTCATTTTTCTGAAAATAGTATATTATACCTCGGGTGAGACGTTTTTAGCACTCGTCGTCGTCTCGGGCACCTTCGGCGCCCTCTACTACGACTCGTGCAAACGTCGCACCCTCGCTAGAAATGGCCACTTTCCCCCCCTAGTTGCACACCACTGATCTCTATAATAACTGGATGGCGTATTCCAATGGGCAGTTTGTGCCTATTAGAAGCCATGTTGCTTGTAGTACTTTTGTCAATTTCAATATGGCGACACCCATAAACTCGTGCTCGTAAAAATAATGCAAGACATTCATAGGTGCGAAATTATTCCTAGTACTAAGTGGAAATAGTGGCAATGGTCTTGATTCGCACATATTGCGGCAAAAAAGGTGGGGTGTAAGGCAGGACACTCCATAAGCAAGTATTACGCTGAGATCCATGTGTTGAAGCTGAGAGGTTATGTTCACTTCATTTCTACCGATAATTTATTTGGAATTTATATTTTATATTCTGGATATGTATTCAAATGCCTTGTTAATAAAAAAATGACCAGATAAATCCTCTTCATGTAGATTTCCTTTAAAAGATGCTAAAATGAATTTGGGATATTCTTTCACCGCATCGAACAGCTGCAGAATCTGTTCAGAATATTTCAGACAGGAATGCTTCGATGAAAAAATCTATCTACTCAATTTTTTTTCAGGACATTGTAAATTATGAAGAAATTTTATTATTTTGTGATGTTATTTTTGTTAATACAACGATTTTATAAAATACTCTGTCACATGTGTTTATTATGCAGTGTTCGTATGAAGATTATTTTCAATACACATTTTATTTACTAAAAATAGAATTACAACTTCACCTAAACGTTTGCAATACAGAATTCTTATACTAATATTTGATTTTCACCCAAGTTACATCATTTTCAACGAAAATTTTGTTATTATCATTTGAATCTGCCGCTCAAATTGACAAATCTACTACAAGCAATATGGCTGTCACACGGCTTCAATTCGGCACAAAAATTTGACACGGGATACGCCATCCAGTTATTATAGAGATCAGTGTTGCACACTGTATTTTTCATAATTAGGGCACGAAATAGGCCTTCTTTGATGCGCGTCGATCGGAAGAGGGATATATATATATATATTGTAACGGAGTTTTTCAGAGTCCTCAACTCCGCACCCTACGACGTTCCTTGATAAAGACAAATTAATAAAAGACTAAGATAGAGAGTTGGGCGCCAGACACGGAAGTGTCGTTTTTCACAAAAATCTACTAACAATAGCGATATTCAAAGATACTACTAAACTGCCGGAACGACGGCCTTAAAGCGTCAGCTAACTCAGATTTTCTGCGATAAGGGTAGAGTGGGTGGATTCACCTTAACAATTAATCAAATAAAATATAAAACACCAGATATAAAATTCCTTCGATGAAATCCGGAGATTTCGTATATTGTTCCAAGAGATATTATAATATAAAGTTTATCAGCGATAAATTACTAAGTTCAAAGATAAGCACAGGTATTCAATTTACACAGAAATAATCTTCAAAATAATTGTACAGAATAATATTCAAGAAATAGACAGCGTCGGAATAATGCGGAACAAGGAATATGATATTAGTGAGTCTTATTGCGTCTCAGCGGTAATATAAAAAAACATAAACACGCCGGTTGGCTAGCTAACGCCGTAGAAGCGATACAATGCAAGGTACTCTACTTTTCAGGCTGCGTATCACCGAGCGATACGATACTCTCAGCAAATTTTCTAATAGCGGCGAGCTAGCGATATTTATAATAATTATTCAAAGATAATTAACGCAATAATTCATATGAACGACTCGACAAATAACGTTAAACTAAATTCGCAAATACAAAGGGAAGGATCGATCCTAGAAAGCACAAATAACCATAATACCTCGCTTAATCAGCCTCAGATCAAAGTAATAAAGACGTATTCTCTTTTTATCAATAACTCTATGGCGGTGATTAAACGAAATATTAATCGATATTAGATAAGAAAGTACTTAGATATTACACAAGAATCAAGATAGCAAATTAATCAAATAAAGCAAAGATAGTCAGATAAGCAAAGATAATCAAAGATAGCAAAGATAATCAAAGATAGCAAAGATAATCAAGAAAATCAAAATACTAAGATAATAAAGAAATAGAATAAAATAGAACGAGAAATAGAACAACTTAGAACAACTTAATACTATGACTACTACGTCAGCCAACCCACGGGGAGTTGGATTACAAGCGACACACCATGCGATCTTATACTACGTATTACTCAAATATATTATAATAAATCAAAGATAGCGAAATATAAGATACAGAATAGTCTCAAGCGAGAATGTAGATCAGAATAAGCAATCAAATAAGCGTTAGCAAATCATAAGCAAATTAAGCAGCGATATTAGACTAATTAGCGAAATATAACCAAGCGTAAAGATAATCAAAATGGCTGAAGGCAACTATGAAGTGCTTTCGCTGAATTCTTCTAAGGGAAACTCTACTTGCGTAGCCCGTAGGCTAGCGATACTCAAAAATACATTATAAAATGATCGAATAAGAATTCAGCGATAGTTTAGTGGATTTCTTAGCAATTACTGATCATAAAGACCTTACCTTAAGGTGAACGGCTTCTGAAGCACTCACAAACTAACTTAACTTGAACTTTAACTTAATCTAATTGATTCTAATATGCTATAGAGCGAAAACTATTATAAGCGAGAGAGGAGGCGATAGGCACGTCTGTTTTAGGCCGAGCTGTACGTAGAAGTGATGAGTCTTCGTAGACAATTCGGCGAGCTGGCTCCCAGTGAGATAGGTCCAGGTGGGGAACCTATCAGGACCAATTAATTGTCTGATTGGTCCTGCGAGCGACAATGTTCGAACCGTCAACTCGTCAGTTGACCAGTTCGAAGCGTAATCTTATTGCCGGGCGTCAGGCGTTACTTCACGCGCTTCACAGCGTTAGAACAACTGTTCTGCGGTATTTCAGCTGCGAGATGGCTGGCGGGAGGGTGTGACCTTGGTTCTCGTTGAGCTTTTCCGATCCAGGCGATATCAATCCCTCGGAATGTCCTCCACAGCGGCAATCTCTGCGATAGATGACCTACTGTAGACTTCTGCCAGGTCTAGGTGTCCCATCTGAGTCACCACCTCTTCGTGACCTGACAGAGCACGTAGGACGCGATACTCGTCCACTCTTACGTAGGATGTCCTCTGGCGATACGTTACGTCACTCGTCCAGGTATGGACTCTGCGTGACGTCGTCTTATGATTGCTGGATCGGGCGATATAAGCTGACTGCACTCGACGTAACAGTCAGATGCTGGGTGACAAGATGCATCGGCTGGCAGGAGGTCTTATGGGGACCCTGTTCACTCCCTAGCGATATTTCTCCAAGGCCTACATCCCTCCCCGTAGATGTTGCGGTACTATCCTGAGTACTGCGCCGTACTGGACTGCATACCGTCGGTAGCATCTCCGGAGCGGAAGTTCTCGTAGCGGAAGTTCGGAAGTCGTCATCTTCTGTATCTGCTCTCTCTCTCTCTTTCTCTCGCGGTACATTAACAGAAAAACTCTTGAAATTAGTCTAATTCTATTGCTTATAAAACAGGTGTGTCACTTGTATCCCGAGGGTCTAGACGGCGATATTCTCTCTCTCTCTCGATATTACTAACAAAATATGTGCCAGAAGGGCTCTAGTGACGGCAGCTAATCAGCAACGTCACAATATATATATCTCTCTATATTATAAAGATATATCGCCGCCGCCGCCGCCGCCGCCGCCGTGTCAGACTTGTTGATCCACGGCCTACTCGACCCCGCTCGGCTCTTTTCGCCCCCCCTCTTGCCTTGGGACTCTTAGACCCCCCCCCCCCCCCCCCCCCGCCCACGGCCTCCTCGACCCCGCTCGGCTCCCCCCCCGTCCTTCTCGCTCTCCATGGAAGTTAGCACAGTTTCCCATAGATTTTTCGGGGATCTTCCAGAACTAACGGATCCACAGATTTCCAATGGGTTTTCCGGTGATTTCCCAGGATTTACGCATCCTCTAGAATTTTCACGAATTACCCGTAATTTCCACGGGTTACCCAAAATTTCCATACCGTGACAGCGCCACTGAAAATTACGGTTAATACATCGCGATACACCTTGCTCTTTTTTCACGCCTCGCTAATAACACTGGTCTGCAAAAAAATAAATTTTTTTTCTCCTTATTGTTTTCATGCGTGGGTTCATCTTATTTTGTGCTCTAAACACGGAATTTAACATGCAAATAAGTATAGCACATAGATTTTCAATATATTGTCCATTTGATTAGAAAACGATATTCTTAAGGGGAGGTTACCGTTTATGACGATGAAAAATTCGATTTTTTTTTTTCACCTAATTTGCATCCTCAAAGTGTTTATAACATGTGGGTGAAAGGATATTTTCATATCCAAAGTATTTAAAAATGTTATTAAAGATTTTTTAAAACGTTCAAGTTCAAATGCGTTTTTCTGGGAACAGCATTTTTCAGCGCGCGGGGCGCTCTACAGCTTCAACGGATTAACCGATTCACATAAATCTTTGCGCAATTGAAAGGAAATTCAATTTGCGGGGCCGTCACGAAGCGATTTTTGTAAAAAATTGATTGAGAAATATTTTTTCGTCCGTTGAAGCGAAAAAAACAGGGCAAAAAAAAAGAAAATTTTTTGTTCAAACGGCTGCCATTTTGCTATCCAGGGGTTTATCAGAAAACGAAAACCGATAAGGCCCCCCAAATTTAATCTAGTTTGATGATTTCCAACCCATTTTTATTTCAGATAAACTGGCAAGGCTGTAGAGCGCCCCGCGCAGATAAATACACGCCGCGCACGGCTCTATTTGACGTGAGCTGGAGCCGCCATTTTACATTTTTTCGCTAAAAATAAAAATTAAGATTACTCTACATAAAATAAGAGAAATAAAATAATCAAACCCATTTCCAAAAGTATTTATTTTATATCAATAAAAAAATTCTCAAAGTCCATGCATTTTTCATCCCTCTTGACGGTAACCTCCCCTTAAGGTAACAACAATTATAAAAAAGTGAAAAAATATTACGGTCCAAGGTTTACAGTGAAAAATGATAATTTTACAGTCACAAGTTATGAAAATATCAGTGAATTATCTCATTATGGTGATAAAATTCAAGTTACTTTGTAACGAATACTGCGCATGCGCATATGTATTACCACAAAAATCACTTTCGGCACTTCCCTTCTTTCTCTTACAACTCGCTAAAACCTATTTTGCATGTATATACACTGTTTTTTATGTTGAAGCACAAAACAAATTCAAAAAAACCTAAATTTATGAAATTAAAAAAATATGCATATCGAAAAATCTAGACGTGATAGAAAAAATCGGCCAACGGGAATAGATTCAGAGTATCAAAATCTTCATATTTACAACATAATTTTTTGAAGGAGGATTTCGTTGCAGACCAGTGTAATCACCATCATAAATGTACATTTATAAATTTGTAATGTCATACAAACATAAAATATATATAAACTTAGATATTTAGATGCTTTTATTCATTCGTGGTATATTGGGAGCAGTACTATTAAGACTTGACTTGAAACTTGATACATATATCTATATCTATATCATAGAGATATATCGCCGCCGCCGCCGCCGTGTCAGACTTTTTGGTCCTCGGCCTCCTCGACCCCGCTCAGCTCCCCCCCCCCCCCCCCCCCCCCCCTCGCCGCCCCTCTTGCCCTGGGCCTCCTCGACCACGCTCGGATCGGCCGAAGATAGCCGAAGATAGCCGAGGATGGCCGAGGATAGCCGAGGATGGCCGAGGATAGCCGAGGATGGCCGAGGATAGCCGAGGATGGCCGAGGATAGCCGAGGATGGCCGAGGATAGCCGAGGATGGCCGAGGATAGCCGAGGATGGCCGAGGATAGCCGAAGATGGCCGAGGATAGCCGAGGATGGCCGAGGATAGCTGAGGATAGCCGAGGATGGCCGAGGATAGCCGAGGATGGCCGAGGATAGCCGAGGATGGCCGAAGAGAGCCAAGGGGAGCTGAACCCGGTCCTTCCCTCGGTCCAAGGGCCCAGGAAAGGGAAAGGGGGAAGCAGAGCCGAGGCAGCCGAGGAGAGCCGAAGAGAACCGGAGAGAGCCGAGGATAGCCAAAGATAGCCGAGGATAGCCGAGAAGAGCCAAGGAAAGCCTAAAATGTCTGACACGGCGGCGGCGATATATCTTAACGGGATGTGATAGGGTAAACGAGGGGGTGTTTTTACCATTTTTTTAGTTTTACTCTGCATTTCGCGACGAAGGCACAGAATGGATTTTTGCAAAGGGCATTCGACGTATTATATGGTGAAGTATTGCCGTAGACGTATAAACGTATTGAAATCGAAAAAAAGTTCGTTTTCGTAAATTACGATCTGTAAAATAGGGTAAAAAAATGGCCGCTCGGCGCTCGACTCTCATATGCTGACCTTATTATTCAAGTTCGCGTGGTATCCAGCACTGAAATGTATAGCTGCGTCAATTCTACGACCTCGCACAAAGCGAACGATCCGTTTATTTATGAGTATTCTGTGAAAATTAAAGAATGAGAAGTAATGCTGCATTTCGTCGACTCCGACCGAGTCAAAGCGGTTTTTGACAGTTAGATACACTGAACATGTTCGATGTTGACCGGTATGAAGTTCGCCCCACAGTCTTCTGTCTCTTTCTTCCCTCGCACCCAGTGCCATTCAGCTTTTGGCACGATAGCTCCCACCTCGGCTTGGGGAGTTGGTCCACGGCCGAGGCTTTAGATCCCCTGGGCCGGTTTTTACGTTGGCCGGTTCACCTATAGCCCTGGCTAACCTGGGCGTACACAGTCTCCGTCTCATGTCCCGGTACCCTGCGGTCCCCGGTCCTCGAGACTTCCCCCGTGTACCACCCTGGCCGCTCTCCTATCCGCCACCCGGAGACGCGCTCGGTTGGCGCTCAACCCTGTTCCCCGCACTCCTCTACGGAGATAGGCGAACCCGAGGAGTCAATGGAACAAAATATGCTAAGATTTCAAGCGGAAAACGTGGAAAAAAGATCAAAATATGAATCTAAAATAGATAATAAAATAGAAAATAATGTTATTGATTGTAATGCCAAATTTGAACAAATAAATACAATCCTGAGAAATGTTGTTGATAGATTAGACAAAGAAACTACCGATTGGAAAGACTAACTAGAAACATGCGAAAATATCCTTAAAGGCGAGCAAGTAAGCACGTACGAAGTTCTGAAAAATAAAATAACAGAAAGTCATAAGACAAATCAGGAAATGATAACAGAACTTAGTCACAAGCATGATAATTTAAAAATAGGGATACACGGAGAAAAAAATATCGCGCTCATCACGAAACGGATCGTGATTATCACGATCCAAGCCGAAAGAGATGGCGCTGCGAGCGGTGGATCGCGATTATCACGATCCGTATAGCGCTTACTACGATCCGTATCAGCGTTGCCAGAAAGTACGCTAGTTTCTCTCTCACTCCGCCGCGATCGCCATACGCTCTATCTCTTATTATGGTACTTTCTGGTAACGCTGATCCGTATAGCTCTTAACACGGTACGTTTAGCTATAGTAAGGATTCGTTAGCTGACAATCGCTATACATAGGATTGTGGTAACAGAGATTTTGAAGTTTCGTGATGAGCGCGATATTTTTTCTTCGTGTAGATTCAGATATAAGGCGTCTTAGACGACAACGAGTAGGTCACGATCCTATCAATGATAATACCGGTTTAATAGCGAAACAATTAAAATTAACGACTTATGCGGGAAAAACATGGGAAAAACCCGTTAATTATGTAAGAGAATTAGACGAATATTTTGCGTTTTTAGGGGTTAGCGACGACATCGGACTTAAGCTTATAGGTCAAAGTATGACGAATGATGCTAAAGACTGGTGGATTGCGCGTCGCAGCGTAATAAATTCATGGGACGAATTCAAGACGCGATTTTTAGCTAGGTATTGGGGAGAAGAAACTCAGCGTGAAATTCGAAGAGATTTAGAGTTCGGGTATTACTTACCGGAAGGAAAAGTAGGATGGTCAGAATATGCCAGCAGGAAATATGCATCAGCTAGCGGTTTGGTTCCTTCACCGACAGAAAACGAAATCGTAAATAACATAATACGTTACTTCGACGAACACGTAGTAGAAGCAGCAAAATGTAGAAGCATTCGAGATAAAGACAGTTTGCTAACCTTTTTGAACCAGATGCAATCCGGCGGACGTTCTAATGTTCCGAAATCGAGTTCTCAAAACCAAAATGCCAACAGGTATTCAAACACAACTTGCCATCTTGATGAGCGACCAAAACAATACACATGGCGAAGCGGCTATACTCAGCAAAACAATAACGTTGAAACCTAACACGCAACGCGAAGACTCAAACGTACACGATTCTCATGACAACAAAGTAAAGTCAAATACTCAAGAAGGCAATCGTCGCCAAAATTGGACAAACACTCGACAGGTAAACGCAATCGAGGAAGAAATCTGCGATAGCGGGAAAGTCGAAATTGAAGAGTTGGGTTCGGAAAACCAACTAGCGCTGTGAGCACAGCACTGCCAGAATGCAAGGCACAGCGCGAAATAGAGATAAATGCGGCAGAAATAGTAGATTCAAACCCTTTTGAAAACCCAACAGAGTACTTATTAAAAGAAGATGAAATAAAACAAAAAGAAATCATATATTGTCCAACAATACAAGTTTATTTACAAAATTTAAAAAACATAGCACTCATAGATACAGGAAGCCAAGTGACGGGTATTTCAGAAAATGGGTATTCAGAAAACATAGATAATTTTAAAAACTGCGAGAAACTCCCAGTGATGAACTATCAAATCGTAGGAGCCACCGGTGGCAAACCAGTTAAAGTAAAATTACAACTTTTTATGAAAATCAAAATCGGAAATTTCACGGATCAAATTCCTTTTCTGGTGATCCCTAACCTTAGAAGGCCAATCATTATTGGAATTGATACATTAGGGAAATGGAAAGCGCATTTAAACTTGGATTTGAACGTATTAACGATAAACACTGATTCGGAAACGGAAAACGTTATATTTCAAACATCAAAGGAATTACCATCGGGTGATGAAAAACTAGAATTATCTATTTTAAATTCACAAATTGATAATCAAATGAAAATGTGCGAAGAATATGAGTTAACCGATGATGAGATCGCAGACAAACTCTCAGAATGCGATTTGTTGGAAAACGAGCACCAAAGAAACTTTATTGACTTGTTAAAGAAATATCGGGGCATTTTCAGCAAAATCCCAGGGAGGGTGTCAGTTTACGAACATAAAATACAGACTTACGAGGATAGACCTTTTGTACGCAGGTCATATCCGGTACCAATCATGCATCGCGAAAAAGTAAGAAAAGAAATTGACAAAATGTTAAATCACGGAATTATTGAACGATCTTGTAGCGAATACGTAAACCCTATTGTGGTAGTATCAAAGAAAAACGGTGAAATACGGTTAGTACTTGATGCTCGTTTTATCAACAAATTAATCATACCTGATAGAGACTGTGCTCAGTCACCTGAGGTACTCTCAGGGCCGGCTTTAGCTCAATAGCGCCCCTAGGCCCATTACAAGGAGCCGCCCATGCCCCCATATCTTTATGATAAAAAATTATCCGTAAGATATTCACATTAAGCGTTTGAAAATAAACGCATAAGCGTTTCGAACGGGAGGAAATAGGGGTTATACCCACGCGAAGCGTGGTTAAAACGTCCATTATCACACTGAGTGAAGTAAAATACACTGTGCAATTAGGGGGGATGGCGATTTCGAGCGAGGGTGAGACGTTTAGCAGAAGCGGTCACCAGAACAATTTGATGGCGGATTCGGGAATACATAAAAAATTCCCAGTGCAATATTCACGCCTGGATACACGGTCGAAAGGTCGTTCTTGTACAACCTATAGCACAGATCTATAATAGAAATGTTTTTAATTCCGACAGAACTTAACTGAGGTGTTGAAATTCAATGTCTAATGTCTGATTTAGGTCACACGCATAACATGATCGAAGATTTTGCAAACGCTCTGTGATCCTTCTACGGTCATTGTTGGTGACTTCGGTATAAAGCCAAATTTATCGCGCAGCGAAATATAAGAGATGACTCTTTCATTGAGTTCAACCCGCGAAATGTCGATTATAATGCGAAATGTATTGATTCTGAAGTTTTCCATACCGGACTATACACATAGCCACCAAATGACATTCAGGTTGTTATAGAAGTACAAGAGAAAAAATAAAAATAAAATAGATCCACGTTATTTCAAACATCCGTGCTAGCGCTCGGTCCGAGAAATAGAAAATGGGCTATCAGTGGCCGCCCCTGAGTGTCTGCCGCCCTAGGCCCGGGCCTTGCCGGCCTAGGCGGAAATACGGGCCTGGGTACTCTTTCAGAAATGTGGAAACACAAAACTGATGTCTAGTTTAAATTTGACTGCCAGTTTTTGGCAAGTACCATTAGAAGTAGAATCAAGAAAATACACAGCTTTTATGTTTGAAGGTAAAACTTATCAATTTAAAGTAACTCCATACGGGTTGAACACAAGCTTAGCAAGTCTTGTTAGAACGTTAGATATTATATTACAAGAAGTAGCACACTTCACAATAAATTTCGTTGATGACATTTTATGCACATCTGCATCGGTCGAAGACCATTTAAAACATTTGGAAGATCTTTTCGAGACATTTCAAAAGCATAACTTAACACTAAACTTCCAGAAGTCCAAGTTCTTTAGAAAAGAAGTTGAATTTCTGGGACACAAAATAACTCAAAACGGTATACAACCTTAATCTGACAAAATCATGGCTATAAAAAACTTTCCGAGAGCGAAAAATGTAAAACAATTAAAAGGATTTCTGGGATTAGCGAACTATTACAATAAATTCACTAAGGATTATTCTGAACTAACCTATCCACTTTTACAGCTATTACGAAAAGAAGTAAAATGGGAGTGGACAGAAAAAATTAACGAATATTTCATAAAAATAAAAGAGTTGTTTTGCGAAACGATGATAGTTCACCACCCGGATCCAAAAGCAAAATATTATCTGTAATGTGATGCAAGTAATTATGCAATTGGGGGTATGCTATATCAAATCGACAAAGATAACGAACATAAAATCATAGGATTTGCTAGTCGAACGCTCAAGGGGGCAGAACTAGGGTATTTTACTACCGAAAAAGAATTACTAGCGATAGTGTATTCACTTGAAAAATTCAGAACGTTCATTATAGGCGCGGAATTAATTATCAGAAGTGACCATAAAGCACTGTCGTTCGTTTTAACTTGTAGGTTAACTAGTTCAAGATTAACCAGATGGGTGTTGTACATACAAAACTATGATTTCAAAATTGAATACATTAAAGGAAAAGACAATGTCGTAGCTGATATTATCAGTAGATATCCTCCGGAACAGAATCAAGAGTCAAGCGCAGTAAATTCAGCCGAAGTAATCGCGGAATTAGCGAAGAAGGTCAGCGAAAATCTGATGGAAAAGCTCCGTTCTTTAGCGAAGTTACAAAAGGCGGATCTCCGGATTGCTGATCTGGTGGAAAAGGGAATAGCAAACAATCAATTAAAATTTAAATACGAAAATGACATTTTGTACCAAAGAGAAATAGGGGGCAAATTACGAGTATACTTGCCAGAATCAATAGTAAAAACACTAATCCTTGAATGCCATGAAGTTTATGGACACTAGACTGTGTCAAAATAACTTTTTTATTTTTTTTTTCGATTAAATATATCTCAAAAATTTCTTCAATATGAAAAAGAAATTCTCCTCAAGTTTGAGCTCAATATCTCTAAAATTGAGCTGGCGCAAAGGGGGGGTCCCCTTTCCCATCTAAAATACATAGAAAATTTTTTTTTTTTTTTTTTAGTTTTAGAATAACTATATGAATAAAAAATTTTTTTAAATTTTGTTACACACTACCTTATAGGAAATTCAATTCTCTACAAAATTGTTATAATGCATTTTTTCTCTAAACTCAACAGAAACAAAGTTACATAGCGCTGAATAGGAGGAAAAAAAAAATTAATGAATTAATAACAGAAAATTTTTTATTATTTTAATTTATCAATTAATTAATCAATATACTTAATTACTTCTCAAAAATTCATGAATTTAACATTATTTCAACATAAATAATTGAACAAAGTTTACAACAATACAGAAATTAATTTTAATTATTATATTTGCAAATTTTTTTATTTACTGTTGACTAGTTTGATTTATATAATATTGTTTATTGCACGAAGGGTATAATTTGCGATGATACTGTACAATTTTCCGTAAATACTGTTTATGTGTCATAGGCCGTAAAACTGCGTTTTTAACCTCGCTTCGCTCGGTTAAAACGCGGTTTTTGGCCTGGACACATAAAATTCTGTATGCCACACGGCCCAAAAAGTATTTTCTGACGAATTTCATCATAATCCTCGCCTTCGGCTCGGATTATAAACTCAAATTCGTCGGAAAATACTTAATCGGCCTAGTGACATAATGTACTATTCTGTTCTTCGTCTCTGGTACCAAACTGATTGAATTCCTCCACTAAAGCAACTGATCTTTCAGCAATATCGTTCACTACCTTTACATTTTTTAACAACGATAAGCAAGTTTTATAATTTTGATCACTCGGCCACTGTGTAGGAGGTAAATTAAGAAAATCACTTGAAAGCTCAAACTGTTCAAATAAAGACATAGACTTTTTCGTTATAAAATCACCAATATCTTTAGTACACAATAAATCTAAATTATCACGATTGATGTCAATACGTTTTTTGTCAGTTTGACTATCTTTCGTTTGTATTGCTTCAACCATTTTCAATTTTACTTCCAGTGGCATAGAATCATCGAAAAAAGCAAGTGAGGCGATTTCTTCCGATAAATACCACAAATGGTTCGCAAATTTTTTAGAAGTAACGTTGGAAATTTGTACGTCAATATTTTTAAATTTTATAAGGTCTTGGAGAAAGATAAGGTCTTGATTCGGAGCTCTAATACCGCTTGGACAACTAAACCAACCTTTAATATAAATTTTCACGATAAATAAACATATTCTACGAAGTTTAGATACTTCATCTGCTCTCATACGAAATTGACTCTTGAACATATATATTTTTAAGCAATAAATGGCTTTTGCAAGCCACCTTGCATGGTGCGCGGCTCCAGGTACTTTAAATTTTATCCCATTAGCAGGAATACCTCCTAAAAAGATACAAGATAAATCTAGTAACTCTTTATAATCGTTGCGGGGGTGATAAATCTGAAAAAAAAAAATTACAAAAAACATTATAAAAATTAATATGATAAGAAATTGCACTTAAAAAATAGTATGCTTTTAATAAAATAATACTCACATTAGTTTGGTCAGAAATAAATTGCAGAATATTTTCCTTATCATCTTCAACGTTAGTGTAAATAAAATCATCTTGTACTCCGATTTCAAAACGATCTTGATCAATTTCTGACCAGCTGTTTCTAAAGCGGGTGAAAATGGGAACATTTGGACTGTTCGTCACAGGCCAACAAGTTTCAGCAGCGATTCTTAAGACGAGTTCGTAAATATGATGTCGACAAGCAAAGTACAAGAGATTTTTATCTAACTGTTTTTCAAGTAAATGACATGTTCCGTTAAATTCACCTAAGAAAAAAATCAGAATGTGTCATATAATACTTTTTAAATGTACTTCATCGATCTCTAAGAAACTAACAATATACAAAGGAATAATAAACATCAATTTACCTGTGTTTACACTTGTTGTATCAAAACAAATCGCTTTTATACTATTCTCCAGTAGCCAATCATTCAAAACATCAACTATAGCAGTAGCTTGTTTAATACCAGTTGCAGGGTGTAATTTTGGAACACCCAAAAGTTGTTCAGTATTTTCCCCGGATACAATAATTGGCAGTCGTTCAACCTTTTTCAAATTATCATCATCTGGGAGCAGTTTGCCATCCCAGTGTAGTACTAAACAGTGAGAACTTCGTATATTTTTTTTTAGTTCAAATACGATTGAACTTCTTGATCGTGTGCGACTTCTGTGAATGGAACTATCACTGCAATTTACACTTTTAATATCATAGTCCAATGCACCAACAACAGCACACATTATATGAGAGGCCTGTCTACTGGTTACTTTGGCTCGGTCTAAAGTAGATGTCACACACGGAGTCAACACATTCACTTTTGGTTTTTTCGGTTTCAAGTGTCGTGGTATTTCGTCCTCAAAATTTGATATGGCTCTTTTCAGAGACACATTTGAATCATATGAACCAAAATGAGACAGTTCTTCAGATGATACACTGACGTTAGACATTATCCTGCTTAACTCTAAAAATAAAATTTTTTCATGGGTATTTAAAGATTAACACAACGAATTAATTCATAGGTGAGAATTTATCGGACGAAACGAACCAAATTTTTAATTAAGTCTCCTAACTAAGGAAAGACTTCTCTAATTCGAGAGTGCAATCCACAGAAAGACCGAAAAAAACACGGAAAGTGCATCCAATCCTTTTTGTCAAGTAAAAATTCCTTCAGCCCGGGTTTGAGCCGGGACCTCCGCATCTGTACTGCGACGCCTTGTCCAATTAGACCACTGAAGGACTGAACGAATCTTTACTTGAATTTTGTGTTATTGTAATTGACCTCTTTGTCCCAATGGTGATGTATTAGTAGGTATCTACTAACAACGAATTAATTATTTACCTTGGACAACAGTATCTTTATCAGAGCTTTGAGCACTTATCGGATCATCTACATTCGGTGATACTGGAAGGCATCGATTTTTATTCTTTTCATAATTTAACATTTGCTTTTGATTTTCTGTCAATTCATTATTTTTAGAGCATATATTGAATAAATCATCTAATTTGTGACAGTAGTTCTGTTCATTGTACTTATGTGTTGGAGATTTTTTTCGTGATGAGCTTTTTTTTAAGTTTTTCCATTCATAGTATAATGTTTCTATTTTTTTAATGATAAATTGAGGTTGAATTAATATTATGCCAGAGAGATTCCAAATATTTATTACATCGTTGAACATAATTAATTAATTAATTAATTTTTCTATGTTTTAACATCAATTGAACTTTCACGAATGCTTTTTTTCAAAAAATAATATTTATAAAAAAATAAGCTCATCACCTGTCAGTTTGATGGCAATTTACGACAACTTATTTGACGACAACACGAACCCACTAAATAAACGATTTTGTTTTTAGTCATTATTATTAACGTATTTTAATTAAAAAACTTATAAATTAACTTTAATTTATCAGGATTCTGATTGAACGGAACAATATGAGGACGTCCCTAAAGCTAGCAGTGACACATGAGCAGAATCAAATATGACCTATGCCACATTTTGTTGCTAATTTGTTGCTAAATTGTTGTCATACTTCAAAATTTGTTGCTCCCGCCCTTTTCAAGAAACGTGTGTGTTTGCCAGCTTGAGGCACAAGCTAGCAAAACACTGTAGTAAAAAATTTTACAATAACTTTCAATGCACCAAAATTTGTTGCTAATTTGTTGCTAACTTGTTGCTATATTTTCGGATCTGTTGCTCTTGCCCTTTCCGAAAAAACGTGTGTTTGCCAGCTTGAGGCACAAGATAACAAAACACTGTAGTGGAAAAATTTTACAGTGACTTTCGAAACACCAAAATTTGTTGCTAATTTGTTGCCATACTTTTGGAATTAACGCAAAAAGTTCACGTTAGCCAGCCAGCCGGAGAAACAAGAATCGCTACAAGTGGCTTTTCACTAACTCTGTTGTAATTGGGATCCTGAGATCCTTTATACAACTACGATTTGTTTAAGGATCCGTTGTCGAATTAGGAGTTGGAACTCGGTCGTACAAAGTGATTCAAGTTTATTAATGTATGAAGAGTTTACAAAAGTGATTTACTACGTCTAACTGAGATCTGGCATAACCTGCCCTAATATCGGTCTTGATGTTCTGACGATGAGTATTATAATCATCGCTTATTTATTACGTATAAGGAGGTCGCCTTGTTTCTGCAATTGTTGTTAGTTGCGTCAAGCCTCGCACTTGCACATTCCAGAGTATTGCCAAAGTGTGTCTCAAAACATCTGGATTGCAACACCTTGATACTCTGGTTGCAACATCCCTCCCCCCTTAGAGAGAAAAGCCCTTAGGATTTTCTTCTGAAATTAGACAAATCTGCTGGCTTGCGTCGTTGTGCGTACGCTTGCCTATTATGTTATCTCTAGGTTAGTGGTTTACATAATGTATCCCGTTACAATGTTTTTATATAATCGTTTCTTAGTCTAGGTTAGTATGACCTATTTTCTATATCATTTTTCTATCAGTCTAAATTGTTTCAAATTTCTAGTTCCAAATTTCCTACTCAAGTCATATTATTCAACAAAAGGTTTCAATCGATTTACATGTACTCTGAGATTCTTGCTATTAACCTTTATGGTGTAGTTAACGTCTGAGTTTACCTCTAGAATAGTATAAGGACCAATCCATTGAGATAATAGCTTCTTCGATCTTCCTCTGCGTACAGTCTCGTCATATAGTAATACCTTATCTCCAACCTTGAACCCTTTTTCTTTGGTTCGTCGGTCGTACTCGATTTTTGACTTCTCCTTGGCTTCTTGCAGATTTTCTTTGGCTATCAGATTGCTGGCTCGCAATCTCTCTCGTAATTCTCGTGCGTAGTCGTCATAGGTGTACGTTGGTTCTGGATCCTTTTTCAGCGATGTTGGTAGTTCAGCTCGGTGTCCATACACCAGCTCGAATGGTGTAAATCTCGTTGCAGTGTGGGGCGTCGTGTTATATGCAAACATAGCATATGGTAACCATTCGTCCCAGTTGCTCTGTTCTTCGTTTATGTAATGTCTCAGATATTCAGCTAACGTCCTATGTGATCGTTCTAAGGCTCCATTGGATTCAGGATGATAGGCCGTCGTCTGAATCTTGTCGATCTTCAACAATTTACAAGTATCTTTGAAAACGTTACTCAAAAAGTTCGTACCTTGATCGGTGAGTATTCTCTGTGGTATTCCGTGTTCGCATACGATCCTAGTCGCAAATTCCTTAGCTACAGTGTTAGCTTCTTGGTTTGGAATAGGTATTGCCTTGCTGAATTTTGTTAGACAATCTTGAAACGTAAGGATGTATTTATTTCCTTGTTCTGTTTCCGTCAGTGGTCCTACGATATCCAATGCACATTTCTCAAACGGTTGATTGGGAGTGTCGGTTATGACCATTGGTGCCTTCGTCTTCTTGCTGAGTTTATTCTTTTGGCAATTCTCGCATCTCGAAATGTGTTCCTCGACTTCCTTCCGTAATCCAGGCCAATCATGCTTCAATCGGATTCGTTCGATCGTTCGATTAACTCCTTGATGTGCTCCTAATGGCGTATCGTGGTACTCATAGATGATCCTGTTCCGATCTTCCTCGGAATATTCTGGTTCTCGGTTGTTCAATTCTTCCTCTTCCTTCTGCTGACTTCTGGTCACTGCGTACATGCGACTCAAGGCATCTGCGTTGGTATTTGCCTTCCCTGCCTTGTACTCGATCTCATAGTCGTATTCTTCCAGCTTCAGTCGCCATCTCATGAGTCGTGATCCTGGATCTTTCACTCCGAATAACCATGTGAGTGGTTTGTGATCTGTAACAATCTTAAATCTGGTACCATATACATACGGTCTGAAATGATTAACTGCCCAGACTATGGCCAATAATTCCTTTTCTGTAGTGCTGTAATTGCCTTCTGCCGAATTTAGAGTCCTACTTGCGTATGCTATTGGCAAGTCGCTTCCTATTATTCCTTGCGACAGGACTGCTCCGATAGCCTTGTCGGATGCGTCTGTCGTCACGATGAACGGTTGTTTGAAATCTGGATATTGTAGAATTGGTGCGGTCGTCAACGTCTTCTTCAAATTTTCAAAAGCTTCTTGTTCCCTCGATGTCCATCCAAATTTCACCTCTTTCTTTAGCAAATGTGTAAGCGGTTTTGCTAAACTCGAGAAATTCTGTATAAATCGTCTGTAATATCCGGCCAAACCCAGAAATCCTTGAACATCTTTTACAGTCTTTGGAATTGGAAATTCTTCTACTGCTCGGATCTTCTCTGGATCTGCTTTTATTCCATCTCTAGTGATGACGTGTCCCAAGAAGTTGACCTCTTTCCTCAGAAACTCACACTTGTCAGGTTGTAGCTTCAATGAATTCTGTCGTAAGCGTTCCAGTACCTCTTTCAGTCGTTTGTTATGTTCCTGCAAACTAGGAGCATGTATGACAATATCATCGAGATAGACATAACACCTAAGGCCTTGTATTCCTGAAAGTACAGTATTCATTAACCGTTGAAACGTAGCAGGTGCATTCTTCAGTCCAAAAGGCATGCGATTGTATTCGTAGTGACCATGTGAAGTGGAAAATGCCGTCTTGCACTTATCCTCCTCTTCCATTGGAATTTGGTGAAATCCTGATGCTAGATCTAGTGTAGAGAAATATTTTGCCTTACCCAACTGGTCCAATATCTCGGTAATATTAGGCAGTGGAAAGGAGTCTCCTACAGTAACCTCGTTCACCTTACGGAAGTCAACTACGACTCTCATCTTCGTTTTTCCTGATGCGTCTGCCTTCTTCGGTACTACCAGCAGTGGTGCATTCCATTGGCTTTTGCTCTGTCTGACTATCCCGTCGGCAAGCATTTTATCTACCTGCTCGTTTATCTCCTGCTTGTGTTTTTCTGGAAGTCTATAAGGTCTTACATTTATTGGCGCGATATCCGGATTTGTAGTAATTCTGTGACTAGCTGCGTTCGTGTAGCCCAGATAGTCTCCTTCTAAGTGAAATACATCATGAAATTCTTCACAAATATCTAGTAAGCTTTCTTTTTCTTCTCGATTCAGATGATTCGTACGTAGGTTGTCTCTCAGCTGTTGCATTCGGCTCGCGTTACTCGGTGTCATTGCTCGACATGCATAAACTTGCGTCATATCTGTGTGCTCTTGGCCTAGTGCTACTACTTGTACACACGGCTGTTCCAGTTCTACATCATAATCGTTTGTATTCAAAATGCTGACTTTGCACTCACCGTCGACTGCGTTGGTGATGCAACTCCCCATGTATACTCCTGGCTGTAACTCGATTCCTTCGACGATACCTTCCGTGTCGTCGTGTGTCTTTGCACGGACTATCTTCTCGCTTCTTCGTTCAAGCGATATGTGAGCTCCTGTGGCTCCTAAATTCCATGTCGTTCCGTACAATCTTGCGTATTTTCCAGATCTGAGCTCGACGTCATGCTTCTCGAGGAAGTCGCCTCCTAAGAGACCGTCTGCTTCTAGTGGAAAATCGTCTTTAACTGCGTAAAAAGGGTGCGATATGTGCCTATCACCAACCCTTATATTTAACCTGACCTTACATAAGGTCGCAACCGGTGTTCCGCCTATTCCTCTGAGCGTGATCACACCGTCTTCAGCCATTACTTCGCCGTCAATTCTTCCAACCTTTACTAAGCTTACCTCAGCTCCTGAATCTAATAGCATTGTTCCGTGTCTCGTTTTGAATTCATCTGCCTTGATCGTTGCATGGTTTTTCTGTTTAGATCCGTTTATTAGGCAATTTACTGGTACGACGCGATACGGTTGCCTGTCCGCCGCGCCTGCTCCTCGTTTCCCGAATTCTCTTCGTCTCGCCTGCTGGCGTCCCTAGAATGACCTGGTTGGACCCGTTCCTCTCTTCTAGGAGGTCCCTGATTTCTTCCATAGCCTCGCCTATTTTCTTCGGCTAATCTGGCTCTGCAATCTCGAATAAAATGCCCTGGTTTTCTACAAAAATGACAAATTACCTCAACTCTTCTCACGTATCTGCTTGGTGTCGGCAATCTCTGCGGATAACTGGATTCTGTCTTCGCTGAGCGACACTCTCGTGCAAGGTGTCCTGGCTTCCCACAGTTATAGCAACTATTTCCTCTGTTACCTTCTCTGCTGTTGCGTGGTTGATTGTGTTCCCGATCCGATCCACGAATGGGGCCTAAATCTCGTTCTTCTTCTACCGCAAGTGATATGGCTTCTCTCAGCTTCTCACATCGTCGGCTCTTGACTAATACCTTTAGCCTGTCATTTAGCCCTCGTACAAAAATATTAACAGATTGCTTATGGATTTGGCGTTCCAACGTTGACTTTGAATCTTCGACTGCTGCTTCTTCCATCGTCAACTCGACTACCTGCGCAGTGAGTTTTTCAACTCGTAATCCGTATGACTTGGCGTCCTCGTTTGGTCGTTGCCTACAGCTGTTGAATTCAACCTGTAACGAAGCTAATGTCCGTGTATCGATGCTCATCGACTTCAGCTCTTCCTCCAGTGCCTTCCAGGTGTCAATTGTTTTGTATTCTAAAGCTCGTGACGGAGCACCTTTGATCCGCGTGCTCAAAACAGCCTTCAGTAGGTTTTGCGTATCTGCAGGTCGTATTATTTCACGTGCATATTTACAAGAGCGTATAAAATCACAAACTTTTCCTCGGTCGCTGCTATCGAAGATCTCGATGTCCTTCAGCACTTGTCTCATGGTGACGGTATTTTCTGCCATGTTAGTTAGAGGTTGATTATTTCTTTCACGATGCCTGCTTTCGGTGCCACGATCACTATTCTTCTGAATCACTCGCTCGATACTTGATTCACTTGTACGATTCGACGATCCTCGCCGCTGCCACCAGTTGTTGTAATTGGGATCCTGAGATCCTTTATACAACTACGATTTGTTTAAGGATCCGTTGTCGAATTAGGAGTTGGAACTCGGTCGTACAAAGTGATTCAAGTTTATTAATGTATGAAGAGTTTACAAAAGTGATTTACTACGTCTAACTGAGATCTGGCATAACCTGCCCTAATATCGGTCTTGATGTTCTGACGATGAGTATTATAATCATCGCTTATTTATTACGTATAAGGAGGTCGCCTTGTTTCTGCAATTGTTGTTAGTTGCGTCAAGCCTCGCACTTGCACATTCCAGAGTATTGCCAAAGTGTGTCTCAAAACATCTGGATTGCAACACCTTGATACTCTGGTTGCAACAACTCGATCGATCGAAAGATTATGAACAAGTTCTGATATTTTTTTACCACATATTGTTGCTTTAGCGATCAAGATACTGCACTGTGGAACGTTGATTCATCGTCAATAAAGAAATCGTGGTTGCAATGGATAATGAATCGAATGAATACTCGTCCAATGCATGGGGACATTGCAAAAACGCGGCAGTGTCCACGCGAATCTCGAAACAAGCAGCAATATCAAACATCCTTTTTGTGAATTACGAACTATTGAGTTTACTTACGACATACTGGATGGATAATTTCCCCGCTGTTCAGTCGGGAAATGCACGTATGTACGTATTTCACGATGCTGTTACCTGAAATTGCACGCAGGTAGAACTCAACGCTGTCTGACGAACTCAGGGAAATTGTTGCTCAAGCGAAACACACGGTTCTCCATCAACAAACGATTTTCCGTCAACGGAAAACAGGACCGAATTCCGTTGGACGTTTGCCGGGTGAGAAATAAATTTCTTTTCGATCGTGTTGCTGCAAATTGAGCCCCGAAGAGTCTCTACAAGTTTAAAATAAGCCCCGGCATAATAAACGATACTATACTATACTATACGCTGTCTGACGAACTCGGGGAATTTGTTGCTCGAGCAAAACACACGGTTCTCCGTCAACAAACGATTTTTCGTCAACGGGAAACTGGACCGAATGCCGTTCGACGTTTTTAAGGTGAGAAATAAATTTCTTTTCGATCGTATTTGTTGGAAATGGAGTTGTAATGAGGTGGATTTGGAATAAATAAATATATTTCTGGTTTAACAGTTCACTTTATAATTTATTTTGGGCTAATACTTTTTATTTAACACGTGTGCGACTGTACTCTTCTAAACACGGTGAGGTACTGGGGCGAGGAACAGGTGGGTGCTGTGGTACATACACAGCCATAAAGTAACTAGGCAATCGGGACTGAACACAGCCAAATCTAATATCCCTATGACTTTGTTACTCATTTTCACACGCCCCCTTAATAAAGTCATTTACACAATTTCTTATATTTTATATTTACGCCCCCTTAATCTTAGCATGCACATTTCTTTCTTGGCATGCACATTTATTTCATGTTTAACCTATTTCTAAAAGTTATAAATTTATCTTTAGCTAACGGCTTGGTAAAGTAGTCCGCCAGCTGTTGATCTGTGGGTACATATTTAAGAGTAATTATTTTCTGTTCAAGATTTTGTTTAATGAAGCTTAGTTTTATGTCTATATGTTTTACTCTCTTGTTGTTTTCCGGGTTGTTTGCTAAATGTATTGCGGCCTGATTATCTACATAGATACGCACAGGCTTCTCGTTTTTTATATCAAAGTCGGCTAATAGTTTGAGTAGCCACAGCGCTTCTACTACTGAGGACGTTAATGCGATGCATTCAGCTTCAGTAGACGACAAGCTTACAGTTGGTTGTTTTCGGGACGACCACGCTATGGTGTTACCGAACACCTTGAAGACGTAGCCCGTTGTTGATTTCCTATCGTTTACGTCTGTTCCCTAGTCTGCGTCTGAGAAACCTTGTAGTACGCTTTGTTTTTGATTGCTTTTATAAACTAGTTCTAGATTGATAGTGTGGTTAATGTATCGCAAAACTCTCTTTAAAGCTACATAGAGTTCATGATTGGCAAAGTTTTGATACCTGCTAAGGTACGATATACTGACACATAAGTCTGGCCTTGTAGCTATCATCGCATACATTAAGCACCCAATCAACTTTCTACATTTTAATTCGTAATAGTTATCACTTTCTGCAGGTTTGACATACTTAAACTTATTCTCCATAGGAGTATCCTTTGGTTTGCAATGTTCCATATCGAACTTATTTAAGACTAATTTTAAATAATGTGCTTGACTCAGTCTCGTTTCTCCGCTAGATAAATCCTGCCTTATATTTATTCCTAAGTAGTTAGTTACTAATCCTAGATCTTTCATAGAGAAAATTTGTTTCAGGTAATTTTTTAGGTCGAGTACTTTTACTGGACTTGACCCAAATATTAAGATATCATCGACAAACAATAATAGGTATAATTTACAATTATTATCACAGTTTGTATATAAACAGAAATCGTTTTGGGATCTGACAAACCCTTTTTTACAAATTATATCATCAAATTTCATGTTCCAATACTTTGGAGATTTCTTAAGCCCATAAATTGATTTGTTTAGTTTGCATACAGCTCCCTTTTTAGTGACTGGATTTTCCGGTAATTGCATATAAACTTCCTCATTTATCTCTCCGTAAAGGAAAGCACTTTTGACATCCATTTGGTGCACAGGTAGGTGTAGTTCGTTTGCTATCGCTAAGAAAATGCGAAAAGTGGTGATTTTGGCTACCGGAGAATAAACATCATACATTTCGTTTATCCCCGTTTGCTGAAAACCCCTTGCTACTAAGCGAGCCTTAAACAGGGAAGGATCCCCTTCGCCATCAGCTTTAACCTTGTAAACCCACTTACTATCTATTATTTTTTTTCCCTACCGGAGCATCAACTTCTGTCCAAGTATTATTTTCTAAAAGAGTATTCATTTCAACTTTCATGGCCTCTTTCCAACTCTCTGCGTGAGCACTATTTATCGCTTCTTCGAACGTTGAAGGTTCTTCGTGTACGCTCAGAAAACCTGTTTCGTAGTCATCCCATCTTGCAGGCCTTGTAATCTTCCTTTTTCCCGGTTCTCTGAGAATTGTTTTATTTAAATCCACTTGATCGTCTTGTTCACTAGACTCACTCGTATCACTTAATACTTGTGTACAGTCTTCAAAGACACTACTATCTGACCTAAAATCTTCCTCGTCGTCACTTCTTTCTTCGCGAGGCTGCTGTTGAGGGTTCTCTTCTGCTTCATCGTTCACCGACGATTCAAACAGTATGTTGTGAACATCTTCTTCAACTTTATCGTTTACAAATACGACATCTCGTTTTACCTCCACTCTATTTGATTCTGGGAGATAAATTCGATACCCTTTGGTAGTCTCTTCGTAACCTAGAAAAATGCCTTGCACCCCTTTAGTATCCCATTTTTGACGCTGCTGTTTGGGTACATGTACAAAAACTCTTGTACCGAACACTCGTAAGTTAGATAGATCATACGTTTTGTTATGCCATAGATCATACGGAGTCTTGTCTTTAATTGAACTCTTACCAGACCTGTTGAGCACGTAAGTGGCCGTATTTACGGCTTCTGCCCAGAATTTCTTTTCCATGTTATTTTCCATGATCATAGTTCTCGCTGCTTCTACTATTGTCCGGTTGTCTCTTTCGGCTTTCCCATTTTGCTCAGGGGTGTAGGTTACTGTAGTTTGATGTCGAATTCCCTTTCCCTCGAGTAAATCCTTCATCTCTCGATTTACGAATTCTGTACCATTGTCAGTCCTTATGGACTTGACCTTGTTTCCGGTATCTTGCTCCGCTAAACTCAAAAACATTTTTACCTTATTGACTACTTCAGACTTATTCTTTAAAAAATACGTAAACCTATAGCTTGAATAATCGTCCTTAATTAACAGAAAAAAACGTGAACCTCCTATTGAGGTATTTTCCATAGGACCGCACACGTCCATATGTACTAGCTCAGCTGTTCTTGCGGTAGTTGTTTCGCTACGCTTGAACGCCTTCCTTGTCATTTTTCCCTTAAGGCAACTTTCACAGTCAATTTTCGCATCTTTGAATGTAATATTGTTTTTAAGTAGCACCTGTCTTACATGGTCTAGGTTCTGATGACCTAACCTCTGATGCCACTCAAACAAACTGTCTTTTACTTGTCCTAACGCAGCACATTCACTTTTGTTAAAACACATGGTATAAAGTTTTTGGTTTCTGTGACCTATTGCAGCCACTCGACCGTCTTTCATTATCTTACAATCGTCTTTATTGAACGTCACGGTACACCCGCGATCCACTACGCTACGCACTGAAAAAAGATTTACAGCCATGTTAGGCACATATAACACGTTATGTAACGTGGTGTTTATCCACTCTGACCCGTTAAAAGCTTGCAATTTTATTTTTCCACGTCCCACAGCATCAAGTTCCCTACCGTCACCGAGCACTACCTTCTTTTGTGTACTTAAAACCTCATATTCTTCATAGTAACTTTTCACATGACACATGTGCTCACTAGCCCCTGTGTCTACAAGCCAGTTTTGTTTATCTGTGTAGCTCATTACAAACGCGTTACTTTTGTCTTCCTGTTGAGTATTGTTCGGTTTGTTATTCTTGTTCTGTTTGTATTTGAGCTTTCTACACTCTCCAATTGAGTGTCCTATCTTCTTACAGTAGTGACACTGATTTCGGTATACTCTGCAATCACGTTTGACGTGACCTGTTTTACCACACACGAAGCACTTGGTCTCTGCCGGTAACGCTTTGCTGGCAAGTGCTGCGGACGGTTCCGCTATTACCGACGTCTCCTTGCCAACTCTCTCTTCTTCCGTGAGCAGTCTAGCCATTAATTCCTCCAACTTTTGAGTTTTCTCGGGCACCGACTCCCAGGCTACTATAAAATGTTTGAATTTATCTGGTAAAGATGTTAGTACTTTTGTTATCACCATCTTTTCAGATATGGTTTCCCCAAGCCGGGATATTCGATCCCTGATTTCTTCCAACTTTGAGAAGAACATTGTCACGTCTTCCTCGCACTTTAAATTAAAAAACCGTTGCTGCTCTAGGTAGAGGCTTGTGGTTGATTGTCTTTCGAACACCGTATTCAACTTAGTCCACATTTCGGCGGACGCTTTCGCTGTAATTATGTGCACCATAACTTTTTCTGCTAGATGAGTTACTATAACTCCTTGAGCCTTATTGTCTTTACCTACCCAATCACTGTAACTTGTGGCTTCAGGTGCCGGTCGCGGCACGCTGCCATCTACTATGTCGAACACACCCAAAGCTGTAAGTAGCACTTTTAGTTGGAACTTCCATACGCTCCAGTTCGCACATCCCTCTAATTTAATTCCCGTAGTTATGAACGCCTTTTCCATCTTTAAGTCTATTGTCTTTTCACTTAATTTCTCACTTTTCGCCCCACCGCTTTTCCTTCAAAAAAAAAACCGAACCGGTAAGTCTTGACGGCTAATGGCGGCCTTGCTAGACCGACCACGCTTTTCGTAACTTCAACTTGAACCTTTGTATCCAACCTAATTACAACCATCAGCGAATCTGGGCCCATAACCTGTTGGAAATGGAGTTGTAATGAGGTGGATTTGGAATAAATAAATATATTTCTGGTTTAACAGTTCACTTTATAATTTATTTCGGGCCAATACTTTTTATTTAACACGTGTGCGACTGTACTCTTCTAAACACGGTGAGGTACTGGGGCGAGGAACAGGTGGGTGCTGTGGTACATACACAGCCATAAAGTAACTAGGCAATCGGGACTGAACACAGCCAAATCTAATATCCCTATGACTTTGTTACTCATTTTCACAGTATTGCTCCAAACTGAGCCCCGAAGAGTCTCTACAAGTTTACACGGAGAGAAATAAAATTGCTGTATTAGCTATCGATGCTTTGCTGACGCTTGATTTGTCAATAGAGCAACCCTTTGTGTTGATGCAACACTTCATCTTGCTCCATTAGCTGGGGTACGATTGTTAGAATCACCAGTGTTTCTTGCTGACTCAAAATTGCTGTCCTAGAAAACTACTATGTCTGTGTAACAAGCGGTTGCCAGGTCTTGTCATAAGAGAAAGTTACGTCGGTAGCCGAGCGAGCGCGCTAGCTGACAACATCTGCGACTTGTTGCGCGCGCCGGCGGCGTCATAGTCGTAGCATTATAGCGTTATAGCGTTAGCGTCGTCAACTGTTTAGTACCAAAGTGCAGTGCATAATTCATGAAAGTGGAAAAATATATACAATGGAAAAGATGAGGATATTGGAGGAATGGGGGAATGGGGGATGAAACTGGACGTCATCCACAGGTTAGAATGTAAGAATCAAGCAATGAACTAAGGGTGGTGTGGAAGAAGTGCCATCGCGTGTGTAACATAACCTCTTACACTGCACATGGTTTAATAGTGTTTTAATTGCGGAATACACTTCTAATGATATATCTGTGCAATAATGATATGTATATTGTAATACTATACTTGTTGAATGTATGATGACAATAAATGTGAAAGAATTTATATTCTCAATTAAATGTCATCTATTCATTCTGAATCTGTGTATATGGATGCAACATTCTCGCAGGATTAGAAAAGTGATTGCTGCTTTAGCAAGTTACTTGCTGAACATTTTTCCTGCGCTGCAGCTAGATATTAGATGAATTAGCAAGCGATTTGCCATGCCAGCATGCAAACTGCTCACCACAGCATCACATACCTGCTGCATGAGCTAGGCTGTGTGGTATAACCAGCAAGACAATTTCAGCAATCGAAAATGGTAGTTCCAGCATGCTGGTTTGCAAGCTGTATGTTTACAACTGGAAATTGTTAAAGTAGCAATAATCTAGCTGAGACAGCAATTTATTTCTCTCCGTGTACAATAAGCCCCGGCATAATAAACGATACTATACTATACTATACGCTGTCTGACGAACTCGGGGAATTTGTTGCTCGAGCAAAACACACGGTTCTCCGTCAACAAACGATTTTCCGTCAACGGGAAACTGGACCGAATGCCGTTCGACGTTTTTAAGGTGAGAAATAAATTTCTTTTCGATCGTATTGCTCCAAACTGAGCCCCGAAGAGTCTCTACAAGTTTACAATAAGCCCCGGCATAATAAACGATACTATACTATACTATACGCTGTCTGACGAACTCGGGCAATTTGTTGCTCGAGCAAAACACACGGTTCTCCGTCAACAAACGATTTTCCGTCGACGGGAAACTGGACCAAACCGTTCGACGTTTCCCGGGTGAGGAATAAATTTATATTAGGTTATGAAATTATCATTATTTTATTGATATCCGATCTGCTTACATTTTATCTTTAACCAAAATCATCAGAGCTGGTTTAATTTTATCTTTTTCACTGACTCTATTTGTACTGCCATCCAGATCATTGTACTCGAACCAGGAATGGTTGCCTCTTCTGTAACAAATTGCAGTACAATGCCCAAATTCTTTCCTGGTTTGAACTGTTCGTCCCTTAAAATTGACAATTCCATGAAGACGTAAATTGTATTTATCGTCGTCAGGAATCTTAATGGATTTTGGAAGATCCTTTAACTTTATTTCAGTTTCAGTGCCTTCAAGCACTATATCAAATAGAATAATGTCTCCTGGAAAATATTTGAAAAAATGTCGTTTTTAAACATTGGTTCTGAATTAGAAATAAGCCTCATCGGCGCTTATGCCCTGTCTACACACGCACTTTAAGATCGGGTATATTTAGGGTCTTAGCCAATCACTGAATTTCCACAACAGAAGTGAGCAAACAGTTGACAGATTTCTTAAATATACCCGATCTTGAAGTTCGTGTGTAGATAGGGCCTTAAGGGGACCAATATGTCGCGATTAAAAAAATTCAACATAGTCCAAAATCAATTCATTTCTTCACCAAACTTCACTTCACATCATTATCATCGTCTCATCTCAAAACACCTGCTGCACGATTCCAGGCACAGCATTGATTCGATTCGACTCTTCTTCTAGGTTCAAGATTGTTAGAAAGTGCGTCGTCATAAAATGAATGCGAAAAATCAATGGAAATAATTCATTATAGAAGATGTCGTCGATTTTCCAAGAATTCAAAGTTTCCTTTTCACTTATCGGCAAATTACGCGGCCCAAAAATAGTTTTTTAATTTCCTTTTCTCATTTTTTGACAGCCGGTATTCTGAACAATTCTGAACCCAGAGAAGTCGAATCGGACCAACGGTGTGCCTGAATTCGTACAGCAGGAGTTTTGAGATGAGACCATTATAATGATGTGAGATCAACTTTGGTGAAGAAATAAGTTGATTTTAGACTATTATGTCAAATTTTTTCGATCGCGACCTACTATTTCACTTGAATATTGATTATCACTTATTTCTTACAGGGAGTGAGATAACTGGCAGAAGTCGTTTATGACAGAGATGTACACTAGGTACGAGATAATTTTGTTTTCATTTGTTACTTTCGCGAAAGTCATTAAATTTTTATCCATCTCTTGCACGTAAAAAACATTCGGAATAGTAATTCCCTTTTTTTTTCCCGTTAACAATCAAATAGGTCAAAATCTTTCCTACTTTAGTTCCCTTCAAAGTTCTACCGTCGCCAACTTTGACGTTAATTGGATTTTTCAAGATTACTGATTCGTGAAAGAATGTATCATCATTTATAATGTGATCGGAACAACCGCTATCTAAAATCCAGTCTATTCTATTGTTTTCACAACTATACGCAACTACCTCTTGTTCGTGTTCGTCGCTGCGCTCTACCTGTGTGAGGAATGATCCGTTGTCGTAGTCGTTATTGTAGGCATGGTGCGCTGTTCCGCCGATAGGTGGCTGACGGCTCCAACCTCGTCCTCTGCCAAAGCCCCGTCCGCCGCGTCCCCTTCGTCCGCGGAACTGTTGCTGTTGGCGAGCACCTCCTCGCCATGGCGCACCTCCTCCAGCTCCACTGCTGCTGGGTCCAGCCTGTCTGTTCCAGCACTCCTTCATTATGTGCCCTGGCTTTCCGCACTCGTAACACGTTCCGTTATTTTCAGTTTTGAAAGCACTCATTTTTTTCTTATTTGAGTCACTCTGATTTTTGATTTCCCACATGCTTATCTTATTTTTCACAAACTCGCAATTTCGATGACTGTCTTTTAAAGCGTCTATTAGATCTGCAATATAATTATATGAGTCCGGCAATGTTTTCAGCATATAATCTAATTTTTCACGTTCATCGACTCGTCCTCCAGCACTTTTAAGTTCATTGATTAACCTTTCGAAGCCTTTAAAGAACGTACTTGAGTCGTCATAATCCTTGAGCTTCAATTTGTCCAATCTGCTTCTTATACACATCTGTAATGCTGAAGATTCTTTGAGATACAACTGGTCGAATTTATTCATAATTTTATACGCTGAATCTTCGCATTTGACAAATTCCAACTGCTCATCTGTGATACTACAATAAATGTAGTTCATTGCCTCCAAATTTTTCTTCTTCCATTCGGCCTGATCTTCTTCATCAGCTCTTTCACGTGTCGCTGTCTCGTCACACTCTATCCATTCCAAGTACAATAGAATTCTTCTTTTCCAAAGACTGTAATTTTTTCCATCGAAGATTTTAAATTTCAATTCACTTTCTTTCGACATTTTCACTCCCTCTCGTTAGTAGATATGGGCAGCTTTGGGCAGACACAACAAACCCCCCCTCTCCCCCCTCCCCCCTCCCCCTAGGAACCTTTGGAGAATCCCCCCTCTCCCCGCTCCCCGCCTCGCCCGGGTCGACTCTGGAGAAAACTGAGGATTCCAACCTAACCTTCCCCCTCCCCTCCCCCCTCGCTCTAGCCGACTTCTCAGCTGGGGTGTCCTAGGGTTTTTTGTCCCTCTCACCCCCCTGCCTACCCTTGCTCAATATTGGGACGATCTGGGCCGTGTTACGTCATCCAAGACTTTGTCGTGTCAGGTTAGGTTAGGTTGCCTTCGTCAGGATAGAGTAGGTTAGGTTGGTAACCTAACCTAACCTGACCTGACCTTTGAGGTGTTAGGTAACCTAACCTAACTCGGCTAGGTTAGGTCAGGTCAGGTTGGGTTAGGTTGCCATGGTCAGGATAGAGTGGGTTAGGTCAGGTTAGTTTGGGTTGCCTTGATCAGGATAGAGTAGGTTAGGTTGGTAACCTAACCTAACCTTACCTGACCTGACCTTTGAGGTGTTAGGTAACCTAACCTAACTAGGCTAGGTTAGGTCAGGTCAGGTTGGGTTAGGTTGCCATGGTCAGGATAGAGTGGGCTAGGTTAGGTTAGGATGGGTTAGGTTGTGTCAGGTTGGGTCGGGTTGCCTTGGTCAGGATAGAGTAGGTTAGGCTGGTAACCTAACCTAACCTAACCGTACCTGACCCCTAACCTTACCTGACCTGACCTTTGAGGTGAGGTTAGGTTAGGTCAGGTTGGGTTAGGTTGCCATGGTCAGGATAGAGTGCGTTGGGTTGGGTCGGGTTGAGTTAGCTTAGGTTAGGTAATCTAACCTAACCTTTGTCAGTATCCCAGCGATCTCGGCTCCGCTCGGCTTTCGTTTATCCCTCCCCCCCCTACCTCTCGCCCACGGCCTTCTCGACTCCGCTCGGCTGTTTTCGCCCCCTCCCCTCAGCCCATTCGGCTTCCCAATCGAAAACTATCCTGAATAGCCGAAGATAGCCGAGGACAGCCGAGGAGAGCCAAGGGGAGCTGAACCCGGTCCTTCCCTCGGTCCGAGGGCCCAGGAAAGGGAAAGGAGGAAGCAGAGCCGAGGAGAGTCGAAGAGAACCGAAGAGAGCCGAGGATGGCCGAAGACAGCCGAAGATAGCCGAGGATAGCCGAAGATAGCCGAAGATAGTCGAGGATAGCCGAGGAGAGCCAAGGGGAGCCGAACCCGGTCCTCCCCTCGGTCCAAGGGCCCAGGAAAGGGAAAGGGGGAAGCAGAGCCAAGGCAGCCGAGGAGAGCCGAAGAGAACCGGAGAGAGCCGAGGATAGCCGAAGATAGCCGGGGATAGCCGAGGATGGCCGAGGATAGCCGAAGATAACCGAGGATAGCCGAAGAGAGCACAAAATGTCTGACACGGCGGCGGCGATATATCCTAATAATCTCTACACACGACTTCAAGAGATACGAATCCGAGGACCTGGATTACGAGAAATACTCAGTGAATGACCTGGACAACGAGAACTACGAAGCCGAAGACCTGGACACTGGAAATACTTAGCGAAAGACTTGGACAACAAGGAATACGAAACGAAGGACCTGGGCAACGAGAACTACGAGGCCGAGGACCTGGACTACAAGAAATACTTAGCAAGTGACCTGGACTAAGAGATCTACGAAGCCCAGGACCTAGACTACGAGATATACTCACTGAACGACCTGGACAACGAGAACTACGAAGCCGAGGACCTGGACTACTAGAAATACTTGGCAAACGACCTGGACAACGAGAAATACGAAGAACATAAAATCCACGGATTATTTGAATTTTGGAAACAACTTATACAAATTAGAATATGGGGGGTTGGCGCGCGTAGCGCGCAGGGGGGCGAAGCCCCCCTAGTATATACATATATGTGTGTTTGTGAGAATACATAGGTTGCGGACTTGGGAAAAATTAGGTGGTGCGGGAACCCTGCTGCTTATATACTTATTTATGAATGGGTAAAGGTGTATAATTGAATGACGCGTTAATTACGAAAAAAATCCAATTATTTCATTTATTCCTACAACTTATTTTCTAATACACACACAAGTAACTTATGCTAAGATAAAATATAGAATATTACGACTACGAGTATTCAATTTTCTTTGTAAATCTTACAGCTATGGTTATAGAAAAAATCCAATTATTTCATTTATTCCGACAACTTATTTTCTAATACACACACAAGTAACTTATGCTAAGATAAAATATAGAATATTACCACTGCGAGTACAATTTTCTGATATTTTTGAAAACAAAATCTTAATACTATAACGGCTACAAATGCCAAATACCTATATATATTAGACCGCCTCAAAAAAAAACTTTATTTTTTTTTTCGATCTCCAGCTTCATAATTTCATAGTTTTCAACCAAATATTGAACCTCGTTCAAGGAAATCGCCGTGCGATTTTTTTTAGCGGTGGCGCATCGAGATTTTGTATTCGCCATTTGATTAACACGTAAGAAATCCAATTCTGACGTTTGGAGCGGGATAATTTCTTTTCTACACAACGGACGGAACTCTTCTTGGTACCCTTTTGACAAGTTTGATGTCCTCTTCAAATCGGCGTGTCACTCAAAATTTTCAACCGCACGATCTTTGAGATATCCAAGATTGCGTAAAACGTGATTTTTCACTTTTTGAGAAATGGTTACTTACGATAAACACGCAGCTTTCTCGACTGGGCCTCAGTGAAATGTTGAACAATATCCGTCAAATACATTAAATTTGTTCAATTAAACCGAACTCGATGTGCCTGTCTATCGGGAAAATCAAATTATCGAAAATTTCAGTAGAAACTTTCTCGCGTAGAAAAGAATATATTTTTTTTTTTTTAAATTTTTTTTTTTTAGTATCCACTGCAAATAGTAAAGGATCACCGGTCAAAATATAAAAACTGCCATAAAGGAAGTTTACGACACTCAAGTTTGAAATAAGTCGATGATAAAAAAAAAAAAGAAAGCGGAATGGCGGTTATATTATATTATACTGTTCACTTATTTCACTTCTTACTTATTCTGTCTAAATAAAAATTCATTAGAACGGAATTTTTCCGATGTGTTTTTTTCTCCGAGCTCGGTGGTTAGGAACCCACCTCAAAAAATGTAGGTCCTCCCAAAACACTGGAACAGTATTGACAAGGTTGCGGAATCAACAAAAACTAAAAGTTCAAAAAATGAACAAAAAAACTATGTGCTCAGTGTGCGGAGGTCTTAAGCCTAACCCAGTAAGACAGGTTACCTACCCTACTACTCATACTACTACTACTACTGTATATTTAATGTATTTGACGGATATTGTTCAACATTTCACTGTGGCCCAGTCGAGAAAGCTGCGCGTTTATGGTAAGTAACCATTTTTCGAAAAAGTGAAAAACCACGTTTTACGCAATCTTGGATATCTCGAAGATCGTGCAATTGAAAATTTTGAATGACACGCCGATTTGAAGAGGACATCCAACTTGTCAAAAGGGTACCAAGAAGAGTTCCGTCCGTTGTGTAGAAAAGAAATTATCCCGCTCCAAACGTCAGAATTGGATTTCTTACGTGTTAATCAAATGGCGAATACAAAATCTCGATGCGCCACCGCTAAAAAAAATCGCACGGCGATTTCCTTGAACGAGGTTCAACATTTGGTTGAAAACTATGAAATTATGAAGCTGGAGATCGAAAAAAAAAATAAAGTTTTTTTTTTGAGGCGGTCTAATATATATGGTATATTTTATAAATGTGTATACGTATATGATGAATTCCACGCGGAGCGGACCAAAAAAGACCTAGATGTCACGGATTTTTCTCATTTTTGGATGACCTTTAGTACCCTCAGAATTAGCATTTTTTGTGTATGTACGACATATGTAGCTTTTGTTACCTATGGTGTACGAGCTGTTTCAGTTTTTCATTTCTTACGCTCTTGATGTCTTTGGAGGCAAATATCTTAGAAACGGTATGTCATATGAAGAAAGTAATGGGGTGGTGATTTGTAGTATTCTTCACTCTTTTTCACCTCAGCCTATGATCTTGTCCGTGACTATCGGAAGACATGTAGAAAAATCATTTTCCAATCCAAAACTCCATTTTTATCCACTTATGTCATTTTTAGGATTTTTCTCGTATTTTTTTTTTCGAAAAGCTCGGAAAATTTCCAATCGAATCACATTTGTTTCGGAATGGGATACGGCTGCATTGATGCTGCGTTGATTTTTCGAAATGTCGAAAAAACGTTTTCCAACACAAAACTCTATTTTTATCCACTTATGTCATTTTTAAGATCTTTCTCGTATTTTTTTTCGAAAAGCTCGGAAAATTTCCTATCGAATCACGTTTGTTTTGGAATGGGACATTGAGGTCTTTTTGTGGTCCGCTCCGCGTGGAATCCATCATATATATATATTTGAACGTGTACAAACGTAGGGGCTCTGGAAAATTTCCAAGTATAAAAAGAGTGATTACGTACTGACTATTCTACAACTTATTCTACGATTACAATTACACATTTATTTCTTTTTCTTTTTATTTCTATTTCTATTTCTATTCGGCCCCGAGAGATTACATTTCTGCTTCGATGTACAATACTGAACGCCGTTACCGCGACAAGGGTGAGTGGGACCGGTGATTCCGCTCTTAGACCCAGCGGAAATTAACCCGATGTAAAACGATTTCGCTATGTGGTCGTTTATCTCATGATTACCAGTAAATATATCGAGAAACCCGCGCAAAGACAAACCAGCAGCCATATAATACACAAACATAATGCAAAAGTGTCCACATACGTTAGAGGAAAAACTTTGTACCTGTCGGTCGTTCCAGATGTATCGTCGGCAATTTCTGCGTAGCCATCGTTTGTGGTGAGGGATAAGCGGGGGTAGTCCGAAGCTGTCAAAATAGGTACCGTGTCCGGACGAAGCGACGTAAAACGCCACCCAGTGCGTACCGGGTCTGGTGTGGTCATCGGTGTTTGAGACAACAGCTGCCGGGGGTGTCCACACCAGGAGAACCCGGTCGGCTGGGAAAACCCGCCTCAAGTTGCTCGGGAATAACGTTGACAACGCATGCTGAATCTGAAGGCTGTTCATTTCTCGAAATTTCAGAAAACACCCGTATCGGCCGTCGCTTCTGAATAATTAGAGTCTGACGTGGTTGAGAGATCGAGCGGTCCTATTCGGTCGAAATCGATGATGATCGCAGGTGTGAATTTACCGGATTCTTTCTCCTTACGCGGTGCCTTGGGTGGACTAGGTGGCGGTGTGGGCAATGGCGATGAAAAATATTGCTTCAATAAATTTCTAGCAGGAAGCTTCGGTGGAGATCGCTGATGCTGATGTCGTACTCGTGAGGATTCCTCGTGATCGTTCCTACTGCTGTCAGGTGTTGGATGAGTATAACAGAGTTCCCTCTTGCCATTGACTGACTCGGCGTGCGCAGGATAGTCGTATTCGATGAGAAGTTTGCTCGCTTTGATCCATTTCTTCAACTTGACGACATTGTTGAGCGCACACGTGAAAAATTCCTCCTTTTCAACCCCGTGAAACAAGCAATATTCCCTCGTCACGTCCAACTTGCCGAATGGCGGGCACCCAGAGTGTTCCAGATTTATAATCTTTCTCGATGTTACGGCCTCTAGATATTTTGACTTCTCTTGCCCCCTCGTTAAAATGCGGTAGGCCGAGCCAGCGATCTCTTGAAGATTGCTGTGCAGCTTCTTCAGCGAGATATCACCCTCGAACCAGTCGATCCCGTGGTGATAACACGTCACGTAGTTGTTCGCAACACGTTCTCCCTCGCTGAGTTCCGAGAATGCGTACGGAGGCTTGATTATCCAATGCGCGAAGAAACGATGGTCGACGGTAGTCACAGCCACTTCTTTCGGTAGAAATTGTTTCCCCCCAGCATGAAAACCTTGGATGTCTATTACGAAGTCCATGTTTGCTCGAAATCTCGCACTTGACTGATCTTGATCGGAGTCGGTGCGGTTCTTCTTATACCCGAGCATATGTTTCACCCCCTTCCATCGTCGGCTGCTTCCAGCCCTAGGCAAAGACGAAGACTTGCAGGTCTGAACTTGTTTCTATGCCAGATGTCTGTGTATACGAGCGGTCTGGGGACTTCTCACAGCATGGGGTCTCGTCTACCCACCGAAATCTGT